>JAYMZC010000331.1:0-237628 GCA_036346975.1 Drosophila prolongata
GTCTCCAAGTTTCGAGTCTATCTTTTAGGCAGATTCTTTAAAATTTTCACAGACTGCGACGCATTTAACAAAACGATGCTAAAGAAAGACTTGAATAAAAGGATCAGTCGTTGGGTAATGGCACTTGCAGAGTACAACTGCACATTTTTCCATCGTCCAGGTGTGCAAATGAGGCACGTGGATGCGCTAAGTCGCCATCCAGTTATGACCATAACCGAAGACAACATCACTCTTGCCATTAAAACAGCACAAGGCCAAGACGAACATCTAAAAGCCGTAAAAGAAATTCTGGACAACGGTGCAATATCGCACGATAACTACTTTATCAGGTCGGGAATTATCTACAAGCTCGTCAATGACATCGAATTGATCGTCGTCCCAAAGGACATGCAGCGTCAAATAATAAGCCGTGCTCATGACAGAGGTCATTTTGCAATAAAGAAAACGAAAGATCTCATTTCCAAAGACTATTTTATCCCAAACATCGAGTCCAAAATTGAAAGTACATAAACTGTTGTATTCCTTGTATTCTCACAAATCGCAAACGAGGAAAACAAGAAGGTTTTCTACACCCGTTAAGCAAAGATGAAGCTCCGCTGCACACATTTCATGTAGACTTTCTTGGACCCCTTGATTCCACAAGTAAGGACTATAAACATATTTTTGCCGTTATTGACTCATTCACAAAATTCTGTTGGCTATATCCAACCAAGTCAACTCAACAAATGACGTCATTGTTAAACTTCGACAGCAAAGCACAGCTTTTGGCAACCCCTCTCTTATTATTTCTGATAGAGGTGCAGCCTTTACGTCTCAGGAGTTCCTAAAATACTGCGAAGAGGAAAATATAACGCCTATAAAAACTACCACAGGATTACCCAGAGTCAATGGTCAAGTTGAAAGATTGAACGCTATCATCATCTCAGTTCTTTCTAAGCTCAGCGTGGACAACCCTACAAAATGGTACCAACATGTCAACAGAGTGCAGCAGGCCATAAATTCAACGTACACTAGAAGTATCGATTCCACACCATTCGAACTTATGATTGGAGTAAAAATGCGCACCAAGAAGATCACCAGCTACAGATTTACTCAAAAAGGAAACAATGGACGCTTTCAAAGATGGCCGCGACGATCTCCGAGAAAAATCGAAGCTACAAATTTTAAAGCTCCAAAACGAAAACAAAAATCATATAACTTACGACGCAAAAAAGCAAACGAGTACAAGCAGGGCGACTTAGTTGCCATTAAACGAACGCAATTCGGTGCGGGCCTTAAACTTAAACCAAAATTTTTAGGTCCATACCAGGTAACGAAGGTTAAATCCAACAACTCATACGACGTTCAGAAACTGGGAAACTCCTACGGTCCTGGCAAATCTTCAAGTTGTGCCGAGTATATGAAGCCTTGGCCAACCAATAATAACATATCAAACATATCCGACGACTCTGATAACTAAGCATTCGAGGCGAATACTTTCGCAGGATGGCCGAATGTGGGAATTGTGTGCCTGATGTACACTTCCTATTTGAAATGTAACGAACAGTTTTATTTTAAAAGTAACGAAAAGGTAACGACAAGTTTAGCAGCAAAGAGGATCGCGAAAACGACGAGACAAAGACGACGACGAGAGCAAAAGGACGAGGCGATGAGATGAAGCAACTAAAGACGAGCGCAGAGTTTAATGAAGGAAGCCGAAGACGACGCATCAAGACGAGAGCAACGACGTTCGCGATTAAATAAAAACTTAATAAAACCTCTAGACACTGTATTTGAAGAAACTGTAAATAATTATCCTAAACCTTAATTAAATATTCTATTAAACTTTTAATCAAAACCCCAACATTTTGAGGGCTCGCCGGGAGAAAAAATAAACTTTTTTCCGTATTTCGCAAGTGTGTGTGTGTATCGCAAAAGAGAATCGAAAAACGACGCAAATTTTTTGGCTAAAATTAAATGAAAAGAAGTTGCAAAATGCCGCAACTTGGTGAAATTATAGCCGGAACTCTAAAATCGAGCAACAAATCGAGCATTGTTGCATTACACAAGTTTGTGTTCGGAAGTGAAGGAGACAGAAACAACCGAAAGAGGCTTCGCGAATTTAATGGTTTTTGCATTAGCAAAGAAAGCGATGAGTACAGGCGCAAATTGGCTTATATTAACGAAAACCTAAGTGACCGTGATCTCGTGAGCATTTGTGGTGTTCTGAAAATAACCCATGAAGTGGATGATATTTTCTCACACATTTTTAACAATCTGCAAAGTGAAAGCCTGCTAGAAGCCACTGGTGACGAAGAAAGTGAGGAAGAGAATGACGAGGATTCAGTAGATGAAGACGATCCTGAGAGAAGTAACCTTTTTAACTCTCAAGTTTTCAATAGTGCCCAAAGCATAATGCAAAACGACAACGTAGCGAGTGTGCAACAGAATGCGAAAAAGTCCGCCAATTCTAAGAACGGGCGGGAAAGTCAGGCAAATGGCGTAGTTCGTGTTTCGGAGAAGAGAGACAGCAGAAACTCTCCGCTTTTGCTTTGAGTTTTCGTGACGTTGAGGAATCGGTTCGTGTCTTTGATGGTACCGATGTTTTACCCGTGGAGACTTGGTTGCGCGAATTTGACGATACGGCATCTCTAATGTGCTGGAGCGACTTGCAAAAATTAGTGTTCGCTAAAAAATCGTTAAAAGGTATAGCCAAACTTTTGTCAGCAACGAACGTGGTTTAAACTCATGGGAATCGCTTAAAAATGCTTTGCTTGATGAATTCCGGTCTAATGTAAGCTCCAAGCAAGTTCACAAGCAATTAGACGAAACCAAACGCCGCAAAGACGAAACTGGGTACGAATACTTCTACCGTATGAAGGACATCGCTTCGCGTGGTAGTGTCGAAATAGAAGCGCTTATGCAGTACGTCATTGACGGGATCGACGAACTATCGGTGAATAAATCAATATTGTACGGAGCAAGAAATTTAAGTGAATTTAAAAATAAACTTAAGGACTACCAAACGGAAAGTGATAAACAAAAATCGAAATCAATTAGCTCAATGAAAAACCAAAACGGTCCAGTAAAAAGTTACAAAAAGAGTGCGTTTGTTACAATTGTGGAGAAAAGGGACACGTTTCCAACGACTGCAACAACAAAAAGAAAGGCCCTAAGTGCTTCCAATGCAACGAGTTCGGTCATATTTCGAAAAACTGCGTGAAAAAAGAAAAACCAGCTGCAAATAAATCCAATATGAACCGTGTCCAACCCAAGAACGACATCACTAGCAAAGAAGTGGCATTTGATGGCCAAAAATGTGTAGCTCTATTCGATACGGGCAGCAAGTTTAACATCATACGCGAAGACTTGTATATCGAGATGAACAAGCCAAAACTCGAAAGCTGTGCCATTTTTATAATCGGTTTCGGTAATAGTAACAGCAAAATTCGCCCTATCGGTCACTTCATGCGTTCAATTGAAATCGACGGTAATGAATATTTTCTAAACTTTTACGTGGTGCCAAACAACTGTGTCGATATAAAATTAATAATCGGAGAAGAACTATGCTTACACGCTGACATTTTATTCGGTCGCAATGGTTTAAGCGTTCGAAAAGTGCATTCGAATACTGAAGATTTTGAAATGAACCTGATGAAAATTGACGTAGTGTCCGAAACTGAACTAAATATAAACAAAGCGGTTAGTGCGAGTGCGCAAACAGAAGTTCGTGAACTTATATCAAACTACAAGCCACAGAAAGTAAAAACAACTGGCGTAGAGATGCGGATCGTTCTCGCTGATGAAAGCCCAATATTTTCGCGACCGCGCAGATTACCATTTGCTGAATCGCGCGTAGTCGAAGAGCAAATCGACGAGTGGCTAAAATCCGAGATTATCGAGGAATCTAATTCTGAGTTTACGAGTCCAATTGTTCTTGTCAAAAAGAGTGATGGTTCTCCTCGACTTTGTGTCGATTACAGACGCATAAATAAGGTAATTATCAAGGACCACTTTCCATTACCTCTCATAGACGAACACTAGATCGACTCCAGAACGCTAACATATTCAGCACCATAGACTTGAAAAATGGATTTTTTACACGTGCAGTTGCTGAGGACGAGTCGCAAATACCCTCTTTTGTGACGCAGAGCGGTCAATATCAGTTTAGGAAGGTCCCGTTTGGAATGTCGAACTCGCCCGGAGTTTTTTCAGCGTCATATCAATGCCATTTTTCGACCCCTAACTCAGAGAGGCATCGCGTTGCCCTATATCGACGATATAATCATCCCTTCGAGCGACGAACGAGAGGCATTGTCGAACCTTAAAGAAGTCATCAAAACATGGTGAAGAGTATGGCCTAGAGTTGAATATGAAAAAATGTGCTTTTCTTCAAACGCGCATCAAATTTCTGGGTCACATTATTGAGAATCGTAAATTATACCCGAGCACTGAAAAAATAGATGCAGTTGCGAAGTTTCCCAATCCTCAAACACTGAAGCAACTTCAAAGCTTTTTAGGTCTGTCTGGGTACTTTCGAAAGTTCATACCCAATTATGCCAGAATTGCGAAACCACTCACGGACATGACAAAGAAGGACACCAAAATCGAAATAGGAATGCACGAGCAGGTCGCGATTGATAACTTTGAAGAGAATGTTGACTGAGAGTCCTGTTCTAAGTATCTATAACCAGGATTACGAAACAGAAGTTCATACGGACGCTTCTCAGGATGGATTTGGGGCAGTTTCTCATGCAGAAATCTCCGGAAGATGGTCATCTGCACCCCGTTTTACTATATGAGCAGGAAGACGGACACCGGCTCAAAGAGAGTATCCGAGCTATGAACTGGAAGTCCTTGCTGTTGTGGAAGCTGTCTCCAAGTTTCGAGTCTATCTTTTAGGCAGATTCTTTAAAATTTTCACAGACTGCGACGCATTTAACAAAACGATGCTAAAGAAAGACTTAATAAAAGGATCAGTCGTTGGTAATGGCACTTGCAGAGTACAACTGCACAGTTTTCCATCGTCCAGGTGTGTCAAATGAGGCACGTGGATGCGCTAAGTCGCCATCCAGTTATGACCATAACCGAAGACAACATCACTCTTGCCATTAAAACAGCACAAGGCCAAGACGAACATCTAAAAGCCGTAAAAGAAATTCTGGACAACGGTGCAATATCGCACGATAACTAACTTATCAGGTCGGGAATTATCTACAAGCTCGTCAATGACATCGAATTGATCGTCATCCCAAAGGACATGCAGCGTCAAATAATAAGCCGTGCTCATGACAGAGGTCATTTTGCAATAAAGAAAACGAAAGATCTCATTTCCAAAGACTATTTTATCCCAAACATCGAGTCCAAAATTGAAAGGTACATATACTGTTGTATTCCTTGTATTCTCACAAATCGCAAACGAGGAAAACAAGAAGGTTTTCTACACCCGTTAAGCAAAGATGAAGCTCCGCTGCACACATTTCATGTAGACTTTCTTGGACCCCTTGATTCCACAAGTAAGGACTATAAACATATTTTTGCCGTTATTGACTCATTCACAAAATTCTGTTGGCTATATCCAACCAAGTCAACTTCAACAAATGACGTCATTGTTAAACTTCGACAGCAAAAGCACAGCTTTTGGCAACCCCTCTCTTATTATTTCTGATAGAGGTGCAGCCTTTACGTCTCAGGAGTTCCTAAAATACTGCGAAGAGGAAAATATAACGCCTAATAAAAACTACCACAGGATTACCCAGAGTCAATGGTCAAGTTGAAAGATGTGAACGCTATCATCATCTCAGTTCTTTCTAAGCTCAGCGTGGACAAACCCTACAAAATGGTACCAACATGTCAACAGAGGCAGCAGGCCATAAATTCAACGTACACTAGAAGTAATCGATTCCACACCATTCGAACTTATGATTGGAGTAAAAATGCGCACCAAAGAAGATCACCAGCTACAAGGATTTACTCAAAAAGGAAACAATGGACGCTTTCAAAGATGGCCGCGACGATCTCCGAGAAAAATCGAAGCTACAAATTTTAAAGCTACAAAAACGAAAACAAAAAATCATATAACTTACGACGCAAAAAAAGGCAAAACGAGTACAAGCAGGGCGACGTTAGTTGCCATTAAACGAACGCAAATTCGGTGGCGGGCCTTAAACTTAAACCAAAATTTTTAGGTCCATACCAGGGTACGAAGGTTAATCCAACACTCATAACGACGTTCAGAAACTGGGAAACTCCTACGGTCCTGGCAAATCTTCAAGTTGTGCCGAGTATATGAAGCCTTGGCCAACCAATAATAACATATCAAACATATCCGACGACTCTGATAACTAAAGCCTTCGAGGCGAATACTTTCGCAGGATGGCGGAATGTGGGAATTGTGTGCCTGATGTACACTCCTATTTGAAAATGTACGAACAGTTTTGATTTTAAAAGTAACGAAAGGTAACGACAAGTTTAGCAGCACAAAGAGGATCGCGAAAACGACGAGACAAAGACGACGACGAGAGCAAAAGGACGAGGCGATGAGATGAAGCAACTAAAGACGAGCGCAGAGTTTAATGAAGGAAGCCGAAGACGACGCATCAGACGAGAGCAACGACGTTCGCGATTAAATAAAAACTTAATAAAACCTCTAGACACTGTATTTGAAGAAACTGTAAATAATTATCCTAAACCTTAATTAAATATTCTATTAAACTTTAATCAAAACCCCACATGTATACTTGTTTGAAAATTGGAATTTGTTGTTTTCAAATTTCTTGTTTTGAATGAAACGAAAACCTTTGTACACACAGTAGATTGGCATCCAATACAAAAACAGCAAAGTAACGTATTATTTTCAGATTCCACATTTGATCGATAAACGGGTATAATAAATCATTTTATTTGTATTTAAGCACATTATCTACTTTCGAATAGAAACATACACACACATTGTATGTATGTACATGTATTGTACATATAAGCAAATCAAAACATATCCAAATATACATATGTACATACGTATTTGGTCAAAAGTTCGAATCTTAAGATTAATATTTAACTTGGAAACATTTTGGCTTTGCTTACAGAATTTGTAGTAATTTTGTATTTTCTTCCATGGTGGAAATTACTCTTACTTCTGCTACAAAATGAAAAATAAAACCTAAGTATTTGATCCACAGGACTGACTATTGATCGAAAATCATATTGATCGGAGCAGCAGTTTAAGTTTTAAAATCCAAAACAAATTTAACTTAAATTGCCTCTTTCTCCTCCCCTTTCCCTGCAGCACTATCCTCCCCCTCATCAGTTTTCTTGGCTGTTGCTCTCTCGGCCGTCGCTCTCTTGGCATCCGCTCTCTGGGTTTCGTTCTCTCGACAGGCTCCCGCAACGCAATAACTTAGAAAATATAATAAATTCGTTAAAAATACTTAAAAAAATGTTAAAAACTTGAAAAATTAAACTTAAGCATTTGGGCCATAGAATAACTATTGAGCGAAAAATCATCTTGATCGGAGCAGCGGTTTAGATTTTGTAAATCGAAAAGTTACATTTTTAATGTAGCCCCCAAATTATGGGGGATATCGAAATTTCTTTTAGATTTCTAATTAGGCCTTTTCAAAACCTAAAATTCGGAAAAAACCAAATATCGAAATTCCAACCACTTTAGAAGTTAAGCTTAAATACATCAACTTTTTTTTGCTCAGAATAATGGATGTTGGAGCTGTTTGGGGCCACTGGGGGACATATCGGATCTTAGTGGGCGCCCAGGCCCCAATGGAATACTGTGAAAAAATTTGGCTGCTCTTGCTCTTACGGTTTGGGCTGTGGCCGTATCCCCTTAAAAATCAGTCTTTCATTTTATAATCTTTAGGGATAAATAACGAGGACGGATACTAACTTCGGCAAGCCCAAGTTTTAATACCCTGGCAGACTTAGCCGAAATGCTAAAATAGAAAAAAAGCGAAACGAATAACAAATGTGTAAAATAAACACTAAGTCTTTCTTAATACAAAGGCCAAGGAACAAATATGCTAAAAACTGTTTCGGGAGTCACCACACTCCCTCATCAGCGACCTTATTAATCCAATGAGAAATGGTAGATCGGACAGTTTTGTGGTGCCATAACTTTGGTTATTGTAAAGTTAGGAAGCTGTGGATTTCGATGCGTTTATATTTGGCCAATCAATCCGACCTACCAAATTTCATAAGGATCGGACAACTATATCCTATAGCCGCCATATAACTGATTGATCGGAAATGCCATAACTTAGTGTTTTTAAAGTTAGGAAGTTGGGATTTTTTATGAGTATTAAGAATGCATCACATGAATAATTTTGGAGAATATAATTTACAGAGTATTCTGCAAGGGTATATCAACTTCGGCTCCGCCCGAAGTTAGATATCCTTTCTTGTTCTTGGTACTTTTGGTTTGATAAAATTGTTTGTGTGTGACACTTTCTTTAGTTTTGTTGTTATTGTTATTTATTTGTTTTGTTTATTTATTTTTTATTTTGTTTTATTTTATTAAATTTTTTTTTTATGATTAATATTTCCTTTTAGGAATATTAAAAATGTTGATGTAGTTTTGCACCTTTTGTCGCACTTTACTTGTCGTTTTGTAAATATATTTATTTTTTTTATGATTAATATTTCTTTTTAGGTATACTACAATTTATTTTTTTTTAAGTTTTGCACTTTTTTAATATTTGTTGTTTTGTAAATTTTTTGTTGAATTAATATTTCTTTTTAGAAATATTTATTATTTTTTGTAGTTTAGCACTTTTGTATATTATGCTATTTATGTATTTTTGAGTCTATGATTTATTTTTATGGGAACACTCGCGAATATCTTTTATTTCATTGCCATATTTTTTTTACAGCGCGGCCTCACGTTGGGCGCCAATTACAAATACGTTACCGAATATATTTAAAAAAATAAAATCCTTATTAAATTAATATCACTTGGACTTAGAATACCATAATTCTTAGACTTATTCTACGACTGCCCAAGCTTGAGATGGTTCCCTTCCCTTGTTGCCTCGGGATCGAAGCTTTTTAAGTTTTTCTTCGTAATTTTCAGATGTCTTGGTTTCCGAAGTTAATTCCCGATTAAGATTGCTGTGATCAGCATGAAAATTTGCAAGCGAACGCGATGCCTAAAAATGAGGGTTCGGGGTGTTGGGATTCTTACAGATGTTTAGTCTAAAGTTTGGCTCGCCTTTGGCTCGCCTTTGGCGGCTAGCTAGGTGGAATTTATTTACGTCTGTCTCAAGCTTGCCTCGCCGGACGCGAGGGTGGGAATGTTTATATGACAAGAACCGGTGAGAACTCAGTAGCAAGCTCGGCCAAAGTAAATTGTTTACATTTTAATAAGAATCTTTAATTAAAGTTATAGTTAATTTGTACTTTCAGGCTCACTAAGATTCTCTAGACTACTGTTCCCACAGGTTCACTAAGACTCCTGATTTCCAAGTTCGAATCCGTCTGCCGCATAGAAACGGAACACCTCCAATATGTGCAATCTCCGTTGTCATAGGACCTTTGGGAACACATCCCATTTCTAACTTCCGACGTCGACTATTCTTTCTGCATTCTTAAGCTTCTAAAACACTTTCGCCTGTCTGATCATATCCATCCTCAAAATCCCACTTCTGAACTGTAAAGGGTAGGCTGAACGAGTAGTATAGGTAGATTTATTTTGGATAGTGAGTTGAATAGGTTGTAATAGAAAAATACATTAAAAGGCTGATTTTTGCTCTACACGACGTCAACAGCGTTGCTAAATTAGCAAAAGTTCACAGTCGGGCCTTTTCTGACAGTTCGCAGCGTCCATGCAAGATTCGGGATGTGATACGTCATCGAAGTCATCTGGTGGCAGTTCGCACCAGCGCTTCATTTTGTCGGACTTTTAGTGCCTTTGCGTTCGCTGTGCATGTGGGATATCTCCAGCAAGATATCGTTCGTTTGGCAGAATCGCGAACATTTTTAATGTCTAGGTTAACATAAGCGAGAATCCGAACAGTTTTTATATACGATAAACTGTTCTCGATGATGGAAAATTGCAGTACAACTTGGTTCTATCGGTTCCGAAAGTGCCCCACTAAGAACAGGCCATTTTTTCATTCGGTTATCTCAGAAACTCTAGTTCAGAATACCAAATATAGGTCCAAAGATCCTTGCATCGACATCCATACCATTCTAATGGACAGTATGCGAATTTAAAGTTGCAAGCACGGCATAATGAATCTTTTTTCTATCTTCTTATTGTACATGGAGCTGTCACGTTAAAAACGCTTTGATGTTTCCTCGGAACAGTAGTTTAATAAAGGGCGAAATAGATGGTCTTAACCACATTTGTCCTTGATTAGACTACTGTCCAAATAATATCCTTTTTTACATTGCACGCAATTAGGGTTACATTATTGTGGGACTTTGGATCGTGTCTTGCTTCTCTTGATTCTTTTCTTGGCTCTCAACTTGATTTATGTTTGATTGTAGTACATGCTCTGGTTGGAATTATGCACCAGTGTATGATGTGAACTGCGACAGATTTTGATTTGATTAGACATAGAATACTATTAAAGAAAGCGCCTACTTTCTTGGCCAATTCATGGCGTTGTTGAATTGTTAACTCTGCAAAACTACGATGAAGTTTGCGCTTGAATTACAATAAAAACGAAGGATTTATTACATTTTCCTTACAACATCCATCCCAAGACGGTTACTGATTGTATTTTTCTTTTGTTGAGCACTATTATTACGTTATTCATAATATCCTCTGCACCCCCAAATGAGATTAGAGAGCCGCGAAAGGCTGAAACTTTGACGACGAGATGGTATAATTGTGAAGAATCGGGCTTTGAAAGAGTTGAAAGCGCGAAAAAATCGCGTACCTTGACATCAACGGCTCTAAAGCTTTCAGATACTTATCTTTCGAAATCACAAATCTTCCAGCGCTGGCCGGGAAAAGCAGCCTAGTAAATAATTTAACTTATTTATATTAACTTTGCGCGTAAGCCAAATTATTAAATACAGTAATGAACCGCTTACACTGACAGTATTTGAGTTTGAGTCTGACACAACTTACGATAATGCCCACTATATGAGTCCGTGATAATGTCGATAAATGTTCAACCGTAGATCCAGTGCGAGTACTCCACTCAAGCTAGACGTCTGTTTAGCTTCTCCACTTGTGGCCAAATATTTTTTGACAAAGTTTCCACTTTGGGATTCAGGTAAGAATGAGACTACTATATGTGTGTTGATGTCGATGGCAGTACCACCTTATTTTTGGTGAGAGTACTCCACTCGTGCTGAAAGCCTGTTGCTTATACACATACAACTGCCTCCTCAACATGCATGTAAATAATGATCAGAGACTCATGCAAACAAATGAAGCTCGAATGACGAAATTGAACGAATACTGTTGGCTCAATTATGAAATTATAATGAATTTATTAAAACTTGAAGCAAAGTGTAAGTTAGATAGGGTGGAGGCGCGAGCACAATAAAGTTCTCTCTCACTCTCGGCGAAGTCGCCCCGTCTTCGTCGAACTTCGTTAAGCTAGGCTCTATGTACTTTGTCTAAATATAGAATGTCATTCGTTGAAATTGAATTGAGCCGTCGAGACATTTATTCTTTTCGTTTTCGTTCGATTTCGTTTTTGGAAATTAATAATTTTAGCCACCAAAAGTTTTTCGGTTTTTTATTAGAAACTATCTAATTTTTCATGGCGCCGCCGGGTGGACTATAAAATTATTTATATTATTGTTCGGCAACTTAGTAACAGTGACACATAAAAAAAATAAAGTGCAAGAGCAAACAAATTGCGAAGTGCTCTTTATTGTTGCCCGCGGCGTGTCGGTATTAAAAGCTAAAATACTCAGCTCGTGCCGGTCGCGAAATACCCACGCCAGAAGTACTGCTCCCAGAGGGATGCCCTGCGATTACTCGATGTTCAAGAGGAAAGTGACAGCTGGGTTAAAAGAACCTGAGGAATTTGTGCAAAAAATGTAAAGCTTTAGTTTATAAGCAAAACAATTTAATTGTTTGTTGTCTTGTGCTGAAAAATTGCACCTCGATTTCAATTCTTATTTATAATAAATAAATAACGAGGACAGCTGCTAACTTCGGCAAGCCGAAGTTTTAATACCCTTGCAGACTTATCCGAAATTGCTAAAATTGAAAAAGTAGCGAAACGAATAACAAATGTGTAAAATAAAAAAGGAAGTCTTCTTAATACAAAGGCCAAAGAACAAATATGCTAAAAACTGTTTCGGGAGTCACCACACTCCCTCATCAGCGACCTTATTAATCCAATGAGAAATGGTAGATCGGACAGTTTTGTACCTGTCAAGAGTATTAATCCTCTTCATTTTATATACCATCGTATGAACTTTCCGTGGATTTTTCATTACATTGTACGCCAAGTTCCAAGACCTTGTATTAAATATAATCTTCTGTTATTTACAGCTGTTTTAACAGCTTACTTACATACTAATGATATTACGTATATTAACTATTTTAAAGATATGTTTTATATAACTTGAAGAATAATTTTAATTTGATTAACAATTATCTTTAACATTGTGCGCCAAGTTCCATGTCCTTGTTCTAAATTTATACGCCAATATTAAATATATTATAATAAGGTTTTCAGCCTTTTAAATATATACATTGGTAAAGTTACATATTTTACATAGAGTAATGGAACATATAAACATATATGTACAATCCCAATCCCAAGATGATGTGCACTGCAAATTTGCATTTCCTTTTTGACTAGTTCGTCGATTAGAACTTGTCGTCCAAAAGTTTCCGAATCCTTGTTCCTGATTTCTACGCCAATATTAAATAGAATCCTTTGTTATTTACAGCTGGCTTAACAGCTTACTTACATTCTAATGATATTAAAGGCAGTGTACTTATATTAAACTATTTTAAAGTTATTTTTTATACAACTTGTAGAATAATATTAATTTGATTAACAGTTAACTTTAATAATGCGCAATGTTCCATGTCCTTGTTCTAAATTTATACGCCAATATTAAATATATTATTATATGCTTCTCAACCTTTTAAATATGTACATAGGTAAAGTTACATGCTTTACGTAGAGTAATGGAATAGGTATATATTCCATCCCCGTTATCTTGTGCACTGCAAATTTGCATTTCCTTTTTGACTAGTTTGTCGATTAAAAATAATTCCATTTCCGTTCAAAAGTTTCCGAATCCTTGTTCTAGATTTTTACACCACACTTTAAGTTATATTTTATATAACTTGTAAAGTAATATTATTTGGTTTATTCATATATTTCTCTACTTACTAATTATATTTTATATATTTAGCCTAAGTAGAGAAAAATTCCGTCGTGATGACTGTAAGGAGTCTCATACACGAAAGCTCTTGGTAAAGAAAAAATTGAAAATGCCCAATCTATGCTCATGTTTTGTTTCGTTGTTGAAACTCGTTCAAAAAGCGCCGTGAAGTCTAGTTCATTTAGCTACCTTTCCATTACGGCTTCACTAGTTGAGCGGCATATATTAAAGTCACCCAAAATGACTATGCGATTTCTTACGCCCAACTCCTGCTCTATGCAGTCTACAAGTGCATTCCTCAACCTTGACACTGGAAATGAAGGATTTCTGTATAATAATACATATATGAATTTATATGCCTAACTTTTTCAAAAATCCAAAATTTATTTTGTGTAGAATCCGAAGATGCTTTTACTGTATCTTTGGCTGTTGATATAAACTTTTGCGTATCAATTTGCGTCCCGCCCAAGATGTTTCCCCCATATACTTCGCGTTCTAATTATCTCCTTTCTTCCGTTGTCTGGTCACACTACCGCCTTCCCGATGGGTTTCCAGCCGATCTCGATAACTTGAATTGGTGTAGCGTTGCCATTCGGTGGTGGCGATGTTTTTAGTGTGACCCTTCCTGTGCCGTCATCTCCAGTGTTCTGTGCCCATCGATCGACACTATCGTCTAGTGTCAATCGACCGCTTATAAATCGAAGCGCCCCCATCCCTTTATATCAGCGACATGACAAGAAAGTTTCAATGGTAAGTTTTTTCTTTCTTTCTCCACTTTCACCCTTCTCACTTTTTACTCTCTCTTTTAGCCTTTCGCCCTCCAATCGCCCTTGGCCGTAGGGCCTCGATGATGTATACGGGAGGACCGATGCCGCTTGTGTTATTTTGTGCCATTTATTTGTTGGTATTGCTCGCGTTTGTTATGTTTGATGTGCCCGTGTTTTCTGTGTTCCCTGTGCCAGGGTTCCTTTTTTTTTGTTTATATATTTTATGTTTTTGTTATCTTGCAAATGTATTATTACTATTATTATTATTTTTTTTAATTACTCGCATCGCATCTGGACCTACGGTGCAGCTCTGCTGTGCCGTCTCTCCCCTTTCTTCGGCAGCTCTGCGCTTTTCCGTATAGAGTCTAACGACGCTACGGATTTGCAGTTGCTGCTCGTATTGTAAACCTATTCCATGCGGCGTATAGGCGGATGACTCGGGCGTATGCCCGACGATGAATCCGTCTGCCTTGTTGGGGTTTTTATGCGATCTTTCCTTTTCTTATGTACCCTATTTACGCGGCGTATAGGCGGATGACTCGGGCGCATGCTCGACGTTGAATCCGACTGCCTCGTTGGGTTTTTTATGCAACCTTTCTTTTCCTTAGGTACCTTATTTACGTGGCGTATAGGCGGATGACTCGGGCGTATGCCCGACGCTGAATCCGTCTGCCTTGTTGGGGGTTTTATGCAATCTTTCCTTTTCTTATGTACCCTATTTACGCGGCGTAGAGGCGGATGACTCGGGCGTATGCTCGACGTTGAATCCGACTGCCTCGTTGTTTGGGCTCCCTTATTTTTTTGTTACACCTTATCTACGCGGCGTATTGATGGATGACTTGGGCGTATACCTGATGCTGAATCCGTTTGCCTCGTAGTCGGGGTCCCTAGCATCGTTTTCCATTTTTATTCTGTGTCATATCCTTGTGATTATCCTTTCTGCGTGGCGTATGGATGACTCTTGCTTCGGCCTGACGCCTAATCCTGTTGCCTCGCAGTCTGCATCAATGTGAAATCCTTGTCCTAGTGCTCCAATGTGTCCGCCGTCTGCTCTTGTGCCGTTTCTGTTTGTTGCTGCTTAAGCTCGCCAATGTGAATAGTCCGTTCCTTCTTCGAATGTGTGTGGCGTATTTTGCAGATTACCGGCGAGACGAAATTTACAACCTGGTAAGGACCATCGTACCTCGGGGCTAGTTTCGCAGCAAACCCTTCGGCTGCTTTGGATAGGTGATGTTCTTTGGCCCACACTATGCTGCCCAACTCTGGTGTCCACTGCCTCCTCCTCAGATTGTAATGTCTGGCTTGGTCCTGTGATGCTTTTTTCCAAATTTCGCCGTACGATTTCGAAGATTTCTTTTAACTTAGCGGCCTTCTCGTCTGGAGTCTCTGTGTTTCTCCCCGAGCCTAACGTTTCTCTGTCATATAATGCGTTTGGCAGACGGGGTTCCCGGCCTTGTGTGAGAAACGCTGGGGAGTATCCAGTTGATTCAGATATGCTTGAGTTCAGTGCTAGCATAATCTCTGGCCAGTTCTCGTCCCAAGTTCTGTGATCTTTTCCTGCGAATTGAGCTATCATCGTCTTCACGGTACGGTTAGCCCGTTCTGTTGGGTTTTCCTGCGGTGTGTAGGGTGCCGTGTCGGTTATCACTATCTTTGGAGCCCCGAACCTTGATATTATGCGTTCTCTGAACGCCTTCTGTAGGGTCTCTGCCGTTGCTGTTCGTAGTGGTACAATTTCCGTCCATTTAGAAAACCGATCAACTAACACCAATATCATTTGATTTCCATGCTTTGATCTAGGCAGTGGCCCGACGAAGTCCGCACATACTGTTGCCCATGGTTCCTCTGGTACCTGAGTTAGCATTTTCCCTGCAGCCTGCAGCTGATTGGGCTTGTATTTTAGGCAAACTTCACACTTGCGTACGTGGATCCTGGCGTCTCTGTGCATTCCTGGCCAGTAGTATCGGGCTGCCAGGCGTGCTTTTGTTCTTCTACTCCCAACATGGCCAGCTGATGGGGAGTCATGGTTTTCTTCTAGGACGGCTTGTCTTAGACCATGCGGAACGCACAGTTTCCAAGCCACGACAACTTCATAGCCCGCTCTGTGAGGAATGTGCCTTCCATTACATAATCTGGATATTTTTGTGGTTGTGCTCTTATTTTCTCCAACATACTCCTGATCCAGCTGCAGCTATTGGTAGGTTTTTCTGATGCGTCTTTTATGGCCCTAAGTGTCTCCGGCAACGGTTGTCGGGATAGGGCGTCTGCCACTACGTTCAGTTTGTCCTTTCCTGTACGCTACCTCGAAGTCGTACTGCTGTAATTCCAGGGCCCATCTTGCTATCCTTCCGGACGGGCTTTCTATGCTGTTTAACCACTTTAACGTCATGTGGTCTGTAACCACTTTAAATGGCAGCCTTCCAAATACGGCTTCAGCTTCCTGATTGCCCACACGATTGCCAAGCACTCTTTTTCAGTTGTGGAGTAATTTTTCTCCGCGCCGTTTAGGGTCCGGCTTGAGTATGAAATGACCCTTTCGCCGTCCTCTGTCTCTTTAGTCAGGATTGCACCTAACCCATAGTCGCTGGAGTCCGTCTGAAGGATGAACCTCTTCTCAAAATCTGGGCACGCCAGCACTGGATCGGCTACTAATCGTGCCTTTACCTCTTCGAAGGCCTGTTGGTGTTCCGGCGTCCATGTGCACTTTGTGCCTTTGCGTAGAAGATCATTCAGTGGTCTAACTATACGCGCAAAGTCTGGCACAAATCGTCGATACCATGAAGCTACGCCTAGGTATTGCCGTAGTTCGCGAACTGTCGACGGTGGCTCTAGCTCGGCTATGGCTGCTACCTTCTCGGGATCTGTGCCTATTCCTTCGCTAGTAACGCGGTGTCCTAGGTAAAGCAATTCTTGCTTGAAGAATTTGCACTTATCGGCGTTTATTCTTAAGTTTGCTTCCTTGAGGCGCCTGAACACTTCCTTTAGGTTCTCCACGTGTTCTTTCAGCGTGCGTCCGATCACAATGATGTCATCTTGGTATGCAAACGCGTATGGTGACATCTCCGGGCCGATTACCTGATCCAGAGCCCTTTGGAACGTGGCCGATGCTGAATGTAGTCCGAAAGGCATTACTTTCCATTGGAATAAACCTTTGCCGGGTACTGTAAATGCCGTATATTGCCGACTATTTGCTTCCAAAGGGACTTGCCAATATCCGTCTTTCAGATCTAGACTGCTTATATATTTCGCCTCTCTGAGTTGGTCCAGGATATAGTTGATTCGCGGCATCGGGTAGGCATCTTTTATGGACTTCGCGTTTATTTGTCTGAAATCCACGCATAGCCTCCACTTGCCCGTCTTCTTTTTCACCATCACGATGGGCGAGCTGTATGGACTTCTTGAATGTTCTATGAAGCCCATTTGTAACAGCTCGTCCACTTTTGCGTTGATCTCTCCTTGGACTCTTGGGTTCCTAGGATAATACCTCTGCTTGATTGGCTTGTCGTCTTTCATGGTGATTTGGTGCTCGGCCACTGTAGATGTTCCTGACATGGTGCTGAAATCTGCTAACTGTTTGGCGAGGAATTTCTCAATGTCCTCTTCATCACTTAAGTGTGAATCTACAGCCACCGACAGCCTTTCTTCCAGACATCCATTGTGCCGTTTTCTTGCCGGTATTTGCAATTCATGCCCGGCACATTTTATTTCTGCCCCGACTCCTGTGAGGAAATTCCATCCCAGCACTAGTTCGTCCACTACTCCTGGAAGTATTAGCAGATTCATCTCCAATTGTTTGTTTCCAAATTTCACCGTGATTTCGAGCTGTGAGCTTATCCGGCTGCATCTCTGCCAACCTAACTTGCCGTCTTGTCCTTGAGTTCCACAGCGCCGATGCTCCATTCCTATTCCCGCCCAAGATGTTTCCCCATAGACGTCTCGTGTTCTCCTTCGTGTCTCCTTTGAATGTCCCGCCCAAGATGTTTCCCCCATATACTTCGCGTTCTAATGATCTCCTTTCTTCCGTTGTCTGGTCACACTACCGCCTTCCCGATGGGTTTCCAGCCGATCTCGATAACTTGAATTGGTGTAGCGTTGCCATTCGGTGGTGGCGATGTTTTTAGTGTGACCCTTCCTGTGCCGTCATCTCCAGTGTTCTGTGCCCATCGATCGACACTATCGTCTAGTGCCAATCGACCGCTTATAAATCGAAGCGCCTCCATCCATTTATATCAGCGACATGACAAGAAAGTTTCAATGGTAAGTTTTTTCTTTCTTTCTCCACTTTTACCCTTCTCACTTTTTTACTCTCTCTTTTAGCCTTTCGCCCTCCAATCGCCCTTGTCCGTAGGGCCTCGATGATGTATACGGGAGGACCGATGCCGCTTGTGTTATTTTGTGCCATTTATTTGTTGGTATTGCTCGCGTTTGTTATGTTTGATGTGCCCGTGTTTTCTGTGTTCCCTGTGCCAGGGTTCCTTTTTTTTTGTTTATATATTTTATGTTTTTGTTATCTTGCATATGTATTATTACTATTATTATTATTATTTTTAATTACTCGCATCGCATCTGGACTTGCGGTGCAGCTCTGCTGTGCCGTCTCTCCCCTTTCTTCGGCAGCTCTGCGCTTTTCCGTATAGAGTCTAACGACGCTACGGATTTGCAGTTGCTGCTCGTATTGTAAACCTATTCCATGCGGCGTATAGGCGGATGACTCGGGCGTATGCCCGACGCTGAATCCGTCTGCCTTGTTGGGGTTTTTATGCAATCCTCCTTTTCTTATGTACCCTATTTACGCGGCGTATAGGCGGATGACTCGGGCGTATGCTCGACTTTGAATCCGACTGCCTCGTTGTTTGGGTTCCCTTATTTTTTTTGTTACACCTTATCTACGCGGCGTATTGATGGATGACTCGGGCGTATACCTGATGCTGAATCCGTTTGCCTCGTAGTCGGGGTCCCTAGCATCGTTTTCCATTTTTATTCTGTGTCATATCCTTGTGATTATCCTTTCTGCGTGGCGTATGGATGACTCTTGCTTCGGCCTGACGCCTAATCCTGTTGCCTCGCAGTCTGCATCAATGTGAAATCCTTGTCCTAGTGCTCCAATGTGTCCGCCGTCTGCTCTTGTGCCGTTTCTGTTTGTTGCTGCTTAAGCTCGCCAATGTGAATAGTCCGTTCCTTCTTCGAATGTGTGTGGCGTATTTTGCAGATTACCGGCGAGACGAAATTTACAACCTGGTAAGGACCATCGTACCTCGGGGCTAGTTTCGCAGCAAACCCTTCGGCTGCTTTGGATAGGTGATGTTCTTTGGCCCACACTATGCTGCCCAACTCTGGTGTCCACTGCCTCCTCCTCAGATTGTAATGTCTGGCTTGGTCCTGTGATGCTTTTTCCAAATTTCGCCGTACGATTTCGAAGATTTCTTTTAACTTAGCGGCCTTCTCGTCTGGAGTCTCTGTGTTTCTCCCCGAGCCTAACGTTTCTCTGTCATATAATGCGTTTGGCAGACGGGGTTCCCGGCCTTGTGTGAGAAACGCTGGGGAGTATCCAGTTGATTCAGATATGCTTGAGTTCAGTGCTAGCATAATCTCTGGCCAGTTCTCGTCCCAAGTTCTGTGATCTTTTCCTGCGAATTGAGCTATCATCGTCTTCACGGTACGGTTAGCCCGTTCTGTTGGGTTTTCCTGCGGTGTGTAGGGTGCCGTGTCGGTTATCACTATCTTTGGAGCCCCGAACCTTGATATTATGCGTTCTCTGAACGCCTTCTGTAGGGTCTCTGCCGTTGCTGTTCGTAGTGGTACAATTTCCGTCCATTTAGAAAACCGATCAACTAACACCAATAACATTTGATTTCCATGCTTTGATTTAGGCAGTGGCCCGACGAAGTCCGCACATACTGTTGCCCATGGTTCCTCTGGTACCTGAGTTAGCATTTTAGGCAAACTTCACACTTGCGTACGTGGATCCTGGCGTCTCTGTGCATTCCTGGCCAGTAGTATCGGGCTGCCAGGCGTGCTTTTGTTCTTCTACTCCCAACATGGCCAGCTGATGGGGAGTCATGGTTTTCTTCTACGACGGCTTGTCTTAGACCCTGCGGAACGCACAGTTTCCAAGCCACGACATCTTCATAGCCCGCTCTGTGAGGAATGTGCCTATAGAGTGACTCGCCTTCCATTACATAATCTGGATATTTTTGTGGTTGTGCACAAATCGTCGATACCATGAAGCTACGCCTAGGTATTGCCGTAGTTCGCGAACTGTCGACGGTGGCTCTAGCTCGGCTATGGCTGCTACCTTCTCGGGATCTGTGCCTATTCCTTCGCTGGTAACGCGTTGTCCTAGGTAAAGCAATTCTTGCTTGAAGAATTTGCACTTATCGGCGTTTATTCCAAATTTCACCGTGATTTCGAGCTGTGAGCTTATCCGGCTGCATCTGCCGTCTGCCAACCTAACTTGCCGTCTTGTCCTTGTGATCATTCCTGTGTCAGTCAGTCTATCCGCTAGCTCCTCATTGATGAAACTTGACGTTGTGGCCTTGTATGCGACGCCTCCAATTTCAACGTACGCGGATAATTGCTGCTCTTCCTCGATCAACTTGCCAGTTAGTTTGGAGAGGAGACACTTTGCGAACCCTGTGCGCCTCTCTGCGACTGGGATCGCTGCCCATTTCCCGCCTTTTGGCAGCACTCTACACTCCTGATGCCAATTTTGCCGCACACCCAGCAGAACAGTAGTCTTTGGTTTCTGCATCCTCGTGCCCAGTGTTCGTGTCGCCCACAACGGCGACATGCCTCCTGTGGGTTCATCACGTGAGTCTGTGTATTGGTGGCTCTTGCCATTGGGTTGCGTGCCACCTGAGTGGTGTTTGGTGGCCTCCATAATGTGTTCGTTGGTTGCCTTTGTTGTGTTGTATTGGCCGGTGTCCACTGGCCAAAGGACGGTGTTTGGTTTACCGTGCTGTCTTCACATCTCCTGCATGTAGTTTGTGGTGGTGCTGCGATTTTGTTCTCTTGTGTTCGTGAATGAACTCTTCTCGCTCTTTGTCCAGTTCTTCGTACTCGTCAGCCAGGATCATTAATGTGTCCAGATCATCCACTTTGTACGTTCTTAGTGAGATTCTCAGGTCTGGTGTGCAGTTGTCCTTGATTATTTCTAGGGTCTCCTTTGGCGAGTACCCGAGTGGCCTCATCAAAGTCTGCATGTCCACCATGTAGTCTTTGAACGGTTCCCTGAAACCCTGTTTCCGTTGTTTCACCTTGTCTGCCAACTTCGAGAAGAACCCTCTCGGCAGAAAGTACGTCTGGAAACTTTCGCTGAACTCTCCCCATGTTCTCCACTGTTTATTGTTTGAAATGAACCATTTCAGTGCTTTGCCTTGCAATAGCTCTGGCATTGCACGTGGGATCATGTTCAGGTTCAGCCCGTACGTGTTTGCGGACCATTCCACCTGTTCTAGAAATTCCAGTGGCTTCTCTGTGCCATCGAATTTGAACGACCATTCTCTCACTTGCTTTGCGACTCTGGCGTAATCTGGTGTGCTAGGTCTTTGCTGCCCTGATTTTCTTTCTTGGCTTGGGTTTCGACTCCTGCCAGCTTCCTTCATGCTGTCCACTGCAAGACTTGCTATGAGCTCCTCGGCGTCAGGGTTCAGCAATTTGATTGTTGGGCCTGGCTTATCGTCGTATTTCTCTTCCAGCTCCGCCCAGATCTCTGCTACTCTTGGGTCATCCTGTTTCCTTGTGAGGTACTCTGAGAGGGCTTTCCTCATGTCATCCGTTCTTCCCTCCAAAGAGATGCCTAACTTGGCTCCTATTTTGGCGAAATACTCTTTCTTGAGGAAATAAATCCATCCTTTCCCCATTTTCTGTTTGTTTGCTGATTCTCACCGAGCGGACAATCACGTTTTGGGCGCCAGATGTAACGAACTGATTTTTAATGTCTGCTCGCTACGAGTATCGAGCGGCTAGCTCAGAAGATTTGTGTTGTTCGTCCCACCAAATTTATATAAACGTGACCGCCCGATTGTCTAATGAGAACGCACAGAAAGTTAAGGTGTTTGTATTAGGATCTTAATTCGCCGACTTGTCCCTCGGCCTGGGACTAATGGTGACAGATGCTTGTCTCAAGGCGTACGCCTTTCGCAGCCACAGCCTCCTGTCCCTGGATCTGTCCCGGCCGGTCACACCAGACGTCTACACAGTTTCTACCTGACGGTTCAAGCATACGCCGGAAGGCCGCCAATGCAGTCCCCGTGGCAGGACGCTAGGTTCAAGACGAACGCTTCCGCCCTCGCCTCTTAGCCGTAGACTGAATGTGTTGTAGTATGGCTTGGTTGCTGCTGGGCCTGCGATGACTGCTCGTTGCTCCTTGTGCCCTCGATGTCCTCGCTCTGCTCACGGTGCGAAGTCCTGGGGCGTGGTCTGCGTGCTCTAGTGAGACTAGGTGCAGCGGGTCTTTGGCTCTCGAGATTCGATCAGTTGCCTGTCTAGGACTCTGGCGGTGAATTACCGTGCTCTCGACGCATACGCCTCTCGAGACACCCGTGATTCAGACGCGCGTCCTTCGTGGCCAGTCGCACCAGGGCCTGCACAATTCTCGCCTGTCGGTTCAGGCGTACGCCGGAATTTGACAAGGCAATTGCTTTCGCACGGCCGCTAGTTCTGGACAACTTCTCTTTCGAGCCCACGGTTCCTTGTCGGAGGACTCTTTCTATTCACTTCTGTCGGACTCGCCGAGCAATACGCCAAGCTCACGTCGCGACAAGAATTAGAACAAAGCGCCGCGTGATGCCTCAAGGACCTCAGCTACCTGTTTCTCAGCTCGGAGACTTCAACTCTAAGTCCCGAACGTCTTGATGTAGCGATCTTGCTCCTGTTGACTCGGCGCGGCTCTGCTTCCTCCTGATGTTGACTTGACTTGTTTTATTCACTGATTTTTCTGCTTGTCTATGATCTTGCTGGATTGACTCCTTGTGATCGACTGATCCCGCTTCCTGCGCTCGGCCCGCTTATATAGGCCGGCGTATCCCGTTAATTCTCGGCTTCTCCTTTTTCGGTTTTGCGCACGGCACCATAGTAGGTTCCAAAGTCCGCCGCGTTCTACCGTTCTACGTTCTACCACATTCTCTCCAAACTCTCTACAGCCGTATTCTCCAAACTCTCTTTTATGTTTTCCAGTTGATCTGCTTAAATGGATTTCAAGTTTTCTAAATGGCAGGTCACAAAGGGTCCTTTTTAAAAATTCAATTTCTGAAATTCTCCGTGTTACCTCCGGTGTCCCACAAGGGAGACATCTGGGTCCGTTACTTTTTACATTATTTATTAACGATCTTCCCTCAATTATAAGTCATTCTCGCGTACTTATGTACGCAGATGATGTTAAGTTGTGCCTGCAGTATAAGGACATTTCCTGCCATTTAAACTTGCAATCCGATCTAGATAATTTTCAAAACTGGTGCCGAGATAATTTACTAAATTTAAACGGTTCCAAGTGCAAGCTGATGACTTTTTATCGGGCCAATCCGATATACGCGACTTACACGTTAAGTGGCAGCTCTTTGGATAGAATAACTCTTGTTAACGATCTTGGCGTTCTCTTGGACCCTAAACTAAAATTTTCTAATCACATTTCGTCCATGGTTAATAAAGCCAGAGGAGTGCTTGGATTTATTAAAAGGTGGTCAAAAGAATTCGATGATCCTTATTTGACTAAAACTTTATTTATTTCGCTAGTCCGTCCGATTCTGGAGTATGGGTCTCCCGTCTGGAGTCCACAATACGGAATACATATTGGTCGTATTGAATCTGTACAAAAAAACTTCCTTCTTTTTGCTTTACGTCGCCTAAACTGGGATGCAAATCTTATTTTACATTCTTATTCTAGTAGACTTCTTTTGATTAATTTATCGTCCCTAGCCAACTTGGTACTATCTTTATTTATACCTTATACATGGTGATATTGACTGCCCCGACTTGTTAAGTCGGCTAAATTTTTCTGTGCCAAGTAGATTACCTAGACATTATTTTCCCCTAATTTTAAATGATTGTAGATCTAAAACGATTGATACTTGCTTCATTGGCACAAGATTGAACTAACTATTACTTTTTTTCCCCGGACCTTTACTTTTATTTTCCTATCTCGCGTCTATCTTATCGCGAATCGTGACGTATGATACACGGCTGCGCCCCTCGGTCGGTTGGGCGGGTAAGTGGGCCGTGGGACTCCGCGCGAAAAAAAAACAAAAAAAAAAAAGACGCTGCTATATTAAATCTGCGAACTGAGTCGACAAATCAATTTCGGGCATATGCTGCGGATCAGTTGTTACAGATTTCATGTGTGTTTGAAGCACCGATTGCAGTTGGAGGGAATGCTGAGTCTATTGCAACCTTTTATGTAATAAAAAAAGGGTGGCAATCGTTGCTTGGGCGCGAGACAGCCATAAAACAAAACGTGTTGCGACTGGGCATATCTATAAATAGAGTCGAAAAGCTAGAACCTTTTCCGAAGTGGAATAATGTATCTATTCGTCTGTCAATTGATCCACATGTGAGACCCGTGAAGCAACCAATGAGACGCATCCAAGCCGCCATTGAAGACAAGGTAAAAGGAGAGCTAGAATCGGCTTTAGCTCAGGATATAATAGAGCCAGTACACGGACCAAGTGAATGGATTTCTCCAATAGTTATTGCATTCAAAGGTGATGGGAATATAAGGCTGTGCATTGATATGCGTTAAGCGAATAAAGCAATTCAACGGGAAAATTACCCATTACCAACATTCGAATCGTTTTTAACGAAGCTTAAGGACGCTAAGTATTTTTCTCGACTGGATTTGAAGAGTGCGTAACAGTAAATATATCGGGAGGAAGTAAAACGTATTTGAGAAATATAAGTCATGTTAAAAAGATCTCAGGGGGTTCTAGTTTGGACATCGAATCTTCTCAACAGTTGGATGGCAGCGAACATGGAAATGGTGCCTCACTTGTAACACAGCAGCCTTCAGATGTGCAGCAGAACTTGAAGCTGAAGCTGAAAAAAATTGGAGGGATGTGGTAGCCTGTCACTGCGAGCGTTGCTAAGAGCGGAGAACATGCTGACATTCATTGAGTCATTCTCTTACATACTCTTGTACAGTGCGGACCGCACCGGAGAAAGAATAAATATTAATTGTGTAATCTAGTAATTGCGTGCAGTTGGTTTGTACTTATTGGGGAATTTACAGGTCATTACAACAACAAACAATTTTTATAAGCAAAAATTGAGATTGAAGGACGATGAACCAGTATATATAAAAAATTATAGAAGTCCTCATAGCCAAAAGGACGAAATTCAAGCCGAACTTCAAAAACTTATTAATAACAACATAGTGGAACCATCTGTATCTGCTTATAATAGCCCACTCTTGTTGGTACCATAGAAGTCACTTCCAAATTCTGACAAGAAAAAATGGCAATTAGTAATTGACTATCGTCAGATTAATAAAAAAGCAAGATAGAACGCTATAGTCGGGTGCCCCGTATCGCTTGACGCGATTACCATTCGGTTTAAGAATAGCGCCAAACTCTTTTAAGAGAATGATGACTATACCATTCTCTGGACTAGAACCTTCTCAAGCATTTCTTTACATGGATGATCTAATAGTCATTGACTTAGGTCTCTTCTTGCAAAGGCTTGAAATGCAAGCCGGTATATATAAAATCAGCCAACTAAAAATGGCACCGTGGAAAATATCTTTCAACAAGTTTCAATTGATAATTTCAAGAAAATGGGCAACAAAATATTAAAATCATTGAGAAGAAAAAGAAGCTATACTGTCTACATTCCACAACGATCCAGTACGAGGAGGTCACACAGGCATTACCAAAACCTTGGCCAAGGTAAAAATACATTACTTCAGGAAAGGTATGACTCGATATATTACAGAGTACATACGAAAATGTAAAACATGCCAGAAATCAAAAGTGACAACACATACAAAGACTCCTATGACAATCACAGATATTCCAATAAATGCTTTCGACAGAGTGATAGTAGACAAAATTGGCCCACTACCAAAATCAGATAATGGTAACGAATATGCAGTTACGCTTATATGCGATTTAACAAAATATTTAGTTGCCATTACAATTGTCAATAAAAGTGCAAACAGTGTTGCAAAGGCTATATTTAAAGATTTTATTTTTAAGTCCGGTCCAATGAAGACGTTCATTTCGGACTTGGGAACAGAATATAAAAATTCAATTATACAACCCCTATGTAAATACCTGAAAATCAAAAATTTAACTTCAACAGCCCACCATCATCAGACAGTTGGAGCAGTAGAGAGAAGTCATAGAACTTTAAACGAGTACATACGTTCATATATATCAGTTGATAAAACTGACTGGGACGTTTGACTTCAATATTTTGTATACTGTTTCAACACGTCCCCTCCTATGGTACACAATTATTGTCCATATGAATTAGTCTTTGGGAAAACTAATAATTTGTCAAAACATTTTAATAGCATAAATAATATAAAAGTAATCCATAATATAGAAAATTACGCTAAGGAAAGTAAATACAGATTAGAAATAGCACATAAAAGAGCAAAAATTATGTTAGAGGAAAATAACAGGAGAAAAAGAATATTTTACGATTACTAGCAGCAGAAAAAATGTTGTAGAATAGATATTTGTAGTGTAGCAATACATACATAAAAAGAAAAAATAATAATAAATCCAAAAAAAATGTTTACAATTTATTTCCTTTACTATAACTTAAATAATAAATATAAATAAAAAAAAACAAAAAAAAAAACAATTATTAAAAACAAAATTCTACATTTTTCTAATTTTTTTACCTTCTTAATTTTTTCTAATTATACCCGTTACTCGTAGAGTAAAAGGGTATATTGTATTCGTGCAAAAGTATGTAACAGCTAGATCAGGATCAGGATCACTAGCCGAGTCGATCTAGCCATGTCCGTCTGTCCGTCTGTCCGTCTGTCTGTCTGTCTGTCCGTATGAACGCTGAGATCTCGGAAACTATAAAAGCTAGAAGATTGGCATTTTGCATGTAGATTTTAGAAGTTCCTACGCAGCGCAAGTTTGTTTCAAAATGGTGCCACGCCCCCTTTAACTCCCACAATCGCTTATATACGATTTTAAAAATTTAAATATTTCGGAAAAGTAAAAATGCAGTTTTGTTGTGTTTATCAATACCTATCGAAATGTAGAAGAAATTTTTCAAATCGGACCATTCGTTAAAAAGTTATGCGTGATCAAAGTTTCTATCTCCATCTCCCTCGCACTCTCATTACCTGAGTAACGGGTATCTGATAGTCGGGGCACCCGACTATAGCGTTCTCTCTTGTTTTTCTAATGTACTATGTACACATATAACCAATACCCACTATACCAAAAGTTAGCATGTGTTTACATAAACACAAGGCATGGTTCGAGTTGAACGTAACACGATCAGCCCAGCTCTGCCTCGAAGACAATAAGTGCATAAGTCAGCAGATTCCCATGCCTTGACTGCACATATACTACCAGTACATACTACCTCTCTCGAGCTAGCCGCTCTTAACAGCGAGCAGCATATTCATGCTGCCGCTCCCGTGCCGGCATTCCCGGCAGCGCAGTTGCGCATTCTTAGTTTTAAAGTACTTTGTTAGATATAAGCCGAATCAATTGAATAAAGATAACTCAAGCCTATACATCTCAAAAATGTATAAATTTATTCTACCAACGAACACTACAGATGTGCGTAGGGAAGTACGATTTGTTGTCGGCTCGTCCGCAAATCCGGAGAAGCTTCTGGTGATCTCGAAAAAAATAAGAAAACGGTTAGAGCACTATACAATCTACGCCAGTTTGAGAAGTACTCTTCGGTTAGGAGGTGTCGAAGCGTTCCAGTGTGAATGGCGAGCAGTCCTTGGCGGATATCCTCTCGCGTTGTGCCGAGTTCGCAGGGGTTTGGCCACTGAGATGGCTGAAGCTGCAGAAACTCCGGGCCGTTGAGCCATGTGTTGGCGTTCTTAAGACTGGTGGTTTTCGTTGCGACATCCGCGGGGTTAACGTGGGTTAACCCACCGCCATTGGTTTACGTTGGTATGTTCCAGGACTTCACCAACTCTATGCATATCATACTGCTGAAATTTCCGTGGGTCTATACGCAGCCAGCTTAGGACGGTTTTGGAGTCGGACCAGTACCAGCAAGATTTTATTTGAAGTCGTGAGTTGCTGAGGATCTGCTTGCTGAGTCTTGGGAATCGATACTGGACTAAGGGGGCTACTTTCGCCTTCGGTGCCGCAAAACTTAGGTAAGTTGACTCGCCGTGGCATATGCGCAGATAGCAGACCGCTGCGTAAGCAATTTCGCTGGCGTCGACAAATGTGTGCAGCTGCACATCGCTTAGCATCTTGGAATTTGTATCGCTGCAATAATCGGCAACGAGCGCTTCCATTGTGCCCATTTGGGTACGAGCTCGAATGGTAGGCGTTCATCCCAGTTGATCGAGCTTCGCCATACTTCTTGTAGCAAGATTTTTAGCGCGATTGCGTAGCACGAAATAAATCCCAATGGGTCCTAGATTGACATTAGTACCTGTAGTAACTCGCGCTTGGTTGGGGGTACAGTACATTCCGTTTCAGCCGAGCAAATTTCAAGTTGAAAACGACCTTTTCCGTGGCTGCAATTTCCAAGTGTAGCGGAGAGTTTGTAGTGACGTCCAGCTTGCGAAGGACTTCTTCCGAGTTTGATGACCAGTTGCGAATGTTAAAGCCGCCCGCCGCGTGGATTTGTTTCTCTAGGGTGGAGATTGTGGTGACGGCTTCAACGCTGACGTCGCTGTATAGGAAATGGTCCACGTAGTAATAATTTTTAATGGCATTCGCGGCCTTTGGGTAGATGTTCTGGAAGCGCTCTGCATTGGCGTCGCGGATATAGTGCACGATAAATGGGGCAATCCCAAACTAGGCGAACTCTTCCCGGCTTGTTAGGGCTGATAGTTATGAAGGTAGGCAGATACCACGCCCACTCGTTTTGTTCGGCGACCTCCTTGGAAGTTAACTTGCGTGCGTAGCCCTTATTGAAAGGATTGTCCACTTCTTTTTGAGTTTGCTCTCTCAGCTCGCTTTTCTTGAGGAACTTGCGTTGCAGGCACTTAAGCCTGTTCGTGTAACTCTCTGGTAGTGGTGCATCGGCATCCTTACAGGGCAGACGGACTTCATATCGTCCATCGTTGAAAACGGCAGTTGATTGTAGGTGGCTCAGCGCTTGACTATCCTCTGCTGACAGCAATTTGCGTTGCGTTGCCATTGCCATGCCAAATGTTTGCTATATGGCTTCGTGTAAGCACTAACCATACAACATATAGACATAGACTGGTCATTTCATACAACGAAATTGGTCACAAAATGTTTGAATATTTTGTCTTTTTCTACTTTTCAGACTTGGTACCCTAACAATATGGGCGTATTCACTATTGGGTTAATGATAAAAATAAGAATATTATATGTTACAGTATATTTTTTAATATTGCAGCATAAATTTCATTTTGGTTTGCAAATTCATATCAGTAGTTGCAGTAAAATGTTTTGCATATATGTATGTATTCCAATTAATAGAAATCAATCTACTGAGATACGAACAGGGCATATCGCAGTCGGTGTCACAGAAACAAGAACGGCTGTTTGGCTTTTGTTTTGTTTACATTTTTTAGGACACTTGTTTTGAATGTTATGTTTAATGACCTTTGGTTGATTTATTTTTTTAAGGTTCGCAGTGTAATATTGTTTAATGTTGTTATTTAATGATCTACCTTTATTTTTATGTAAGTTTGTTCTTAAAAGGTTGGCAGTGTAATATTGTTTAATGTTGTTATTTAATGATCTACCTTTATTTTGATGTATGTTTGTTCTTAAAAGTCGCCGCTCGAAATAGTTACCGATAAATATACATATGTATGTACTTATCGAATTAGTTACCGCATTACTCGAATTAGTTACCGATAAATATAAATATGTATGTATATACAGGGTGCGCCATATGGACAGGACCTAATGAAATGTTGAATAACTCCTCCATTTTTTAGCCCATTTTGGAAAATAAACAAGATTCATTTAGGGTATAGAATGCCATTTATTGACAATTCACTCAGAATACAATATCGATCAAATGACCGCCTTCATTAGAAACACAAAAAGCGGCCCTTTTTTGGGCATTTCGCATTGTATTTGACAACATTTCGGGCGTAATAGCAGCAATTTCCGCTTTGATATTAGCTTTTAGTTGTTCAATAGTCTTCGGTTTGCTGACATACACCTTACTCTTCAAGTAGCCCCACAGTAAAAAGTCCGGTGCCGTCAAATCCGGCGAACGAGAACGCCACTCCAAATCACACTTTTTTGACACAACGCGTCCCGGGAACTTGCTCTGCAAAAACTTCATAGTAGCAACTGCGGTGTGACAAGGTGCGCCGTTTTTTTGCTGTGAGTCGATCCATGTCTAAAATGGCATAGACTGACGTTTCAGAATCTGGCTGGCTTGTCAAAATAGGCTGAAAAATGGCGGAGTTATTAAACATTTCAATAGGCCCTGTCTAGATGGCGCACCCTGTACATATGTATGTATATTTGTCGGTAAGTAAATCGAGCGGCGACTTTTAAGAACAAACATACATAAAAATAAAGGTAGATCATTAAATAACAACATTAAACAATATTACACTGCGAACCTTAAAAAAATAAATCAACCAAAGATCATTAAACATAACATTCACAACAAGTGTCCTAAAAATGTAAACAAAACAAAAGCCAAACAGCCGTTCTTGTTTCTGTCCCCACCCCTAAAATTCAATCGTCGGTAGGGTATGCAGGCACCATCCGCTCGCAGAACAACAACCAGAGCTGATTTGGCTTGAAGTTTTCTGAACCACTTATGCGATATGCCCTGTTCGTATCTCAGTAGATTGATTTCTAATAATTGGAATACATACATATATGCAAAACATTTTACTGCTACTTCTGATATGAATTTGCAAACCAAAATGAAATTTATGCTGCAATATTAAAAAATATACTGTAGCATATAATATTCTTATTTTTATCATTAACCCAATAGTGAATACGCCCATATTGTTAGGGTATCAAGTCTGAAAAGTAGCTAAATATTTTTGCTGCATCGAAATGAAATGATCGCACACATGCACCCCTGTATGAGAATGCATGAACACGCATACATACAAAGCCCAATTCAAGCGCAGGGCAATCTTCTTCAAAATACGCGTCTCTGCGACTGAACGACGGAACTCGAGTAATGAGCGCACGAGCGTCAAAATGAGAATTAGAGCGAAAAAACCCGAAGGCACACGAAGTGTCCGGGGCCTGCCGCTACCAGCTCTGGGGCCACCCGATTCAAACATTTTGTGACCAATTTCGTTGTATGAAATGACCAGTCTATATGTTGTATGGTTAGTGGTGTAAGTCAGCATCTAGTTGGCCGAAGCTTCAAACGTGCAAATTAAGCCGCTCTGTTGCTGGTCCGCTTGTGTTGCAGCTTTGTAGTGTCCATCCTAGCCTTGTTTTCAACGCTATGGGCAGATTCCATGCTCCTTCCCGTATCTTGAGGGGCACAGCCAAATGCCAATTGTTGGCACCGATGAGAACAGTGGGGCGAGCATTTTAATATGATTCGATTGGGAGTCCTCTTAGATATTGGAATCTTTGGGCGAGCTCGCTCATATCGACTGATTGCGCGAGCAGGTTAAGGCGCTCTACGCTGTGTGCATGCCTCAGCTTGCACTTAGATCCGATGCGAGCGTTGGATATGTTGAGTGAGGCTCGTTCGGATGCGTGGTCGGTGTGCGTAGTATTGTTCGTCCACCTTAGGCAAAAGGATTGCCTGACGCCCTTCACTTTCAGTTGCTCGAAGACCTTTCTGTCGATAAGGGTGACGGAGGAGCCCTCATCTAGAAATGCAAAGGTATGTAGTGATTGTTGATTGTAATGAATATGAACTGGAACAATGCAGAAATTTGTGTTTTCCATATGCCGATGAGTGTGGAGCAGTCCGTTATGGTGGTGAGAGACTTCGTCGGTGATGTCGGACGTTATAGCCTTCCCTCCAGGGCCATAGACTCGAACTCCGGGCTGTTATGAAGTTTGTGGTCCGCGCTTTGGCAAGCTATTCACATGGCACTGCTACCTTCGTGATCCGTTTCCTCCGTATGGTAGTGCAGAGTGGCGGTCCTCGTGTTGTAGAACGGCGTCGTAACCTTGCTCGCTGCCTCAGCAATTTCGTATAGCCATTCACTAAAGATCCGTACTGATGATGAGTCTCCGTTCCTGGCATACATTGCCCACTGCAGCTTGAGTTGGGAGGGCAGCTTGTCCACAAGCTCTTGCACGAGCATCAGGTTGCTCATGTGGTCCTTAAGTTCGCACGCTTACATCGTTACGTACCGGAACGTTACGTACGCCTAGAGCGTATTCAATAAGCGGCTCTAGCTTGTCCATGGGAGGCGGGAGTTGTTTGACCTTGTTGAGCACCGAGCGGAGAATAAGGTGGGTGTAGCCTGCGATCTCGGTACTGGTTTGGTAGCTACTGAAGAACAGTGGCCAGCATTCGGGGCTGCCGTCGAAAGTGGGCAACTCTCTAGGGATCGCTTGGGGTTTACCCGCTTGGGGTTTACCCGCTTGCAGTGGGTTCTCATAATCGAGGAGGAGGTCTGTTGTACCTCTGGCAGCTGTTGTATCATGCAGCTTGGTACTGCATTCGCAGCTCCAGCTAACGCCGGTGCCAGCGTTTTGAAGAAGGTTGGCCTGCCCTTGAATTGGGCTTTGTATGTATGCGTGTTCATGCATTCTCATACAGGGGTACATGTGTGCGATCATTTCATTTCGATGCAGCAAGAATATTTTGTCTTTTGCTACTTTTCAGACTTGGTACCCTAACAATATGGGCGTATTCACTATTGGGTTAATGATAAAAATAAGAATATTATATGTTATAGTATATTTTTAATATTTCAGCATATATTTCATCTTGGTTTACAAATTCAAATCAGTGGTAGCAGAAAAATGTTTTGCATATATGTATGTATTGCAAATAATATAAATCAATCTAATGAGATAGGAACAGGGCACATCGCAGTCGGTGTCTGCGCTTAGTGGTTCAGAAAACTTCAAACCAAATCAGCTTTGGTTGTTGTTCTGCGAGCGGATGGTGCCTGCATAGCCTACCGACGATTGAATTTTAGGGGTGGGTACAGAAACAAGAACGGCTGTTTGGCTTTTGTTTTGTTTACATTTTTTAGGACACTTGTTTTGAATGTTATGTTTAATGACCTTTGGTTGATTTATTTTTTTAAGGTTCGCAGTGTAATATTGTTTAATGTTGTTATTTAATGATCTACCTTTATTTTTATGTATGTTTGTTCTTAAAAGTCGCCGCTCGAATTAGTTACCGATAAATATACATACATATATGTACACCTGTGTTAAATTGTAGTTTTTAAACTTTTTCACAACTTAAAAAAATGAATTTAGGTTAAACTTCTAAAATACTTCAATTTTTCCCACTAATTTTGCTGTAAGCACAGGTGTATGTAAGTAATATATGTATTTAAATCGGTATCCAGGGAACACCACGAGGAGGCCATTGCAATTGCGATGGAGTCTTCAATGAAGACTTACGAGTCGACTTGAGATATCAAAATGCTTTGAACATCTCCTTGTTCCCCACCTAACAATACCTCCTATACCTACTAAAAAAATTAAACATTTTATAAGAAACTAATTACTGTTTGACTATTTTTAGTTTTCTTGCACCAGCTGTTGATACAGCTTTTCCTTTTGTATACATTTTTTCTGTAAGCCATTTACTGTTTTTCCGCAGTAAAATTAAAATAAATCCATCTAGCATTTTTATCCTGTGTTCATAACAGGAATGGGTAACCGAAAACCAATTTGAATAAATGCTGGACTTTTTAGTGGCGAGTATACAGGAACGTATAATTTGGTGTTTTATTCTTTTCCTATAAGGATTTTTGTCAAATATATTTTTAAAAATATTGTAGTGAATTTCAATTAAAGAGAAATAGTAATCTGAAGGAGCTTTAAGTTTTAAACCTTTATCGGCGCAGTCATAATTTTTATTTATAATAAAATGTTCTGTGGAGCATTGTGTTTCTATATTTGTTTTTAATAGATCAGAACACACTGCGCACTCTTTTTTTTGCAGAAATTTGAACAATATATAGCCTGCAAAATATCGCAAGGCATTGCTATCAAATTCGTTTCCAGTTGCAATATCAAAAATTTGCTCAATTTCCGTCTCTTCATCTGAGAACATATCGAAATCGGTACTTTCTTCGGTTTTTATGTCATTACATGTTTTGTTTAAGCTGCAGTCCTGGATAACATTTATTAACATTGTATCTTCATCTGGGCCGCAATTACCAGATACTGATGTGGATGTTAATATTTTCATCGATAGCATTTTTGACATTATGATGTTAAATTCATACATCGTTGGATTATTATTTGTTGCTCCGCGAGCCCTTATTAAATAAAATAGGTTTTCTAAGGGGTCTTGATTCAATTTCGCGGTTGATATATAAAATATTTCCGAGCTCCACACACTTTCAGCTAGTGCAAGTACAGATGAAATGCTCAAAATCATTCCGTCTATGCAATGCACTAATTGTGGATATTTAAATTCTCCAAAATACTTCCTCATTTCAACGAGGTATTTTTCTACGTTATTATTTTTCTGCATTCCACATCTGTATGGGTTTCTTTCATATAGAACATGGCTATTGAGGCAATCAAAGAGCCTATTTATTTTTTCTATAAAATTTGCCGTAGCTTCTGCGCTATTTCGGCATTCCACAAATCCACCAGAATCAATCACTGTTCGGATTGCGGCCGCAACGGTGTGGCTAAATATTTGTGTTGCATATTTAACTTTCATTTTTTCAAATGAATTCGGATTAATATGCTTGGCAGTTAATATGGGACAAAGCCTCGTTGAGTTACTGGACTCAAGTTGGTATAATTTTTTTAATATATCCCAAGATACTTCGCCATCAGGCGTAATTAAATTGTTCTTCATTATTATGTTTCTCAATGATTTAATAAGATGTGGGGCATCAAATATTGTAAATATTTCTTTTCCGTTAACATTAAAACTCGGCTTGTTTATGTTAACTCCCCATTTTTTGAATGCTGCTCTATTATTTGAGCCTTGATCGCATATTATAGCGCGTACGTTAAGCCCCAAAGTTTGGGAAACTCCAATGTTCGCTTCAACTTTGCTCATGAGGGCATCATGTTTAATACCGTTAGCCGAAACAGTATAACTTATAACGTACTTCCAATTTTCAAATAAGCCTCTAGCCATAAAAACGCATACTTGCTGCCCCAAAAACCGTGTTCTTTTCTCGCCATCGTTTTCAAATCCTTGAATTTCATCGAGTGCGGTATTATATTGCAGTCCTTTTTTTATTTTTATTTCATCACAAAGGATAACTGCTTCTTTACCTTTCTCACTCATTTCACCAACAATTCTCTGAAGGATTTCTAATAAATCAGGTTGAAATCCTGGCGTCATATTTTAAAAAAGAGCCCATCGAGACAACGTCCGCTTTGACGGAAGTTTTAAATTTAAAACATCCCGCATATATTCATATGTTCGGGATGAATAAAAGTTTATGTTTTGAGCTATTACTTTTTCTGCGCTGTTGTAAGAATTTGATTTTTTTATCAGAATTTTGCATATAGTTTTTGCCTCTTCAGAAACATGAGGCAATTTATTTATAATGTTAAATATATTTATGCTTTTTTTCTTGCTAATTATCTTACTTTTGCGCTTCACAGCTTTTTTCATTAAAACATTAGCTCTTCTCAATTTCTCTATTTTTTCTTTATACGTTTTAATCGCAAGAAACATCTCGTAATTTTTATACCCGTTACTCGTAGAGTAAAAGGGTATATTGTATTCGTGCAAAAGTATGTAACAGCTAGAAGGAAGCGTTTCCGACCCTATAAAGTATATATATTCTTGATCAGGGTCACTAGCCGAGTCGATATAGCCATGTCCGACTGTCCATCTGTCTGTCTGTCCGTCTGTCCGTCTGTCCGTCCGTATGAACGCTGAGATCTCGGAAACTATAAAAGCTAGCAGATTGGCATTTTGCATGCAGATTCTAGAAGTTCCTACGCAGCGCAAGTTTGTTTCAAAAAGGTGCCACGCCCCCTTTAACGCCCACAATCGCTTATATACGATTTTAAAAATTTAAATATTTCGGAAAAGTATAAATGCACTTTTATTGTGTTTATCAATACCTATCGAAATGTAGAAGAAATTTTTCAAATCGGACCATTCGTTAAAAAGTTATGCGTGATCAAAGTTTCTATCTCCATCTCCCTCGCACTCCCTTTACCTGAGTAACGGGTATCTGATAGTCGGGGCACCCGACTATAGCGTTCTCTCTTGTTATTTCTATAAAACATCTCATTTTCTTCCCTTTTTTGGCAATAACCACAATTTCCTAACTGCGGTACACTAGGAGTTACTAAATCAGAAGGGCTAACATATAACTGCACTACACTAGGAGTTACTAAATTAGCATCTGAATTCGGTGCCTCAAAATTTAAAGGGCTAACATCTAAATTTTGTGACCTAATTGGGTTTACATAAATGCCAATTGGTTCTTCTGCCCCATCATCATTAAATTCAAATTGTTCACAAGGAACAGAACTGTCCGAACGCAAAAGGAAGTTGTCAGTTAAATTCAAAGTGGGCACGGCATTGCTTTTAAGCCTATTTATCCCAATATATTTACTTTCGAAATGTCTATTACAAATACGCGAAGTTCGTCTATTAAAATTGTCATCCAAATTGCATAACTCAACCCATTTTTTAAGTCTCCTATCATCTGATGGAAATGAAAACAACTTAACTGGGAAGGAGTCTGATGAATCCCTATAACTCCCCCTGCAGCACTCTATAATACACCTCCGACCATTTTTCCGAACACTATGCTGATTCATTGCAAAAATTCCTTAAAAATAATATTTATATATGTAAGTTAAAATATTTTTATACTTGCGAATTGAAAATTATACAACCACGGACACTCGGAACAGCAAGACAGGCGTTTTGAAAACAACACGCTGTATTGAAAATAAATACTTTAACCACACTCAAAACAGCAACACAGGCGTTTTGAAAAAAACACGCTGTATTGTAAATTAAATTTTTTAACTTTTTAATTTCTGTTTTCGCTGTAAAAATCACCGCACAGAAGCACAATCAAAAGCCAATTGAAAGATGCTTGACTTTTTCTATCAAATGGCAACATTTTACGCGCGCAAATGAAGCTATTTACTAATGCACCCATATGTAAACGAAGTGACAACCAAAAATCAAAAAACAACAAAAAAACGCGTGCCAAGTTCATAATCAAAACAAACCAAACAAAAACAATAGAATTGGCGCGCAAGTTATAAGTCATCCTATAACATGCAGATTTGTATATTTGTTCCATTTAAGAAGTATTTTAGAAGTTTAACCTAAATTCATTTTTTTAAGTTGTGAAAAAGTTTAAAAACTACAATTTAACACAGGTGTACATATATGTATGTATATTTATCGGTAACTAATTCGAGCGGCGACTTTTAAGAACAAACATACATAAAAATAAAGGTAGATCATTAAATAACAACATTAAACAATATTACACTGCGAACCTTAAAAAAATAAATCAACCAAAGGTCATTAAACATAACATTCAAAACAAGTGTCCTAAAAAATGTAAACAAAACAAAAGCCAAACAGCCGTTCTTGTTTCTGTACCCACCCCTAAAATTCAATCGTCGGTAGGCTATGCAGGCACCATCCGCTCGCAGAACAACAACCAAAGCTGATTTGGTTTGAAGTTTTCTGAACCACTAAGCGCAGACACCGACTGCGATGTGCCCTGTTCCTATCTCATTAGATTGATTTATATTATTTGCAATACATACATATATGCAAAACATTTTTCTGCTACCACTGATTTGAATTTGTAAACCAAGATGAAATATATGCTGAAATATTAAAAATATACTATAACATATAATATTCTTATTTTTATCATTAACCCAATAGTGAATACGCCCATATTGTTAGGGTACCAAGTCTGAAAAGTAGCAAAAGACAAAATATTCTTGCTGCATCGAAATGAAATGATCGCACACATGCACCCCTGTATGAGAATGCATGAACACGCATACATATAAAGCCCAATTCTTCAAAATGCGCGTCTCTGCGACTGAACGACCGAACTCGAGCGCGAGCGTCAAAATAAGAATTAGAACGAGAGCGAAAAAAACCCGAAGGCGCACGAAGTGTCGGGGCCTGCTGCTACAAGCATTGGGGCCTTCCGATTGAAAAATTTTGTGACCAAATTCGTTGTATGAAATGACCAGTCTATATGTTGTATGGTTAGTGGTTGAACGCTAAAGATTGAAGCGTTTGGTTGAACGCCGTTTCCTTCAAGTTGAATGCCATCACGATCATCATCTTCAACTTCCATTTCGCTTTGTTCTTTGTTGTTGTTTTCAACTGCATAGGCGACAGCTATCGCGCCGCATTGTTCTTCGTTGTTGTTGGCTGCATTAGCGACAGCCAACTCGGCTGGCTTCACAGTAGCCCATTCAGTCTCTTCATCTCTTATTGTCAAAACGTGTTGTTAAGAAACAAAAAATTATAAAACCTTAATTTATCAATAATTTTTATTGAAGTTATTTATTAAATTTATTCTGTAAAACAACGTGTTTTCCCCTTAAGTTTCATCGCACTTGCACTCACTTGGTAGTGAACCGAACCATGATAGGAAAAGCTAGTTTCGTCTGCACGTTAAAGGTAACTCATCAGCTATACATATGGATGGAACAGAGTATCAGAAACTCATAAATGTTACGGTCAGAGAACCTTTTTTTTGCAACTCCACTCACTCCACCAAACTTCATTGGTTTTACATAGATGGAGTTCCGCACTTCAGTTTTTCCGATATGCAGACTGGTAAATACAAAAACAGTAAAGATTGTTAATTGCTAAATTTGTATAGCATGTTTTATTTTACGTGATTTGATCGAAAGGTTGTGCAGGTGCTGTTTTTCCATTGTTGTTGTAGCACACACTAGTGTTTAATTCTATAGTGGCATTAATTTACATTCCTTTTAAGTGACTCGGTGTCTTTTATAAGACTCGAATAATGGATTATAAGTAAAATAATAGTACCGGGTTCAACTGGCAGCTCGCTCGATAACACTTTTTCTAATTAAAAACTCGTTTTCTTTCAGAAATCCCAAAATTGCTTTAAAATTTCTTAAAATTATTGCACTTAAAGTCGAAGATTGCTTTAAATTTGAAGAAAGTCTTATGCGGGATCTTGCCGTGTTTAATGTTAACCAACCTGAAAGCGTGGATCTTCGAAAGCTAGATTCTGAAGTTAATATTGTACAAAATATATGGCAGCTAATAGTTGATTGGCAGACAAGCTGGGAAGGTTGGAAAAAAGGAAATTTTTGGAAGATTAATATAAATGAAATGGAAGATACTGCTCTAAGCTTATATAAAGAATTTAGTAGTTTAAGCAAGAAATTTTATGATCGCCATTGGGAGATGCTTGATGTGACCACAAAAAATTTGGACAGTTTTCGGCGGACTTTACCATTAATTACGGCATTGAAAAACCCATGCATGCGTGAGCGTCACTGGAATCGAGTTCGCGATGTAATCAAAGTGTAAGTGAAAGTTAATTTATTTAAAAAGTTTAACGTTAGGTAAGTCTTCTTATTTTTCTAATTTAACTTCTTATTTGCTAATGAGTAACTAAGAATTCTAATCCTAGATAACAGACAAATATTTGACATGTATCCACCCTTGTACACAATGTTTATATATACAAACAAATAGAAGTCGATCTCGGCGGTACCAGCGGTTATTCTGGCAATCTTTCTAAAAAGACAATTTATCCAGAAACCTTAATTCTTTAACATACAAAATTTTTTATATAAATTCGATCACATTCGATCCGTAATTTGTCGTTCTTCTTCTTATTCTTCCAAACACATTTGTTGCAGAACACTATGTTTGACTTGAATGTAAGAATGAGGTTGTGTTGCAAGTCGATAGAAAGAAATAGATTTAAGCTTGGTGTTAAAAAGAAGTACCTTATTACATATACATGTGCAGAATGCTTAATTGAATTATTGAAACTCTTCTAATGTAGCATATACCATAGGTAAGCAGCCAATATCAGAAAAATATTTTCTTATTGCCGCCACTGGAAAACCAACTCAGGCATTTTATTCAAGCATATGCTTAATAAATATGCATCACTTTTATATCGCACTTCTGTATCTCAAATGAAATTGACGCCGATAGTCTTTAAATACAGTACGAGAGATTTTCGAAGAAGCATGTGAATCCCCACTCGAGGTCATACGTTGGTTATATTTTAATTTCATCTATAACAAAACGATTTATTCCACTTAACTTTCATCACACTTACACTCCCTGGGGACTGAACCCGACTACGATAGGACTAGCTAGTTTCGTCTGCACGTCACCTCAGACTCAGCAGCTATCTACGGGGATGGAAGCAGGGCATCAAAAACTCCCCAATCTTTTTTGGCAATTGTGAGTTGCCAAAGTTCATTGGTTTTAACATAGGTGGAGTTCTGTCGTTAAAGCTTCGATCAGTGTGTGAAAGTTTTCAGTGTTTTGTCTGTTGAATAACCCTCGGTTTTTCGATATGCAGACTGATAAATACAACAAATAGTTGAAGATTGTTTAATTGCTGAATTTTGGGGCGTGTGGATCCCTTTTGTTTATGTTGGTTCGACCTATTAAACAATAATTGTAGTGTTATTGAATTACTCGAGGTCATACGTTGGTTACATCTTAGTTTCTTCCATAAGACAACGATTTATTCCACTTAACTTTCATCTCACTTACTCTCCCTGGGGAGTGAACCCGACTATGATACGACTAGCTAGTTTCGTCTGCACGTCACCTCAGACTCATCAGCTATCTACGGGGATAAGTTCCGAAACATAGATTTTTGTCACTAGAAAGGAAATTGTCAAAGGACTCTTCGCTGAGGAAGATGTTTCTTGAATTTATGCAGGAATATGTTTCCATGGGCTACATGTCTTCTACCAATGACAAAATTCCAAATACTCTTTACTATTTCTTTCCGCACCAGTGCGTTCCACGGCCACAAAGTACTTCAACCAAGTAGAGAGTAGTTTTTGATCCATCGTGCTGTACTCCGAAGCTGGTTTCGTTGAACGACATCTTTATGGTAGGCCCAACCATTCAAGATGCTTGAACCAACTGCTTTGGTTAAAATTGCATAAGTTTGCCTTGCGGCAGACATAAAAAAAAATTATCGGGAAGTAATGGTGGTCTAATCTGACCGAAACTTTAAGCTCATGGTATGGAGACGAGATCTTTCTGAGTCTCTGAAAATCTTTAAGTTAAGCTAGGAGCGATCAGGTACTTAATGAGATTAAGAGAGAAAGCTCAAGAATCTTATAATTTGAAGTGGCAAAGTCATTTATAAACTGGCCACACAGATCTGCAAGTGCCGATTCAAATACAGGGACCAATATAATCTCTAAGATGCATAACCAATGAATGGCCATTGGTTTTGCAATATGCAGCTCGTTTTTTGGTGGCGACGAAAATTCCGCTCTCTCCGCTCGCACAAAGTTGAGAGCGTAAAAATCTAAAAATAGAATTGCACGAATAAGCAAGTGCGTATTTTATATACCTTAAAAACGAATATCTTTTAGTACAAAACATATAAAACTGCTTGATTAAACTTAAAAATATTTCAATAAAGTTTAATATATTTTAATATACTATGATTGTTAAACAAAAACAAAGCGAAGTTTATTTAAATTAAATATATTCAAAGGATATTTCATTAAATATATTTCGCTTTATTTTTTATCCATACCTGAGTATATTAAAAAAAAATAAAAATTTAATTTTTATTCAAATATATTAAACTTTGATTTCATGACTTAAAATATTTAAAGTAAATACGAATAACATCATATCATATTATCAACCTGCATTTAAATATTTTCATATTTAAACAAGCTGCATGAAAATAAAATTTGATTTAATGATTTTGTGCCTTTTAAATTTGATTTGAAGCTTTTTTGGAAAGCTTCAAAACTTAGCTTCCTTAGGAGTATATTTAAATGTAATACAAGTATTAGTATTTCGTATGAAAATAAAAATTGGTTTAATGATTTTGTGCCTTTTAAATTTGATTTGAAGCTCTTTTGGAAAGCTTCCCCTTTGGGTTTTTCTTTTTCTAAATAATTAAAATAGTTAATTTACAAATATTTATAACAATTTAATTTATATTAGAATTTAAATTAAAGAGTATATTTCGACAGCGCACTGCAGCAATGAAATGTTTGTGAATACATGTGCACACATACAGTCGTCGGCAGTCGCAGTATGCGTGCAGGAGAGCGGCTGGCTGTCGAGCGCTCTCTCGCTGGCTTTTCGGCAAAAGAGCGAAAAGAGAAGAGAAGAGAACCAACTCAAGCTTGGGCAGTCGTGAAATTAGATTAAGAATGATTGTATTGAAATGAAATTAAATTTAATAAAAAACTTTTATTTTTTTAATATAAAAGGTAACGGTTTTTTAATTTGAATGCAAAAGCAAAACTAAAAACAGTACTACGACTTACGACGAAAAACGCACAAAAGAGAAACAGCGGTGTTTCAAGAAAAAAAACAACAGAACAGAATTACGAAATTATATGTAATAAAAAATTTTTTTATATATTCGTTAAAATTTTTTTAATTTGCGCCCAACGTGGGGACCGCACTGTGAAAATATATCGAAATGAAATACAAGGTATTCGCGTGTGTTCCCAAAAAAATAAAACAGACCCGAAAATAAAATAATAAAATGGGTTCTGTATAAAAAAACAAGAGAGAACGCTATAGTCGGGTGCCCCGACTATAAGATACCCGTTACTCAGGTAAAGGGAGTGCGAGGGAGATGGAGATAGAAACTTTGATCACGCATAACTTTTTAACGAATGGTCCGATTTGAAAAATTTCTTCTACATTTCGATAGGTATTGATAAACACAATAAAACTGCATTTTTACTTTTCCGAAATATTTAAATTTTTAAAATCGTATATAAGCGATTGTGGGCGTTAAAGGGGCGTGGCACCTTTTTGAAACAAACTTGCGCTGCGTAGGAACTCCTAGAATCTGCATGCAAAATGCCAATCTTCTAGCTTTTATAGTTTCCGAGATCTCAGCGTTCATACGGACAGACAGACAGACGGACAGACGGACAGACGGACAGACGGACAGACGGACAGACAGACAGACGGACAGACGGACATGGCTATATCGACTCGGCTAGTGACCCTGATCAAGAATATATGTACTTTATAGGGTCGGAAACGCTTCCTTCTAGCTGTTACATACTTTTGCACGAATACAATATACCCTTTTACTCTACGAGTAACGGGTATAACAAAACGTACCGGATCAAAAAACTAGAGCTTAAAGTGAAAATTGTATTGTGCTAGGAACGACAAAACGGAACATACTTTCGGTGACATCGTAGCTGTTTGACCCCCTCGGCTTATTAAGTCCTATTGTAATTAGAGGAAAGATCCTATTGCAGGAACTTTGGCTAAATAATTTAGATTGGGATCGATTCCTATTCATTTGGAAACAGCTTGGAATATGATAAAAATGACATTGTCTAAATTCGAGGAAATATTAATTCCACGGCTTGTGCATACCGATCCGATGTCACCGGTCCAATTACATGCCCTTGCCGACGCATCCTTAAGAGCCTATGGAGATTGCGTCTACATTCGTAGCAAAACTGCAGAAGGTTATAAAATATCTCTGTTGACTTCAAAGTCCAAAGTAGCGCCGCCCAAGACAAAGACACTCCCAAGGCTTGAGTTATGTGCAGCTCACCTTCTCGCAGATCTCTTCGATCCGCCCGGTCATCCACTGCTGCGGCGGAAGGTTGTCCTCGGCGACGACGACGAGAGCTCCGACAAAGTTCGTCGCGTTGTCGCACCACACCTTCTCCGGAATCCCGCGTCGACTCACGAACCTTTGGAATGCCAACAAGAACGCATCAGTGGTGAGGTCAGACACTAACTCTAAGTGGACCGCTTTGAACGCAAAACATACAAACAATGCCACGTATAATTTGTACGGTGGCTTACCACGGATACGATACGTTGTGTTAAATGGGCCACAAAAATCAACACCACAGATATTAAAAGGGCGGAGAGCTCGAAGTCTGTCTGATGGCAAGTTCCCCATGATTTGCGTCAAGAGTTGCGGCTTGCACCGAAAGCAACGAACGCAAGAACGAACTGTTCTGCGGCAAACTTCCTGCGCATTAACCAACCATATCTTTTCTCGCAACAGACTTACAAGAGCTCGAGGGCCAGCATGACAATTTGTAACGTGCAGGTATGACACGTACGTTTTAACAAACTGTGAGCCTTTCGACAACAACAACGGGAATTTGGCTTCGTACGGGATAGGAGCATTCAATAACCGACCCCCAACTCGCAACAATGTCGAGGAACACCAATCTAATTTTTTCTCCTGGAGAAAAGGGCTTAGTTTTTGTATATTCGTTGCTACCGGTTTATTTTTTCCGAATTTTACCTATGTCGTCACTGAACTCGTGAGATTGGATCACTTCCACTATTTTCTCGAACGCAAAATTCAGTTCTCTTGGTGTTATACTTTTTTCAAAGGGCTGCGACACTTTTTTACACCTTTGAATAAACCGTAAGACCCACACGAAAACCCTTAGAAGCCTTATGTGCGACGAAAAGGATTCTACGACATCAGCAGGTACTTCGAAGTGTCGATTTACAGGCCAATCTTTTTCTGCATCGAGCAAAAACGACGGCCCAGCGAACCAAATGGAAGCTGTAAGTTCCTCAACGTCACATCCCCGTGACACAATGTCCGCTGGGTTTACTTTCGTGGGGACATGTCTCCAGATTGCTTTTTCCGACCACTCTTGAATCTCCGCTACTCGGTTTGAGACAAAAACTGACAACGACGAAGGATGCGTTTTGATCCAATGCAAAGTGATCTCCGAATCCGTCCAGAGGAACACTTTTGTAATCGGAAAATTAAGCAATGGTCTTACACGATTATAAAGATCCGCAAGAAGGAGAGCTGCGCACAACTCAAGGCGAGGCAAAGTTTTCGTCTTGAGGGGAGCTACTTTGGATTTTGCTGTCAAAAAAGATACTTTTAAACCTTCAGCGGTACTAGTGCGAACGTAGATGCACGCTCCATATGCTCGCATGGAAGCGTCAGCGAAACCATGTATTTCTGCCGGGACTTTGGCGTCTGTATGAACGAATCGCGATACCTTGATCTTGGGCAGCTGCAACAGCGTTCTCTTAAAGGCTTCCCAAGATGTCTGCAGTTGCATCGGCAGCGACTCTTCCCAGTCTAACTTTCGAAGCCACAGTTCCTGCAACAACATTTTTGCCCTAGTCACTAGAGGACACAATAGGCCAAGCGGATCGAAAAGTCGGGCAGTCACCGACAGTATGTTTCGTTTTGTCGCACGAAGATCCAGGAAAGAGTCATCCAACCGAAATTGAAAGAAATCTTTACCCGGCAACCAAACCACGCCAAGGGTTTTAGTTACGTCTGAGTATGCCGTTAGCGCATGACAGCGCTTTCAGATGCGGACAACTCTGGGCAGTTAGAAAACCACATTGCCAATTCAAATCCTGCCTCTTGCAATACCTGAGAAACTTCGTCTCGAAGGCTTAGCAGGTCCTCAACGCATCTGGCGCCAGTCAACAAATCGTCAACATAAAAGTCATTCTGAATGACCTTAGCGGCTTTTGGACACGAATCCTGCGCGATCTCTCCAAGCCGCATTAAACACCGAATCGCCAGATAGGGTGCTGGCGAAGTTCCATAAGTCACGGTGTTGAGCTTGAAGATTTTTAGAGACTCAGATGGATCTCGTCTCCACACTATGAGCTGAAAGTTTCGGTCAGCTTCGTCAACCATTACTTGACGATACATCTTTTTTACGTCTGCTGCAAGCGCAAACTTGTGCAGTCTGAACCGAAGAAGGGTCGAATACAGCTCCTCTTGAATGGTGGGGCCAACCATCAATATGTCATTCAACGCGACCTGCGTCAATGTACGGCTCGAGGCGTCGAATACCACTCTCAACTTTGTCGAGGGTGCTTTGAGGTCGCAGCACGCATTGGTGCGGAATGAAATAGTGCGAACTGTCTGGAATTTTATTGTTAGTGGAAGACATGTGGCCCATGGCTTCATATTCTTCCATGAATTCCAGATACATTTTTTTTAAAGAAGGATCTTTGGATAATCTCCTTTCAAGCGACAAAAATCTACGTTTCGCAACTTCATATGATGAACCAAGAGTGTTTGGGTTAGATTTGAACGGCAAACGAACCGAAAATCTTCCGGACGACAATCTTTGAGTATTTTTCTCAAAGTGTTGCTCACAAAGTTGCTGCTCAGGAGTATGGACCTTGGCCTTGGGCGGCAAGTCCTCCACAGACCAAAATTTCTGCAGGGTTGTGTCTATTGACTCCAACACTTCCTCCTGGCAGCTGAGATGTACCAACTTTTCAGCATTTCTTATTTTTTCTGAGGCACATCTCCCTGACACTATCCAGCCGAGAACTGTTTTTTAAATATGTAAAATTCGGACGGCAATTGACTGCTACCCACTAGCGACTTGACTATCGTGTGTATTTTTTTGGTTGCTTGAGCATTAGTTCCACCAATGCCCCGCAAGCTCAAACACACGTCCTCTCTCTTAATCTGAAGTCTCTGAGCGAGCTCGTCGGTCACAAAATTTGCTTGTGAACCAGAATCGAGCAACGCTCGAGCCAAAACTAATTCGCCACTTTTTGTTTGGACGCTCACGATGGCTGTGGCAAGAATAACTCTATCCGATGCAGTCGCATGCAAAACATGCGAAGTGGATGGAGTATTCTGCGAGAGCGTGGGCTGAGGAGGAGGTGGCAACGCGAGATTTGATGGCGAATAAATGTGCAGCAATGTGTGGTGTGAGGACTTACGCACCCTGCATCTCTTCGATTTGCATCTTTTTACCGTGTGGCCCTTACGGAGGCAGTTAATGCACAACGGAGCCTTTTTTGCGAAATCGAATCTTTGCTGAACTGTTAGGGCAGCAAAAGCAGTGCAATTTCCTACTTGATGTTCTGCCGAGTTGCAAAACACACATACTTCGCGGTCGTCCATGGCAGCAACAAACGAAAAACTCCTGTTTCCATTCTTCTTTGGATAAGCCTGGCTCTGCTGAACAATTTTTGGCTTACACGCTTCTTCGGCAACCATATGCTGATAGCGCTTGTTCAGGGCCGACTCACACTCGCTCCAAAGAGGAAGCGAGGTATAATCTAATTGTTCTTCCCATTTTCTTTTACTTCCTGCATCGACTTTGCCCATTACTATATGGATGAGGATGGCATTCGTAATACGTTTGTCATCCCCAATGGACAAAAGAGAATCGTACAGCGCTGTGACTGTGTCGATCAGGTTTCTCAAGGCGGTAGCTGATGGCTGGGAAATCTTTGGCAGATTAAACAGTGTCGATATATTGTCAAAGAAAATTAAACAATCATTATCGTACACCCGCCTTAGGCTAGCCAGAGCTTTTGGATAATTATGCCCTGACTGTTCCTAGCGCGTCTCCAGCCAAACACGATATTAGATGGTTGAATTTTTCGATATCGTGCAGAGTGTCATCTTTGTCAACAAAAGTTTCGAAAAGACTTATAAAATTTTTAAATTCGGAATGTTTTCCGCTGAAGGTTGGAAGAGCGACGCTCGGCAAACGGCATTGGGGTGTGCGCGTTACCGGCGGAGCGGAATTGTCAACGCTCTTACGCTTTGTTTCCGCAATTAGGGAAATTAGCAACGATTTTGCTATTATCGCAGTCTCTTCGAACTCTTCCTGGTACTCATCATCTCCATCTTTCACTCCAATGTGCGTATTTAGGATTTCTAATCGACATTCTAACTCAACCGTATTTAAAGAGAATCGACCCTCATTTAAATATCTTTGCGTTCGCTCTTTACTCCTTATATATCCATCTCGTTGGTTTTTCAACTCTTCGATTTCCTGGCTGTTACTTTCTGATTTTGGCATTTTTTTTTTTTTTTTTTTGTTATCGAAGATTTTTAAATTTAATTTAATTTATTTTATTATTTTTTTTTAATTATATGTAAGTGTGTACAAAAAAAATTTTGTTTTTAAATTTATTAGATTTAAATAATAATAACCAACGAGAGGAATAAGCTGAACGCAAGCAGTGTAGGGGAGTTATTTAAAATGAATTAAGGAATTAATTTAAGGAATCCTAAATTATTTAATAATTCAATATAATATGCCGAGCGCACGTAGTGTAGGGGAGCACACGCCAAACTCAAACACCAAAAAACGAACAAACGTTTAGGCAGCGTCAACGCTTGCACCGTTCCAGCGATCGAAAACGAAAACGACGAAAGAGAACTCGAAAGAACGGGCTGCGTTGTCTGTGTGTGTGTGTATGTGTGTACGGCTGGCGGTGCTCAACGCAATGATAACGGAGGATGATGCACTGACCGATAACTAAGGGCAACAAATATATAAACCTGACGCTTAAAAGCGCGGGAAATGGCGAAAAGCGAGGGAAATTTGAAGAAAATGCGCGGCAGAAAATTTGCAGGGAATTTAATTCTGGAATTATAAATTTTCACAATTCTCAACCTTTTTAATTTTTTGCAAAGCTATAATTGGTGTTCACTTCGACGATAATTTTATTTTTTAAATGCCGACAAATTTTTATTTGATTTTGGTCCAAAGCGATTCACTTATGTATGTATAATTCGAAATATGTAAATATGTATGGATGTATGTATATCAGAATTATAATCATTAGTAAATGCAAGTTTGATTTATTTCTTGGTTAGAATGCTCGCTATCTACCGAATTTTTCACACGAATGCAAAAAGTTGAAAGATGGGCCAAAACACAATTTAGGACACGCCACAGATTAACTTTCAAATTTTTACACTCTATACCTGGTGGGACGATACACATCCGTCGGCAACTTCCCTCTTTAAATCCATATCCCTTCCTTCGTAGGCAGCAACTGGCGACAAGCAGCGGCAACAATAACTTCTGGTCCAGTTAACGAACTGCAGCGGTCAAATTGTCCAGCGGCAGCAACGACGAATTAAAGTCTAAATTAAAGCGGCAACAACAACTTCAATGTTTTAAAGCCGGCGCGATTTATTTAGTTTTAATTTTGTATTTCACCAAAAATAACACTCGCTTTCCACTGCAGATCACGTCGGGGTCACCATGAAAAATTAACACTGTTTTGTATTAACGAACGCGATACTTGTGACTGCAGGGAAAATTGATTTTTATTCTTTGGCGACGAAGCGACGAAAAGGAGTTTGCTCAGAACGATGTTCATATAACAACTAACATTTAATTTCAATATATTAAACAAACCTTAACGAAAGGGCGAGAGACGGGGCGAATTCGCGAGAGCTATTAAATCTTTATTGTGCTCCCGCTCCCGCCTTACACTATTTAACAAATTTCAAAAAAACGCAAAGTGCGCGAACACCGACTGAATATAATGAATATAATATAATGATATAATAGTTAAACCGTCGTCGCATGCAGACCTGTATTTATTGTGCTCGGGGAAAAAGTATTCAATAAAATCACAAAAGTGCAGTGACCGTTTTAATAAATCTACTATTACGCGAAAAGACGCTTTCTGCGATGAAATCGCGAATGTTTATATTGATTGGTCATTTAATTAATATAAAACTTAACACTTAAAACTCTAATTAACTTTACCACGAATACAATGAGTCTGAACGACGTTCGCACACAACGTCAACGTGAGCAAGACGTGAGACGGCTCTCAGTACAAAGAAATAACGCGTACTTCTCTTTTAAAGCAACCGAAAATAATGCAAGCTCTGATCAAGCGCGGGCAATTACCCCCAACTTGACCGAGTTCTTAAACGTAGCGAGCGAGAGAGCGCGTTCTTGCTTCCCCTCGCTACCATCGACGTCTCAGCGGCCAAAGAGCGCTGAATGTGCTCCAATGCGGGTATGCAATAACCTAAGCTCATCAGCAGTAACTAGCACCGCAATTTCTTTAACAACGTCAACAGTAACTACAACAACAACTACAACCGTATCGACTGAGCTTTTAATGACATCATCAGCTAGCAGCGCAAATATTAATACGTCTGCCGCTGCGCTGCCCGAAAAACAGAACAAAACCAATGAATGTGCTAAGCCGGCTGTGCAGACTGGTATGGATCGCTACATCCAAATCAAAAGGAAGCTCTCTAAAGGAGCCCTCTAAATTCTCAACGCAAAATAACCCGTAACAATGCTAGCCTAGCTGGAATAGAAACGCTCATGAACTCAAACCGATTTAAAATCTTGGAAGACGCCTATGACGTTGAGGCGGCCGAATCCACTGAAGTCGAGAAAAGGAAGCCAAAACCTCCGCCTATTTATATTCGAGAAAAAAGTTCCAATGTTCATGTCAACAAAATTATCGACCTTATTGGAAAGGATAACCTCTAGTAAAGGGCAACATCCAAGAAACAAAGATTCAAATGAAGTCTGAAGATAATTACAGAGTATTATCGAAATATCTTTCCGAGAATAAAAATAACTTTTACACGTATCAGCTAAAAAGTAGCAAGGGCCTGCAAGTCGTATTTAAGGGCATAGAGTCCGACGTAACGCCTGCAGAGATAACAAAGGCGCTTCAAAAGAAAGGGATTTAACGCTAAGACAGTCTTCAACATCCTTAATACGGATAGAAAGCCGCAGCCACTCTTTAAGGTTGAGCTTTATAAGGAGCTGAAAAGTCGCATCCACCAGAGAGGAACTGCCGCCCGCACCCAAAATAAACAGATGACAGCTTCCAGATCAAACACTGAAGTCTTCTTCTCGACTGCAGCCAGATCCTCACTAGGACCCTTAAACTCTGATAAAAAAGTGACTTACGCAAGCGCATTAAAATCATGACTGGCTAACCCTGTCTCAAAAAGTTCATTTCTGCATTCAGCATACCAAGAACCCAACACGGCTCAGCAGCAACAATTCCCGGAGCAGCCAAAAATCAACTTCGAAGATATGATATACAGCCTGCAGCAAAGCCTTACGGAGTTTATGTCGTTTATGCGCACAACTATGCAAGATTTAATGCGAAACCAAAATCTATTGATTCAAATGCTGGTTTCACAACAATCCAAATAATGACTTCCCTAAGGATATCTACGTAGAACGCTAACGGCGTCTCACAGCATAAACTTGAGTTAGCTCAATTCCTTCTCGACGTAATGCTGCTTTCAGAAACACACCTTACAAAAAATTACAATTTTCAACTACGAGGTTATTCATTCTACGGAACAAATCATCCAGATGGTAAAGCACATGGTGGGACTGAAATTCTAATCAGAACCCGTATTAAGCACCACTATCATAACAAATTTGCTAAAAATTACCTACAGGCCACATCTATAAATATACAAATAAATACTGGCAACCAACTTACACTAGCCGCCGTATACTGCCCCCCTAGCTTCACTATAGCTGAAGATGAGTTTATGCGGTTTTCCAACTCACTAAGAGACCACTTTATAGCAGCAGGGGACTACAACGCCAAGCACACACACTGGGGATCACGTCTCGTGACTCCAAAAGGAAATCAGCTCTATAATGCAGTTATAAAAGCCAAGAACAAGCTGGACTATGTTTCTTCTGGCGGACCAACATACTGGCCGGCAGACCCAAGGAAACTACCCGATTTAATAGACTTTGCAATTACCAAAAATATTCATAAAAATCTGAAAAGCGCCGAATGCCTCTCGGATCTTTCATCTGATCACTCGCCTGTCCTGTTTATTCTACTCCGACATCCAGGCGCATTGGAGCAATCGTTTAAATTGACATCACAGAAAACCAATTGGGTTAAGTACAAGAAATACATTAGCTCACACATTGAGCTAAGTCCTCAGCTTAACGATGAAGCCAACGTACACAGATTTGTTAATACACTGGAGTCAGTACTCGTCTCTGCAGCACGAGTTTCAACACCCCAAACTACAAGTACGCAAAGCAACCAAAAGAATACAAATCTACAAATAGAAGGGCTCGTCCTCGAAAAGCGACGCTTACGTCGAGAGTGGCAACTCCACAGATCGCCATCTGCTAGGCAACGCCTAAAATATGCCTCACGTCAACTCACAAAAGCTTTATAGCAAGAAGAAGCACATCTCGACCGACGCTACATATAGCAATTGTCAACATCTAGTACAAAACACTCACTATCGATCTCGGCGGTACCAGCGGTTATTCTGGCAATCTTTCTAAAAAAACAATTTATCCAGAAACTATTAAAGAGCAAAACCTTAATTCTTTAATATACAAAATGGTTTATATAAATTCGATCACATTCGATCCTTAATTTGTCCTTCTTCTTCTTATTCTTCCAAACACATTTGTTACAGAACACTATGTTTGACTTGAATGTAAGAATGAGGTTGTGTTGCAAGTCGAGAGAAAGAAATAGATTTACGCTTGGTGTTAAAAAGAAGTACCTTATTACTTATACATGTGCAGAATGCTTAATTGAATTATTGAAACTTTTATAATGTATCATGTGCATATACCATAGGTAACCAGCCAATATCAGAAAAATATTTTTTTATTGCCGCCACTGGAAAACCAACTCAGGCATTTTATTCAAGCATATGCTTAATAAATATGCATCACTTTTATATCGCACTTTTTTATCTCAAATGAAATTGACGCCGATAGTCTTTAAATACAGTACGAGAGATTTTCGAAGAAGCATGGGAATCCCTACTCGAGGTCATACGTTGGTTATATTTTAATTTCATCTATAACACAACGATTTATTCCACTTAACTTTCATCACACTTACACTCCCTGGGGACTGAACCCGACTACGATAGGACTAGCTAGTTTCGTCTGCACGTCACCTCAGACTCAGCAGCTATATACGGGGATGGAAGCAGGGCATCAAAAACTCCCCAAAGTTACGATCAGAGAAATCTTTTTTGGCAATTGTGAGTTGCCAAAGTTCATTGGTTTTAACATAGGTGGAGTTCTGTCGTTAAAGCTTCTATCAGTGTGTTTTGTCTGTTGAAAAACCCTCGGTTTTTTCGTTATGCAGACTGATAAAAACAAAAAATAGTTGAAGATTGTTTAATTGCTGAATTTTGGGGCGTGTGGATCCCTTTTGTTTATGTTGGTTTGACCTATTAAACAATAATTGTAGTGTTATTAAATTACTCGAGGTCATACGTTGGTTACATCTTAATTTCTTCTATAAGACAACGATTTATTCCACTTAACTTTCATCTCACTTACTCTCCCTGGGCAGTGAACCCGACTATGATACGACTAGCTAGTTTCGTCTGCACGTCGCCTCAGACTCATTAGCTATCTAGGGGGATATGTTCCGAAACAAAGATTTTTGTCACTAGATAGGAAATTGTCAAAGGACTCTTCGTTGGGGAAGATGTTTCTTGAATTTATACAGGAATATGTTTCCATGGGCTACATGTCTTCTACCAATGACAAAATTCCAAATACTCTTTACTATTTCTTTCCGCACCAGTGCGTTTCATGGCCACAAAGTACTTCAACCAAGTAGAGAGTAGTTTTTGATTCATCGTGCCGTACTCCGAAGCTGGTTTCGTTGAACGACATATTTATGGTAGGCCCAACCATTCAAGATGAGCTATACTCGAAACTGCTTTGGCTAAAATTGCATAAGTTTGCCTTGCGGCAGACATAAAAAAAATTATCGGGAAGTAATGGTGGTCGTATCTGACCGAAACTTTAAGCTCATGGTATGGAGACGAGATCTTTCTGGGTCTCGGAAAATCTTTAAGTTAAGCTAGGAGCGATCAGGTTCTTAATGGGGTTAGGAGAGATAGCGCAAGCAACTTATAATTTGAAGTGGCAAGTCGTTTATAAACTGGCCACACAGATCTGCAAGTGCCGATTCAAATACAGGGACCAATATAATCTCTAAGACGCATAACTCAATGCACAAAGTTGAGAGCGTAAAAATCTAAAAATAGAATTGCACGAATAAGCAAGTGCGTATTTGTTCGAGAAGACGATTATCGGACAGAAATTATTTCTGGACTAAGAAACTAATTGTGTGTCCAAAGAACTTCTATGATTGAACATGATATTTATTTAAATTGCATTTATGTATGTATATATGGCAATGAAGCTTGATTGAAAACTCTTTTATATACCTTAAAAACGAATATCTTTTAGTACAAAACATATAAAACTGCTTGATTAAAATTAAAAATATTTCAATAAAGTTTAATATATTTTAATATACTATGATTGTTAAACAAAAACAAACCGAAGTTTATTTAAATTAAATATATTCAAAGGATAATTAATTAAATATATTTCGCTTTATTTTTTATCCATAGCTGTGTATTATTAAAAAAAACAAAAAAAAATTTAATTTAATTTTTATTCAAATATATTAAACTTTGATTTCATGACTTAAAATATTTATAGTAAATACGAATAACATCACATCTAATATTATCAACCTGCATTTAAACAAGCTGCATGAAAATAAAATTTGATTTAATGATTTTGTGCCTTTTAAATATGATTTGAAGCTTTTTTGGAAAGCTTCAAAACTTAGCTTCCTTAGGAGTATATTTAAATGTAATACAAGTATTAGTATTTCGTATGAAAATAAAATTTGGTTTAATGATTTTGTGCCTTTTAAATTTGATTTGAAGCTTTTTTGGAAAGCTTCCCCTTTGGGTTTTTCTTTTTCTAAATAATTAAAATAGTTAATATACAAATATTTATAACAATTTAATTTATATTAGAATTTAAATTAAAGAGTATATTTCGACAGCGCACTGCAGCAAAGAAATGTTTGTGAACACATGTGCACACATACAGTCGTCGGCAGTCGCAGTATGCGTGCAGGAGAGCGGCTGGCTCTAGAGCGCTCTCTCGCTGGCTTTTCGGCAAAAGAGCGAAAAGAGAAGAGAAGAGAACCAACTCAAGCTTGGGCAGTCGTGAAATTAGCTTAAGAATGATTGTATTGTAGAAGTAAAATTAAATTTAATAAAAAACTTTTATTTTTTTAATATATAAGGTAACGGTTTTGTAATTTGAATGCAAAAGTAAAACTAACTACAGTACTACGACTTACAACGAATAACGCATAAAAGAGAAACAGCGGTGTTTCAAAAAAAAAAAAAATGGACACAATTACGAAATTATATATAATAACAAATTCGAGATTTAACACTTTGAAAAAAATATAATTTTTATTTATCAAAATTGTGTAAACGCGAACTGGTAGAGATAGGTCTGCTCCTTACAAGATTCAACTTAAAACTCAAACTTATAAACTAAGCTGGCGGTTATCAAACCTTCGATTGGGAGAAAGAACTTTATTGATAAATTGAGAGTGTCCAAAATGAGAGCACGATCTAGGCTTGAGCTTGAGCAATTTTACAGTATTGTGGGATAAAAGCTTTTTGTTTATGTGGTAGATATGTGGGTGTGTGTATGTTACTTTATGTGGTAGATATGTGGGTGTGGGTATGTTACTTCCCCATCCATTAGAAAAAAGCCTGTCCTCAGGCGGATATATTAGGGTAGATGTGAGTGGGTATATTAGTTTGTGTAGTATTTTCGTTTAATTGTAGGGTATTTTCATTTGGTGCAATATTGTTTAATTCTGTTAGATTTTCTGGGTTCTTAGTATTGTTTTTGTTTTGATTTTTATATTTAATTACAATGTTTCTCGGAATACTCTTAAATTTATAGATGAAGTAAATAATTAAAATTATAATTATTACAATTAAAATAGTAAGTATTATAATTTGAAATGTGTTATTTTATCTTGTATGTATTCTTATTATATCTTTTGCTTCAATTATTGACAGTGGTTCTATCATTGTTATATTATTGTTAACATAAATAGTTTGCGTGTAATCCATTATAGTATTTGTTATTAAGATTTCTTCGATTTGTACAGAACAATTAAACGCTTTTACGATTTTATTTCCTTCGACAACTATTGCTTGATTTATACATTTTAGTTTAAAATAGTTTTCGGTAAGTTCCAAGTAATTATAATATTTGGCTCTATATAATTTGTTTCATATTTATACCCTTGCAGAGGGTATTATAATTTTGGTCAAAAGTGTGCAACGCAGTGAAGGAGACATCTCCGACCCTATAAAGTATATATATTCTTGATCAGGATCACCTCCTGAGTTGATATAGCCATGTCCGTCTGTCCGTCTGTCTCTCAGTTTTAAAGCTATCGAATTTAAACTGTGCACACACCCTTCTTTCCTTTGCACGCAGTATATATGTCGGAACGGCCGGGATCGGCCGACTATATCCTATAGCTGCCATATAACTGATTGATCGGAAATGCCATAACTTTGGTGTTTATAAAGTTAGGAAGTTGGGGTTTTTTATGGGTTTTATATTTTGGCAATCAATCCGATCTACCAAATTTCATAAGGATCGGCCGACTATATCCTATAGCTGCCATATAACTGATTGATCGGAATGCTATAACTTTGGTGTTTGTTAAATTAGGAAGTTGTGATTTTCTATGTATTATTTTTGGCCAATCAATCCGACCTACCAAATTTCATAAGGATCGGCCGACTATATCCTATAGCTGCCATATAACTGAACGATTGGAAATGCCATAACTTTGGTGTTTTTAAAGTTAGGAAGTTGGGATTTTTTATGAGTATTAAGAATGCATCATATGAATAATTTTGGAGAATATAATTTAGAGTATTCTGCAAGGGTATATCAACTTCGGCTCCGCCCGAAGTTAGCTTTCCTTTCTTGTTTTATACATTTTTGTGTATTTACATTCGGCATTGGCTTGGTTTAATATTTTTATAATGCATTTATTTGTAACTCTTTTGTGTTAAATGAAAATATTTGTTTATTTTGAAAATAATATTTGTCTTCTAAAGGTTCTGTTAATATGTCATTAAATTCATTTGGGTAAGGCAAAATTTTGAATATTGAAGTTTTTATAATGTCTTTTGGGATATGAGAAATTATCAATATTTGATTAGTTTTGGTTTGTAACCAAGTAGATGTTTTTATTATTAATATTTTTTGTGAATTAATATGTGTTAAAGAATCATGCTTAAGTAATTTAGTGTTAAAAATGCCTAGTCTTGTAACTTGCATTCCTATTTCTATGTCCTCTATATGTATATTCAGTAAATTCTTGTAGATTAAAAATAAGTAATGCCAGCCTTTCGCCTACATCATTGACCAAGCTTAAATGATTTATTGTTTCAATACCTTTGTTTACCGCATCTATTACTTTATTAAGTTCATTAACTTGAATTGTGTTTTGTTCTAAATTTTCAATTTTATTTATTAATTCTTCTTTATCTTGTTCATCTAATGTTCCAAATAGATATTTGTATGTTGTGCCTATAAAATTTATAAGACCTCTTTTGCTAGGTTTTGCAATTCTAATTCCATTCATTTCTCTGTTTAATTTCTCTGTTAAGTATATAATTTGTTTTAATCCTAAAAATTCTTCTTGTTTAATTAAATTAGTATACGTTAATTCAGTTTTGGTTAAGTTGACGGTTAAACGATGATATTCGTAATTAGTTGGTAAGTCCAAGGTTCCTGTTTTAAATATTAAATAACCGTTTTTTGCTTGAACGGGATTAATTTCCAAATTTTGGCCATTTGTAAGTTTTGTAAAATGTATTAAAATTAATAAGTTGTTGATAGTGTTGAGCATGCATCTGGAATTATCGTATTTATTTTCGTTAATTTTTGTTGTTTTCTTATATTTAGACTTATAATGTATTATTTTTCTTCCTCTGTTAACTTTTTCGAAATGATTATCATCTAATTTTGTGATTTTTCCTGTCTTTTTAAACGGATTAGTGGTTTTTGATTTTACTAGTGGGCAAGCGATATCTAGTATCAAATTCAAATTTATTTCGTGATTCATTTAGTTTTTCTATTTTATATTTATTTTTTTATAAAAATATCTGCAAGAGTTCTGCCTGTCGTGTTATGTTTTGTTTTATGATTATAGACATAAAGAATAGTTTCAAATTTTGTTAGCTTATTTTCTATGGCTGATTCACTGTTTATGATTCTTAACTTTTCATTTACCGTTTTATGAAATCTCTTAACGTCAGAAATTCCATTTTTGCTTGCTGTTATATCAATAACAACATCTTCAGATTTTAACCAAAGTTGCAATGCTGCGCACATGAAAGCTGAATCTTTGTCTGCTTTGATTTGGTTTGGTTTAGCCATTTCATTGAAAACTTTAGTTAATGCTCTTTTGCTTCTAACCAATCTCGACTGTTGACTTCTATTAAGGTGGCAAATTTTGAATAAATGTCTATACAAGATAAAAATTGTTTATTATCTATCATATAAAAATCGATGACATATTTTTCTCTTGGATTAAAAATTTCTGGGGTTATTTCGAATTCTAATTTAGTATTTCTGTGTTCTGTTTTTGCGATGTTGCATACTTCGCATTCATTAATAAAATTTTGAATTAATTTTTGGTGATCGGGAAAATAATATTTTTCTTTAAAAAGTGCTGTTTGTTTTTCTATTCCTGGATGTAATAGTTCTTTCTCTGTGTGTTTTAATAATAATTTCGTTGAATTCTGCGTAAGTGTTAATATCTATTAATTTACTATTAGTTTTCATTGTTGTTAGAAATATGTAACTATTTGGCAACGCCGTCTGTCAGCCCTTTACGATAGTTGCCTGCGAGCAACTCCATATATAAATCGATATAAATCTAAGAACTCTCTCTTGCCTGTAATTTCACATCGAACGGACGTGTTCCTCCTCTTTTGTCCATACATTTATCACGCAAAGTGTCTTGACTATTCTGGCCTGGTTCGTGATGCCATCGATAACAGGAGTGGCCTACGCTACTACTGCGATGAATGCATTGTATACGAGAACCAGGCAATAACTATTAGGCGGCTCACAAAAAGCAGTGTTACGGAATTAATCCGGAACTGCCGTAATAATACGGACCTGCTTGTGGTGCTCGAATCTCAGCTCACTAGCCGCATGCTAGCTGAGCCCGATTCCCCAAAGATACAAAGGTACTAAGATCGGGGGGCAAAAAGTGATTCGGTATCCGAAGTTGCTGGAATCGATGTGGCTCCGCTAGGTACTTCCGCTCTGTCCGATCAAAATAAAGTAGTGGCCCCAACACCTCATGTAGACTTAACGTCCGGATTACCGGCCTATACTGGTAGTACAGATACAAATTCTGTAGTACCAAAAAGGGTTGCATGTGTTGTACCAAAAACGGTTTCTTGTGTTCGGGTGCCCCAGCTAAAACATGTATTTGTTTCACGGCTCGCCCCAGGCCTCTCATCACTGGATATTACGGCTTATATCCGTAACAAAATCCAAGTTGATGATTTGAAGGTCGAACAATTTAAATTTTCTTATGCTAGGAAAGTATCATCATTTAAGATTGGTATTCCTTGTGATCTTTTTGCATCTGTGTGTTCCACCAGTTTTCTGGCCCGAGGGCATATTTGTAAAAGAGTACGAAGCTAAGAGAAAAAAGAATAGTTCATGGGAAATGGAAAATACCATTAAAGAACCATCCCCAGCGCCCTCCACATCCTCGTCCGTCCCAAAAAACTAGCCTCCTCTTTTCTTCTTTGCAATCAGAAAACAAGAGGCTTTCTTAGTAAGCTGACTAAATTGTATTCGGATAGTTTTTCTTTCCCATATTATATAATGGTATGTACAGAGACCTCGTTAAGGCCGGATATTCTTAGTACACAATTTATAGGCTTGATCGTCAGTCCAGACGGGGAGGTGGAGTCCTTATTGCTGTCGACTCCACCTTTTACTAACTTTCGAAGAATTTTATGACATCGAATTCCTAGGTATAAAACAAGAGAGAACGCTATAGTCGGTTGCCTCGACTATCAGATACCCGTTACTCAGGTAAAGGGAGTGCGAGGGAGATGGAGATGGAAACTTTGATCACGCATAACTTTTAAACATATGGTCCGATTTGAAAAATTTCTTCTACATTTCGATAGGTATTGATAAACACAATAAAACTGCATTTTTACTTTTCCGAAATATTTAAATTTTTAAAATCGTATATAAGCGATTGTGGGCGTTACATTTTTGTGTATTTACATTCGGCATTGGCTTGGTTTAATATTTTTATAATGCATTTATTTGTAACTCTTTTGTGTTAAATGAAAATATTTGTTTATTTTGAAAATAATATTTGTCTTCTAAAGGTTCTGTTAATATGTCATTAAATTCATTTGGGTAAGGCAAAATTTTGAATATTGAAGTTTTTATAATGTCTTTTGGGATATGAGAAATTATCAATATTTGATTAGTTTTGGTTTGTAACCAAGTAGATGTTTTTATTATTAATATTTTTTGTGAATTAATATGTGTTAAACAATCATGCTTAAGTAATTTAGTGTTAAAAATGCCTAGTCTTGTAACTTGCATTCCTATTTCTATGTCCTCTATATGTATATTCAGTAAATTCTTGTAGATTAAAAATAAGTAATGCCAGCCTTTCGCCTACATCATTGACCAAGCTTAAATGATTTATTGTTTCAATACCTTTGTTTACCGCATCTATTACTTTATTAAGTTCATTAACTTGAATTGTGTTTTGTTCTAAATTTTCAATTTTATTTATTAATTCTTCTTTATCTTGTTCATCTAATGTTCCAAATAGATATTTGTATGTTGTGCCTATAAAATTTATAAGACCTCTTTTGCTAGGTTTTGCAATTCTAATTCCATTCATTTCTCTGTTTAATTTCTCTGTTAAGTATATAATTTGTTTTAATCCTAAAAATTCTTCTTGTTTAATTAAATTAGTATACGTTAATTCAGTTTTGGTTAAGTTGACGGTTAAACGATGATATTCGTAATTAGTTGGTAAGTCCAAGGTTCCTGTTTTAAATATTAAATAACCGTTTTTTGCTTGAACGGGATTAATTTCCAAATTTTGGCCATTTGTAAGTTTTGTAAAATGTATTAAAATTAATAAGTTGTTGATAGTGTTGAGCATGCATCTGGAATTATCGTATTTATTTTCGTTAATTTTTGTTGTTTTCTTATATTTAGACTTATAATGTATTATTTTTCTTCCTCTGTTAACTTTTTCGAAATGATTATCATCTAATTTTGTGATTTTTCCTGTCTTTTTAAACGGATTAGTGGTTTTTGATTTTACTAGTGGGCAAGCGATATCTAGTATCAAATTCAAATTTATTTCGTGATTCATTTAGTTTTTCTATTTTATATTTATTTTTTTATAAAAATATCTGCAAGAGTTCTGCCTGTCGTGTTATGTTTTGTTTTATGATTATAGACATAAAGAATAGTTTCAAATTTTGTTAGCTTATTTTCTATGGCTGATTCACTGTTTATGATTCTTAACTTTTCATTTACCGTTTTATGAAATCTCTTAACGTCAGAAATTCCATTTTTGCTTGCTGTTATATCAATAACAACATCTTCAGATTTTAACCAAAGTTGCAATGCTGCGCACATGAAAGCTGAATCTTTGTCTGCTTTGATTTGGTTTGGTTTAGCCATTTCATTGAAAACTTTAGTTAATGCTCTTTTTGCTTCTAACCAATCTCGACTGTTGACTTCTATTAAGGTGGCAAATTTTGAATAAATGTCTATACAAGATAAAAATTGTTTATTATCTATCATATAAAAATCGATGACATATTTTTCTCTTGGATTAAAAATTTCTGGGGATATTTCGAATTCTAATTTAGTATTTCTGTGTTCTGTTTTTGCGATGTTGCATACTTCGCATTCATTAATAAAATTTTGAATTAATTTTTGGTGATCGGGAAAATAATATTTTTCTTTAAAAGTGCTGTTTGTTTTTCTATTCCTGGATGTAATAGTTCTTTCTCTGTGTGTTTTAATAATAATTTCGTTGAATTCTGCGTAAGTGTTAATATCTATTAATTTACTATTAGTTTTCATTGTTGTTAGAAATATGTAACTATTTGGCAACGCCGTCTGTCAGCCCTTTACGATAGTTGCCTGCGAGCAACTCCATATATAAATCGATATAAATCTAAGAACTCTCTCTTGCCTGTAATTTCACATCGAACGGACGTGTTCCTCCTCTTTTGTCCATACATTTATCACGCAAAGTGTCTTGACTATTCTGGCCTGGTTCGTGATGCCATCGATAACAGGAGTGGCCTACGCTACTACTGCGATGAATGCATTGTATACGAGAACCAGGCAATAACTATTAGGCGGCTCACAAAAAGCAGTGTTACGGAATTAATCCGGAACTGCCGTAATAATACGGACCTGCTTGTGGTGCTCGAATCTCAGCTCACTAGCCGCATGCTAGCTGAGCCCGATTCCCCAAAGATACAAAGGTACTAAGATCGGGGGCAAAAAGTGATTCGGTATCCGAAGTTGCTGGAATCGATGTGGCTCCGCTAGGTACTTCCGCTCTGTCCGATCAAAATAAAGTAGTGGCCCCAACACCTCATGTAGACTTAACGTCCGGATTACCGGCCTATACTGGTAGTACAGATACAAATTCTGTAGTACCAAAAAGGGTTGCATGTGTTGTACCAAAAACGGTTTCTTGTGTTCGGGTGCCCCAGCTAAAACATGTATTTGTTTCACGGCTCGCCCCAGACCTCTCATCACTGGATATTACGGCTTATATCCGTAACAAAATCCAAGTTGATGATTTGAAGGTCGAACAATTTAAATTTTCTTATGCTAGGAAAGTATCATCATTTAAGATTGGTATTCCTTGTGATCTTTTTGCATCTGTGTGTTCCACCAGTTTCTGGCCCGAGGGCATATTTGTAAAAGAGTACGAAGCTAAGAGAAAAAAGAATAGTTCATGGGAAATGGAAAATACCATTAAAGAACCATCCCCAGCGCCCTCCACATCCTCGTCCGTCCCAAAAAACTAGCCTCCTCTTTTCTTCTTTGCAATCAGAAAACAAGAGGCTTTCTTAGTAAGCTGACTAAATTGTATTCGGATAGTTTTTCTTTCCCATATTATATAATGGTATGTACAGAGACCTCGTTAAGGCCGGATATTCTTAGTACACAATTTATAGGCTTGATCGTCAGTCCAGACGGGGAGGTGGAGTCCTTATTGCTGTCGACTCCACCTTTTACTAACTTTCGAAGAATTTTATGACATCGAATTCCTAGGTATAAAACAAGAGAGAACGCTATAGTCGGTTGCCTCGACTATCAGATACCCGTTACTCAGGTAAAGGGAGTGCGAGGGAGATGGAGATGGAAACTTTGATCACGCATAACTTTTAAACATATGGTCCGATTTGAAAAATTTCTTCTACATTTCGATAGGTATTGATAAACACAATAAAACTGCATTTTTACTTTTCCGAAATATTTAAATTTTTAAAATCGTATATAAGCGATTGTGGGCGTTACATTTTTGTGTATTTACATTCGGCATTGGCTTGGTTTAATATTTTTATAATGCATTTATTTGTAACTCTTTTGTGTTAAATGAAAATATTTGTTTATTTTGAAAATAATATTTGTCTTCTAAAGGTTCTGTTAATATGTCATTAAATTCATTTGGGTAAGGCAAAATTTTGAATATTGAAGTTTTTATAATGTCTTTTGGGATATGAGAAATTATCAATATTTGATTAGTTTTGGTTTGTAACCAAGTAGATGTTTTTATTATTAATATTTTTTGTGAATTAATATGTGTTAAAGAATCATGCTTAAGTAATTTAGTGTTAAAAATGCCTAGTCTTGTAACTTGCATTCCTATTTCTATGTCCTCTATATGTATATTCAGTAAATTCTTGTAGATTAAAAATAAGTAATGCCAGCCTTTCGCCTACATCATTGACCAAGCTTAAATGATTTATTGTTTCAATACCTTTGTTTACCGCATCTATTACTTTATTAAGTTCATTAACTTGAATTGTGTTTTGTTCTAAATTTTCAATTTTATTTATTAATTCTTCTTTATCTTGTTCATCTAATGTTCCAAATAGATATTTGTATGTTGTGCCTATAAAATTTATAAGACCTCTTTTGCTAGGTTTTGCAATTCTAATTCCATTCATTTCTCTGTTTAATTTCTCTGTTAAGTATATAATTTGTTTTAATCCTAAAAATTCTTCTTGTTTAATTAAATTAGTATACGTTAATTCAGTTTTGGTTAAGTTGACGGTTAAACGATGATATTCGTAATTAGTTGGTAAGTCCAAGGTTCCTGTTTTAAATATTAAATAACCGTTTTTTGCTTGAACGGGATTAATTTCCAAATTTTGGCCATTTGTAAGTTTTGTAAAATGTATTAAAATTAATAAGTTGTTGATAGTGTTGAGCATGCATCTGGAATTATCGTATTTATTTTCGTTAATTTTTGTTGTTTTCTTATATTTAGACTTATAATGTATTATTTTTCTTCCTCTGTTAACTTTTTCGAAATGATTATCATCTAATTTTGTGATTTTTCCTGTCTTTTTAAACGGATTAGTGGTTTTTGATTTTACTAGTGGGCAAGCGATATCTAGTATCAAATTCAAATTTATTTCGTGATTCATTTAGTTTTTCTATTTTATATTTATTTTTTTATAAAAATATCTGCAAGAGTTCTGCCTGTCGTGTTATGTTTTGTTTTATGATTATAGACATAAAGAATAGTTTCAAATTTTGTTAGCTTATTTTCTATGGCTGATTCACTGTTTATGATTCTTAACTTTTCATTTACCGTTTTATGAAATCTCTTAACGTCAGAAATTCCATTTTTGCTTGCTGTTATATCAATAACAACATCTTCAGATTTTAACCAAAGTTGCAATGCTGCGCACATGAAAGCTGAATCTTTGTCTGCTTTGATTTGGTTTGGTTTAGCCATTTCATTGAAAACTTTAGTTAATGCTCTTTTTGCTTCTAACCAATCTCGACTGTTGACTTCTATTAAGGTGGCAAATTTTGAATAAATGTCTATACAAGATAAAAATTGTTTATTATCTATCATATAAAAATCGATGACATATTTTTCTCTTGGATTAAAAATTTCTGGGGTTATTTCGAATTCTAATTTAGTATTTCTGTGTTCTGTTTTTGCGATGTTGCATACTTCGCATTCATTAATAAAATTTTGAATTAATTTTTGGTGATCGGGAAAATAATATTTTTCTTTAAAAAGTGCTGTTTGTTTTTCTATTCCTGGATGTAATAGTTCTTTCTCTGTGTGTTTTAATAATAATTTCGTTGAATTCTGCGTAAGTGTTAATATCTATTAATTTACTATTAGTTTTCATTGTTGTTAGAAATATGTAACTATTTGGCAACGCCGTCTGTCAGCCCTTTACGATAGTTGCCTGCGAGCAACTCCATATATAAATCGATATAAATCTAAGAACTCTCTCTTGCCTGTAATTTCACATCGAACGGACGTGTTCCTCCTCTTTTGTCCATACATTTATCACGCAAAGTGTCTTGACTATTCTGGCCTGGTTCGTGATGCCATCGATAACAGGAGTGGCCTACGCTACTACTGCGATGAATGCATTGTATACGAGAACCAGGCAATAACTATTAGGCGGCTCACAAAAAGCAGTGTTACGGAATTAATCCGGAACTGCCGTAATAATACGGACCTGCTTGTGGTGCTCGAATCTCAGCTCACTAGCCGCATGCTAGCTGAGCCCGATTCCCCAAAGATACAAAGGTACTAAGATCGGGGGCAAAAAGTGATTCGGTATCCGAAGTTGCTGGAATCGATGTGGCTCCGCTAGGTACTTCCGCTCTGTCCGATCAAAATAAAGTAGTGGCCCCAACACCTCATGTAGACTTAACGTCCGGATTACCGGCCTATACTGGTAGTACAGATACAAATTCTGTAGTACCAAAAAGGGTTGCATGTGTTGTACCAAAAACGGTTTCTTGTGTTCGGGTGCCCCAGCTAAAACATGTATTTGTTTCACGGCTCGCCCCAGACCTCTCATCACTGGATATTACGGCTTATATCCGTAACAAAATCCAAGTTGATGATTTGAAGGTCGAACAATTTAAATTTTCTTATGCTAGGAAAGTATCATCATTTAAGATTGGTATTCCTTGTGATCTTTTTGCATCTGTGTGTTCCACCAGTTTCTGGCCCGAGGGCATATTTGTAAAAGAGTACGAAGCTAAGAGAAAAAAGAATAGTTCATGGGAAATGGAAAATACCATTAAAGAACCATCCCCAGCGCCCTCCACATCCTCGTCCGTCCCAAAAAACTAGCCTCCTCTTTTCTTCTTTGCAATCAGAAAACAAGAGGCTTTCTTAGTAAGCTGACTAAATTGTATTCGGATAGTTTTTCTTTCCCATATTATATAATGGTATGTACAGAGACCTCGTTAAGGCCGGATATTCTTAGTACACAATTTATAGGCTTGATCGTCAGTCCAGACGGGGAGGTGGAGTCCTTATTGCTGTCGACTCCACCTTTTACTAACTTTCGAAGAATTTTATGACATCGAATTCCTAGGTATAAAACAAGAGAGAACGCTATAGTCGGTTGCCTCGACTATCAGATACCCGTTACTCAGGTAAAGGGAGTGCGAGGGAGATGGAGATGGAAACTTTGATCACGCATAACTTTTAAACATATGGTCCGATTTGAAAAATTTCTTCTACATTTCGATAGGTATTGATAAACACAATAAAACTGCATTTTTACTTTTCCGAAATATTTAAATTTTAAAATCGTATATAAGCGATTGTGGGCGTTAAAGGGGGCGTGGCACCATTTTGAAACAAACTTGCGCTGCGTAGGAACTCCTAGAATCTGCATGCAAAATGCCAATTTTCTAGCTTTTATAGTTTCCGAGATCTCAGCGTTCATACGGACAGACAGACAGACAGACAGACAGACAGACAGACGGACAGACAGACGGACAGACGGACAGACGGACATGGCTAGATCGACTCGGCTAGTGATCCTGATCAAGAATATATATACTTTATAGGGTCGGAAACGCTTCCTTCTAGCTGTTACATACTTTTGCACGAATACAATATACCCTTTTACTCTACGAGTAACGGGTATAATTATCGTTTCCCGGCGTTTTGTATATATGTAGGATCGCCGGTGATTGGTTCAATTACAACTCCAAATATAATTTAAAGATTTTTATTTGAAATAGAAAAACAAAGGGATTTGTGGTTTTACATCTTCTCTCCCGAAAACACAGAAAGCAAAAGCGAATACTTCGTGCCACGATTCTTTTCGTGCAGTATCGATATTCTAAATATCGACAGACTTGCCAATGATAAGCTTACGTCAACAGATTTAAAATAAAGTAAAGATAATGTTAACGTAAATAAACTAAAATAAATCTAATATGTTTATGCAGAACAGTTGTAGACATGACCACTTTTTGTTTCCTTTCTTTTCCCACAATCGGCCATCCTGAATTATCATTCGGCTCGAATGATATTTCTTCTGCAGCTTCAGATTGAGGACTCCATTTCTTCATATATTCAGCAACGGTTGATGTTTTCCCTGGGCCTTCATGGTCACCAACTTTTTCCACATCGCATCTGCCGTGGGGCAAAGTCCTGACTATTTTGTAAGGTCCAAAGAACTTTTGTTTCAACTTTAAGCCGGTGCCGTACTGCCTGCGATTTATTGCTACTAGCTCGTTTAATTTGTAATGTAACTCCTTCTTACGCGTCTTGTTGAAGGATCTACGATTCTCCTGCTGAATTTTGGAAATGTTATCCTGCGCTTCCATACGAATAGTTTCTCTTTCCTGGTCTAACTCTTCAATAGCGGCGTCTTCAAGGAACATGTTCAGCTCTGATACTTTGTTAGTTCTCATTTCAACGCCTGTAAGTATCTTAAAAGGTGAGAATCTCGTGCTTCTTGGGGGTGTACTGTTCATTACTTGCTGTACAACTTCTAAATGTTTATACCAACTACACGGTTTTTCCTGACAAAGCTTGGCTAACATCGGAATCACGATCTTATGGATCAGCTCCACTTGACCATTTCCTCGGGGAACTCCGGTGGTAATCATCAGATGCTGTATTCCGTTCGCAGTATTGTTTCGAGCTCGTAAGAGCGGTATTTCTCTTCAGCTGGTTTCGTTTTTCGGCTAAGATATTGGATAGGGTGCCACTGTTGATCGTCCGGATCTTTTTGGAAAAGAACTCCTCCTAGCCGTGCATAGAAGCGTCTGTGTGTATCTCCGTCTGAGCTTTTGGATTGTATAATCGCAGCACCGGTGCAGATATCAACGCTACCTTTAGTTGCTCAAATGCTAGGCGTTGGTCTTCATCGAATCGGAAGGAAACTTCCTTACGAAGCAAGTCAGCAATGAATCGCCTAAAATAGGATGTTAATCCAAGAAAACGCTGAATACTCTTTCGATCATGTGGAATCGAAAAGTTCTTGACTGCTTGCGTTTTGGCTTCCGATGGTCTTATAGTCCCTCCTTCAACGATATAACCCAAAAAGTCAACCTTTCTCTTGAGAAACTGACACTTGCTCCACTTAATTTTCAAATTATACTCTGAAGCTCGATTTAAGACACGCTCTAGCTTTTGGATTCCTTCATTTACATCCTTAGAGGGAATAATGAGATCATCCATGTATGTTACAACTGTACCATCTTGCACCATATCTAGTAAAATTGCATAAATAAATCTTGAAAATACGGCTGGTGAATTTGAAATTCCAAACGGGACATATAAAAACTCAAATTGCCCTGCATGCGTCACGAAAGATGTATACTTTGTCGAATTCTGGTCAACTGGTACATGGAAAAATCCATTCGCTAAATCAAGTGTTGTGAAGAAGCTGTTTCCCTGCAGTCTTTCAACATCATCTATAAGTGGCATCGGAAAATGATCTTTGGCAATCTTCGCGTTTAGCCGTCTATAGTCGCAACAAAGCCGCTAGCTTCCGTCCTTCTTCGGTACCAAGACAACAGGTGAGGCATACTCAGATGAACTTGGCTGAAGAATCTTTTCTGCTAGCCATTTCTCAACCTGGTTGTCTACAATCGACTTGTCTGCATGTGAAATGCGTCGAGGACGTTCATAGACTGGGTACTCGTCATATAACAAAATCTTCATTTGAATGGGACTGTCCTTCTTTTTCTCTGGCTTGTAGTTGATGATCAAATCTCTCACAGTTTCAGCAATTGGTCTTTCCAGGTGAGCAACGTCAATCTCGGGCTCCTCACTTTCGTAGAAAAGACACATTTCAGGATATTCCTGGAATATCTGTAACTCTGACTCTACCTCCTGCTCTGTGGTAAACGATTCCTGGATATTCAGTTTCTCTTTTGGTTGAAATTTTACCGACTTCTCTGAGAATATCAAGTCCACTAGCTTCAGTACGCTATTTCCGATGACTGCTGAATACTTAATATCATTTCTGCTAGCAACATGAAAGTTTAAGTCCAAATAAGTGTTATCTACCAAAACATGGGTTACGAAACTGCCAAGCGTATTTAGCTCACTGTTGCAAATGCCGACCAGACAATGCCTTTCATCAACAAGCTCGATATTTCCCAACATCTCAACCACGTCGTCACGGATAAGGCAGAGATCACAGCCTGTATCGATCAAAGCGGAAAATCGAACGCCATTACATGAAATTTCTTTAAAAATACATTTGCCAGTGCTGCTGATATGGTTCGTCATTGTGTTCGCACTTATTCCTTCCTTCTTATCTGCTGTCCTAGTAACCGTACAATTCGATGCCTTATGGCCAGGCTGTTCGCAACTGTAGCATTTAATTTGCTGGTTACACTCTCGTGCAAAATGTGAAGGATCACCACACTTAAAGCATTTTTTGAAGTGCTGTTTGGTCACATCTGGTTTTTTGTCTTCGTTGGTAATATAAGATTTTATCGTATTAACCACTTGAGGGCGACTGCTACGAATTTTCTCATATACCTTTATTTGCTCCTTAAGTTCCTGCAGAGTCCTGGCCTGATATAAGTTGCTTTTGTTGGTTCTCGAGTCGGGTATACCTTCGATGAAGTACTCTATAAGACTGGCGTCATCCAAATTGACAGGCTTTCCTATTTCCATGAGCGAATAGAGATACTCCTTGTAATCCTCTTTTGGGCCCTTTCGGCGATTTTTTAACATTCGGTGAATTTCAATTGCCGAAAACCTCAGATCCGAACTCAGCTACTAATGCTCGCTTTAGAGATGACCAGTTGGAAATGCCTGACTGGCTTCGAACGAATATTTTCGCAGCTCCTTTTAGCAATTGCTTCGAACAGATAAACATTTGAAGACTATTCCATTGGACTGCTGCTGCATTATCTTCAAACTCCTGGATCCAGCTGTGAACAGACGGCTGGCTCGTACCATTGAACTGAGAAAGGGAGTCCTCTATGTCGCGTAATGTAAATGAACTGCGACCTTCGCCTGGTGTAGATCTTGAACTGTGCATCGTCGTCGCATCCCCGTTCTCAGAGTCCTCATCCTCGATTTCCTCAGCTGCTCTGTTGTAGTGGTCAAGAAGTCTGTCCTGCAATGTCTGCTTCCTACCGCTTGTAGCTAAATTTAGCTGTGACAATTGCTCTTTCAATGCGTTTACGTTTAACGACAAAATTTCTGCCCTCTGCATTCTGTACTCGTTATTGCTCTCTGTTTACAAAATTTGACAAATTAAAACGAATTCTTGAACATATCTTAGTGGTTAGGTAATACAATGAATTTTGATTAAATATAATAGTTGAAAAATATTGATACACTCTCCACTTCTGCAAACAACGCACACACTGAGCTCACACTTATTGAATCGGGTCTTCCTTCCTTCTTTGACACGACACACCCTGTGCCTACGCTGACGCTGTTTTTCCAGGCTTTTTCACCAGAATTCGGCTTTCCCAAAGCCAAGTTTCGATGTCTCCTTCCTCCTTGCTGGACCTTTGCGCACGATGCGCACCTTGCTACACCTCTCAGGTGTACACGATCTGCCAGTGAACTGCTCTGCGTAAAACGCCTCCTCTATGAACAATGCTGCTGCGCAATTACACACACTCAGACTTTAATGAATCTTTGTGCCACGTTCGCTTCTGTGTTGTTTTTCGAAGTAAATCCCACTTCTGACACCAAATTTGTAGGATCGCCGGTGATTGGTTCAATTACAACTCCAAATATAATTTAAAGATTTTTATTTGAAATAGAAATACAAAGGGATTTGTAATTTTACATCTTCTCTCCCGAAAACACAGAAAGCAAAAGCGAATACTTCGTGCCACGATTCTTTTCGTGCAGTATCGATATTCTAAATATCGACAGACTTGCCAATAATAAGCTTACGTCAACAGATTTAAAATAATGTAAAGATAATGTTAACGTAAATAAACTAAAATAAATCTAATATGTTTATGCAGAACAGTTGTAGATATGACCACTTCTTGTTTTCCTTTCTTTTCCCACATATATTACTTGTTCTTATATCCCAACATCATCTGAGTTCCCTATTTACGCAAATCACCTTTCCGTTATTCAGTCAATTTCCAAAAAACTGTCAGATCGAGATCAATTAATAGTATTGGGTGATTTTAATATACCTAGTGCGACATGGTCCCCTGACGAAAACTGTAACATTTTACTTCCTTTAGCGCAGCATAACTTTATTGACGGCTTGCTTGACATTGCGCTATCCCAAGCGAACCATGTTAAGAACTCCTTAGGACGTTTACTGGACTTGTGTTTTGTTTCAAATTCAGAAGGCGTTTGCCTATCAAGAACGTCACCACTTACACAACCGGAAGATCCTTATCATCCAACTCTAGAGCTGACTGTAGACGCAAGAACAGAGCTGAATAAAAAATCCGAAAAGTCGGTTAAACGAATCCGCTGCTTCCGTAAGGCAAACTTTCATCTTTTAAATACTTTTATATCCGGCTATGACTGGTCCGAATTTTATTCATGCACTAACGTGGCTTAGGCCGTTAATATCATAATGCATTGAATTCCTTCTTTTAAATGTGTGTTCCGTTGTACTATCCGTCAATTTCAAATAAACCTCCGTGGTTTAATAAAGAGTTGTCCCACCTAAAAAATATTAAGTCCAGACTTTTCAATAAATTTAAAATGTGCGGTTCACAATCTGCCTTCTCTCAGTACATAAGGGCTCGGTCAAATTTGATCGTGCTTATCGCCCGGTGTTATAAAAGCTATTTGACTCGTTGTAGGGTCCAATTTTCACAAGATCCAAAACAGTTTTATAAATTTGTTAACACTAAACGTAAATCAGTCTGTTACCCTGCATCACTATCATTCGAAAACTCTACGGCAAATTCTGATCAGGCAATTACCGATCTATTTGCCCAATTTTTCCAGACAACATATTCTGTTTCATCCCGTCCAAATCCGTCTATTTCAAATGCCATACCCAAGTCGAACTTGATTTTTTGTCCGAGGTTAAGCGAAAGCTCCCTTCTTTTGGATCTCCATAAAGTTAAGCCTGTCTATTCACCGGGTCCGGACGGAGTTCCAGGCTGCTTGCTGAGGTACTGTGCTGAAACTCTGTGTAGACCTCTGTACAAATTGTTTACCTTGTCTTTAAAAACATCTCATTTCCCACTTATTTGGAAGGAGTCATTTGTCATTCCCCTTCATAAGAAAGGAAATAAATGCAATACAAGTATTTACAGAGGCATATCCAAATTATCCGCCATCCCAAAGCTTTTCGAAAACACAATTACACCCCATTTGCAACATCTTTGTAGATCGATTATATCTCCATGTCAACATGGATTTATAAGGCGAAGATCTACGACGACAAACCTATTCGAGCTAACGTCTGTTGTAATAAATGGCTTTAGAAAGAACATGCAGACTGACGTAGCTTACACTGATTTTAGTAAAGCGTTTGATTCAGTAAATCACTCGCTTCTTGTATTAAAGCTAGACTTATTAGGGTTTCCATGTGATCTTCTAACATGGATCTCAAGTTATCTGAGTGGTAGGACTCAACGAGTCCTCTTTAAAAACTCGATCTCTGATTTGATCCGAGTTACTTCAGGCGTCCCTCAAGGAAGCCACCTTGGCCCCCTTCTTTTTACTTTATTTATAAACGATCCCCCTCTAGTCTTGACAAAGTCGCGTGTCCTTATGTACGCAGATAACGTTAAGTTATGCCTGCAATATAACGAAATTTCTAGCAGTTCAGACTTACAATCTGACCTAAACGCTTTTCAATAGATAGCGCTAAGTGCAAAGTAATGACATTTTTTCGGATGAACCCACAATATGCAACGTATATGCTGGGTGGTAGCGCGTTGTCTAGAATTACGCATGTTGATGACCTTGGCGTCCTCCTTGACCCTAAACTTAAGTTTTGTGACCATATTACTTCTATGGTGAATAAAGCCAGGGGAGTACTTGGATTTATTAAAAGGTGGTCAAAGGAATTCGATGATCCCTATGTTACAAAGACTCTGTTTATTTCACTAGTCCGTCCAATCCTGGAGTACTGTTGTGCAGTTTGGAGTCCTCAGTATGGTGTACATATAGACCGGATAGAGTCTGTGCAAAAGAACTTATTTGCTCTACGGGGCCTTAACTGGAATGCAAGCCGTATTTTACCATTCTACTCTAGTAGACTTCTCTTAATTAATCTACCATCCTTAGTAAACCGTAGAACGATGCTTGGCACAACTTTTATCTATGAACTTATTCACGGGGATGTGGAGAGTCCCGAGTTACTGGGTCGCATAAGCTTCTCCGTGCCTAATAGAATTACCAGGAACTATGTTCCTCTTACATTAAATATTTGTAGATCTAACTTTGATATGCATGAACCGTTTAGATTACTGTGTAACGACTATAATAGACTATACCACATTATTTCTACTACCGACTCTTTGCCAAGCCTAAAATCATTAATTTTATCTTACGCCTATTAGGCTCCGCGCGTAACAAGAACTGCTTGGTGTCGTAAGGGCCACTTGATTGCGCTGATCATAGTGCATCAACGTCCGAATTACACAAGGATTTATTCCACTTAACTTTCATCACACTTACACTCCCTAGGGACTGAACCCGACTACGATAGGACTAGCTAGTTTCGTCTGCACGTCACCTCAGACTCAGCAGCTATATACAGGGATGGGAGCAGGGCATCAAAAACTCCCCAAAGTTACGATCAGAGAAATCTTTTTTGGCAATTGTGAGTTGCCAAAGTTCATTGGTTTTAACATAGGTGGAGTTCTGTCGTTAAAGCTTCTATCAGTGTGTTTTGTCTGTTGAAAACCCTCGTTTTTTTCGATATGCAGACTGATAAATACAACAAATAGTTGAAGATTGTTTAATTGCTGAATTTTGGGGCGTGTGGATCCCTTTTGTTTATGTTGGTTTGACCTATTAAACAATAATTGTAGTGTTATTGAATTACTTGAGGTCATACGTTGGTTACATCTTAATTTCTTCTATAAGACAACGATTTATTCCACTTAACTTTCATCTCACTTACTCTCCCTGGGCAGTGAACCCGACTATGATACGACTAGCTAGTTTCGTCTGCACGTCGCCTCAGACTCATTAGCTATCTAGGGGGATATGTTCCGAAACAAAGATTTTTGTCACTAGATAGGAAATTGTCAAAGGACTCTTCGTTGAGGAAGATGTTTCTTGAATTTATGCAGGAATATGTTTCCATGGGCTACATGTCTTCTACCAATGACAAAATTCCAAATACTCTTTACTATTTCTTTCCGCACCAGTGCGTTCCATGGCCACAAAGTACTTCAACCAAGTAGAGAGTAGTTTTTGATCCATCGTGCCGTACTCCGAAGCTGGTTTCGTTGAACGACATATTTATGGTAGGCCCAACCATTCAAGATGAGCTATACTCGAAACTGCTTTGGTTAAAATTGCATAAGTTTGCCTTGCAGCAGACATAAAAAAAATTATCGGGAAGTAATGGTGGTCGTATCTGACCGAAACTTTAAGCTCATGGTATGGAGACGAGATCTTTCTGGGTCTCGGAAAATCTTTAAGTTAAGCTAGGAGCGATCATGTACTTAATGAGGTTAGGAGAGATAGCGCAAGCAACTTATAATTTGAAGTGGCAAAGTCGTTTATAAACTGGCCACACAGATTTGCAAGTGAAGCTTGATTGAAAACTCTTTTATATACCTTAAAAACGAATATCTTTTAGTACAAAACATATAAAACTGCTTGATTAAACTTAAAAATATTTCAATAAAGTTTAATATATTTTAATATACTTTGATTGTTAAACAAAAACAAAGCGAAGTTTATTTAAATTAAATATATTCAAAGGATATTTAATTAAATATATTTCGCTTTATTTTTTATCCATAGCTGTGTATTATTAAAATAAAACAAAAAAAAATTTAATTTAATTTTTATTCAAATATATTAAACTTTGATTTCATGACTTAAAATATTTATAGTAAATACGAATAACATCACATCTAATATTATCAACCTGCATTTAAACAAGCTGCATGAAAATAAAATTTGATTTAATGATTTTGTGCCTTTTAAATATGATTTGAAGCTTTTTTGGAAAGCTTCAAAACTTAGCTTCCTTAGGAGTATATTTAAATGTAATACAAGTATTAGTATTTCGTATGAAAATAAAATTTGGTTTAATGATTTTGTGCCTTTTAAATTTGATTTGAAGCTTTTTTGGAAAGCTTCCCCTTTGGGTTTTTCTTTTTCTAAATAATTAAAATAGTTAATATACAAATATTTATAACAATTTAATTTATATTAGAATTTAAATTAAAGAGTATATTTCGACAGCGCACTGCAGCAAAGAAATGTTTGTGAATACATGTGCACACATACAGTCGTCGGCAGTCGCAGTATGCGTGCAGGAGAGCGGCTGGCTCTAGAGCGCTCTCTCGCTGGCTTTTCGGCAAAAGAGCGAAAAGAGAAGAGAAGAGAACCAACTCAAGCTTGGGCAGTCGTGAAATTAGCTTAAGAATGATTGTATTGTAGAAGTGAAATTAAATTTAATAAAAAACTTTTATTTTTTTAATATATAAGGTAACGGTTTTGTAATTTGAATGCAAAAGTAAAACTAACTACAGTACTACGACTTACGACGAATAACGCATAAAAGAGAAACAGCGGTGTTTCAAGAAAAAAAAAACGGAACAGAATTACGAAATTATATATACAAAAAAATTTGTTAGTATATTCGGTAACATTTTTTTAATTGGCGCCCAATGTGGGGACCGCACTGTGAAAATATATCGAAATGAAAGACAAGGTATTCGCGAGTGTTCCCAAAAAAATAAATCATAGACCCGAAAATAAAATAATAAAATGGGTTCTATATAAAAAAACAAAACGTACCGGATAAAAAAACTAGAGCTTAAAGTGAAAATTGTATTGTGCTAGGAACGACAAAACGGAACATACTTTCGGTGACATCGTAGCTGTTTGACCCCCTCGGCTTATTAAGTCCTATTGTAATTAGAGGAAAGATCCTATTGCAGGAACTTTGGCTAAATAAGTTAGATTGGAATGAGTCGATTCCTATTCATTTTGAAACAGCTTGGAATATGATAAAAATGACATTGTTTAAATTCGAGGAAATATCTATTCCACGGCTTGTGCATACCGATCCGATGTCACCGGTCCAATTACATGCCCTTGCCGACGCATCCTTAAGAGCCTATGGAGATTGCGTCTACATTCGTAGCAAAACTGCAGAAGGTTATAAAATATCGCTGTTGACTTCAAAGTCCAAAGTAGCGCCTCCCAAGACTAAGACACTCCCAAGGCTTGAGTTATGTGCAGCTCACCTTCTCGCAGATCTCTGCCACAGAATCAAGCACCTATTAAAGGTACCTATCGACCGAATTGTTTATTGGTCGGATTCTAAAATTACGCTTCATTGGATCCGGTCTCATCCATCTTCATTATCCACATTCGTATGGAATAGAGTTGCGGAGATTCAAGTGAAGCTACATGGCGGCATGTTCCAACGAAACAACACCCAGCAGATATTGTATCAAGAGGTTGTGACTTCGACGAAATCATACAGTCAATATGGTTTACTGGACCTGAGTTTTTCAAAGAGGAAAATGCAAACTGGCTCCAGAATGCACACTTTGACCTAGATGAAGAAGTCCTACTACAAGAACCGAGTAAGACTGCGGTCGGACTGACCGCTGCTGAAAGAAATTTGGATTTGGTAGATGTCATCGAGGAACTTTCGTCACACCTTAAACTGCTTCGGGTATTCGTTTATATGTTCCGCTTCATAAGAAAATGCAAAGACAAAAGTATGGTATTTGAAAAAACTTTGTTGCCGACTGAATATAATGAATATAATATTATGATATAATAGTTAAACCGTCGTCGCATGCAGACGTGTATTTATTGTGCTCCGGGAAAAAGTATTCAATAAAATCACAAAAGTGCAGTGACCGTTTTAATAAATCTACTATAACGCGAAAAGACGCTTTCTGCGATGAAATCGCGAATGTTTATATTGATTGGTCATTTAATTAATATAAAACTTAACACTTAAAACTCTAATTAACTTTACCACGAATACAATGAGTCTGAACGACGTTCGCACACAACGTCAACGTGAGCAAGACGTGAGACGGCTCTCAGTACAAAGAAATAACGAGTACTTCTCTTTTAAAGCAACCGAAAATAATGCAAGCTCTGATCAAGCGCGGGCAATTACCCCCAACTTGACCGAGTTCTTAAACGTAGCGAGCGAGAGAGCGCGTTCTTGCTTCCCCTCGCTACCATCGACGTCTCAGCGGCCAAAGAGCGCTGATTGTGCTCCAATGCGGGTATGCAATAACCTAAGCTCATCAGCAGTAACTAGCACCGCAATTTCTTTAACAACATCAACAGTAACTACAACAACAAATACAACCGTATCGACTGCGCTTTTAATGACATCATCAGCTAGCAGCGCAAATATTAATACGTCTGCCACTGCGCTGCCCGAAAAACAGAACAAAACCAATGAATGTGCTAAGCCGGCTGTGCAGACTGGTATGGATCACTACATCCAAATCAAAAGGAAGCTGAGCCCTCTAAATTCTCAACGCAAAATAACCCGTAACAATGCTAGCCTAGCTGGAATAGAAACGCTCATGAACTCAAACCGATTTAAAATCTTGGAAGACGCCTATGACGTTGAGGCGGCCGAATCCACTGAAGTCGAGAAAAGGAAGCCAAAACCTCCGCCTATTTATATTCGAGAAAAAAGTTCCAATGTTCATGTCAACAAAATTATCGACCTTATTGGAAAGGATAACCTCTAGTAAAGGGCAACATCCAAGAAACAAAGATTCAAATGAAGTCTGAAGATAATTACAGAGTATTATCGAAATATCTTTCCGAGAATAAAAATAACTTTTACACGTATCAGCTAAAAAGTAGCAAGGGCCTGCAAGTCGTATTTAAGGGCATAGAGTCCGACGTAACGCCTGCAGAGATAACAAAGGCGCTTCAAGAGAAGGGATTTAACGCTAAGACAGTCTTCAACATCCCTAATACGGATTGAAAGCCGCAGCCACTCTTTAAGGTTGAGCTTTATAAGGAGCTGAAAAGTCGCATCCACCAGAGAGGAACTGCCGCCCGCACCCAAAATAAACAGATGACAGCTTCCAGATCAAACACTGAAGTCTTCCTCTCGACTGCAGCCAGATCCTCCCTAGGACCCTTAAACTCTGATAAAAATGTGACTTATGCAAGCGCATTAAAAACAGGAATGGCTAACCCTGTCTCAAAAAGTTCATTTCTGCAATCAGCATACCAAGAACCGAACACGGCTCAGCAGCAACAATTCCTGGAGCAGTCAAAAAGCAACTTCGAAGATATGATATACAGCCTGCAGCAAAGCCTTACGGAGTTTATGTCGTTTATGCGCACAACTATGCAAGATTTAATGCGAGACCAAAATCTATTGATTCAAATGCTGAATAATGACTTCCCTAAGGATATCTACGTAGAACGCTAACGGCGTCTCACAGCATAAACTTGAGTTAGCTCAATTCCTTCTCGACGTAATGCTGCTTTCAGAAACACACCTTACAAAAAATTACAATTTTCAACTACGAGGTTATTCATTCTACGGAACAAATCATCCAGATGGTAAAGCACATGGTGGGACTGAAATTCTAATCAGAACCCGTATTAAACACCACTATCATAACAAATTTGCTAAAAATTACCTACAGGCCACATCTATAAATATACAAATAATACTGGCAACCAACTTACACTAGCCGCCGTATACTGCCCCCCTAGCTTCACTATAGCTGAAGATGAGTTTATGCAGTTTTCCAACTCACTAGGAGACCACTTCATAGCAGCAGGGGACTACAACGCCAAGCACACACACTGGGGATCACGTCTCGTGACTCCAAAGGAAAACAGCTCTATAATGGAGTTATAAAAGCCAAGAACAAGCTGGACTATGTTTCTTCTGGCAGACCAACATACTGGCCGGCAGACCCAAGGAAACTACCCGATTTAGTAGACTTTGCAATTACCAAAAAAAATTCTGAAAATTTGATAAGCGCCGAATGCCTCTCGGATCTTTCATCTGAACATTCGCCTGTCCTGTTTATTCTACTCCGACATCCAGGCGCATTGGAGCAATCGTTTAAGTTGATATCACAGAAAACCAATTGGGTTATGTACAAGAAATACATTAACTCACACATTGACCTTAGTCCTCAGCTTAACGATGAAGCCAACGTACACAGATTTGTTAATACACTGGAGTCTGTACTCGTCTCTTCAGTTTCAAGTTTCGAGTTTCAACACCCCAAACTACAATACGCAAAGCAACCAAAAGAAGACAAATCTACAAATAGAAGAGCTCGTCCTCGAAAAGCGACGCTTACGTCGAGAGTGGCAACTCCACAGATCGCCATCTGCTAGGCAACGCCTAAAATATGCCTCACGTCAACTCACAAAAGCTTTACAGCAAGAAGAAGCACATCTCCACCGACGCTAAATATAGCAATTGTCAACATCTAGTACAAAACACTCACTATGGAGAGCTCACCCAACTCTAAGCTCACCGAAAGTAACCGAAAGTAAATCCCAAAGCGGCTGGGCGCGCAGCGATGCAGACAGAGCCAGCACGTTTGCCAACCACCTTAAAAATGTTTTCCAACCAAATCCTGCACTAGTGCGTTCAGTTTGCCTCAGCTTCAACATGAGCCAATTGAGTTTCGCCCAACGAAATCGTTAACATCATCAAAAATCAGTTGAATCCGAAAAAATCCCCGGGCTGCGACCTCATAACTCCCAAAATTATCAATGAGCTCCCACATTGCGCCGTTTGCACTATCACCCATCTTTTTAATGCCATCGCAAAATTTGGCCACTTTCTAGTGAGATGGAAAAAGTCGATTATAATAATGATAGCAAAGCCGGGAAAAGACCACACAATTCCCACGTCGTATAGACCTATAAGCCTACTTTCATGCTTATCTAAACTCTTTGAAAAATGAGTATTGACTCGGATAAACACATACCTAAGAATCCATGAAGGAATTCCGTCACATCAATTTGGATTTCGTGAAAAGCACGGAACAATTGAGCAGTCAACCGGATAACATCAGAAATTCGGAACGCGTTCGAAAAACGAGAGTACTGTACTGCCATATTTTTAGACGTCTCTCAAGCATTTTATAGAGTTTGGCTAGAAGGTCTAATGTACAAGATCAAAAAAATGCTCCCCTACAACACCCATAAGCTTTTAGAGTCTTACCTCTACGACAGAAAATTTGCTGTTCGATGCAACACTGCTATAACTGACGATTTCACTATTGGAGCTGGAGTTCCTCAAGGAAGCGTGCTTGGGCCAATTTATATGTCCTCTATACAGCAGTCATCCCAACAAGCACACGACTAACAACATCTACGTTTGCTGATGATACAGCCATTCTCAGCCGCTCAAAATGTCCGATGCAAGCAACTGCGCAGCTAGCTCTTCATCTAGTCGATGTTGAAAAGTGGCTATCAAATTGACGAATTAAAGTGAACGAACAAAAATGCAAGCACGTTATGTTCACCCTGAACAAGCAAAACTGCCCGCCGCTCATGTTAAAACATACACTACTCCCGCAAGCAAACGAAGTGACATATCTAGGAGTACACCTCGACAGAAGACTCACATGGCGCCGGCACATTGAAGCCAAAAGAACACACCTAAAGCTAAAAGCCTGTAACCTTCATTGGCTTATCAACGCTCGGTCTCCCCTTAGTCTTGAATATAAAGTGCTGCTGTATAACTCGGTACTAAAACCTATATGGATGTACGGCTCTTAGTTATGGGGGAATGCTAGCAATAGCCATGTTGACATAGTCCAGCGAGCTCATTCGAAGATCTTGAGAACAATCACCGGGGCACCGTGGTAAGTTCGCAACGAAAACATACATCGCGACTTAAACATTGTACCAGTCAAAGAAGTGATCGCAGAACAGAAGGATAAGTACTTACCAAGCTATCGTTGCACCCTAACCACTAGGCGAGAGGTCTTACAAGGTTGATCAACCAATCACGCCTTCGTCGCAATGACTTACCCACCCAGCGACCGACTTGAGGGACGCGCAACCAGAATGCAGTCTTCTTTTACTGTTAGTTAAATTTTAATGTTAAGATTCGTAAACTTATTGTTAGTCTCAAAATTAAGAGAAGATTCAATAAATAAAAGCAAAGTTAAATAAAAAAAAAACGAGGACGGAAGCTAACTTCGGCAAGCCGAAGTTTTAATACCCTTGCAGACTTTGCCGAAATTGCTAAAACTGAAAAAGTAGCGAAAGGAATAAGGTATACGTAAATAAACTAGATTTGCATCGTTTGATTTCAATTGCTTTAATACTGCAAAAATGTCATATAAAAATAGAAAAAAAGGGATACTTTCGAAGCCTTTAACAATTTTTCGTACTGAAGCTATAAGATATAGACGTCCGATCGGAAAGCGCTTTTACCATAATCAAGATATGCGAAAATAAATAGACTTGGAAAAATGTATGTCAGTAGCTTACACACTACGCTAAAAATTCAGAAAATCATCAAATTTGAACCGATTTGACCCTATTGTTCCTATGGGAGCTATAGGATATGGACGTCCGATCGTCACGTGCTTTTACCCTAATCAAGGTATGCATAAAAAAATACGATTTGGAAAGATTCATGTCAATTGTTTGTATACTGTGCGAAATACCTATTGTTCCTATGGGAGCTATAGGATATAGACGTCCGATTGCCAACCGCTTTTACCCTGATCAAGGTATGCATAAAAAAACAAGAGATAACGCTATAGTCGAGTGCATCGACAATTAGATATCCGTTACTCAGCTAAACAACTTAATGTAAATATGCCTTCTTGTAATAAATTGACTAGAAATATTAAACATACATACTTATATAATATTGGCTAAACACATACATTCTTAAATAGTATTATGTATATTAAAGTCTAAATGGTTGCACAACACGAGTAACGGGTATAGCGAATATCTTTTTTGAAAGGAGTTATCTTTGCCGGGCAATTGCAACTGAGTACAATGTAAATACATACATATGTATATGCTTACATAAATACACACATACGCCATTGTTTGACTCAGACCTCCAATTTGGCTAACTTGATTTGATTTGCATAGTATTTGGGATTTAGTTCGGTATTGACAAATGAAAACAAATGAAATTAGCGTTGACTCTGTTGAGCACCTTGGTCAGCTGTTCCAAAGTCATCCGTTAGATGGCGCCATAAAAGGCGGAAATGTAGGCGCTAGCCAGGCTAAAGCGTTTAATGGGTTTTTGGGGCGTTAGAGTGGGCGTGGCAAACTTTTATTAGGCCAATCGATATTTATTGACAAAACAAATACATATCAATTAAAATTTTCATAATAGCATCAAAACTGTGGCCACAGCTTGTGGCTTATGGGCGTCAGAGGGGGTGTGGCACCATTTTGAAACAAACTTGTGCTGCGTAGGAACTCGTAAAATCTACATGCAAAATGTCAATCTTCAAGCTTTTATAGTTTCCGAGATCTCAGCGTTCATACGGACAGACAGACGGACAGACGGACATGGCTAGATCGACTCGGCTAGTGATCCTGAACAAGAATATATATACTTTATAGGGTCGGAAACGTTTTTTTCTACCTGTTACATACTTTTGCACAAATACAATATACCCTTTTACTCTACGAGTAACGGGTATAACAAGAGAGTGCCTCGACTATTAGATACCCGTTACTCAGCTATCCAGAAATCCTTATCGAGAATTAACGTTGACTCTGTTAAGCACCTTGGCCAGCTGTTCCAAAGTCATCCGTTAGATGGCGCCATGAAAGGCGGAAATGTAGGCGCTAGCCAGGCTTAGGCGTTTAATGGGTTTTTGGGCGTTAGAGTGGGAAACTTTATTAGGCCAATCGATATTTCTTGACGAAACAAATACATATCAATTAAAATTATCATAATATTATCAAAACTGTGCCCACAGCTTGCGGCTTGTGGGCGTCAGAGGGGGCGTGGCACCATTTTGAAACAAACTTGCGCTGCGTAGGAACTCCTAAAATATACATGCAAAATGCCAATCTTCTAGCTTTTATAGTTTCCGAGATCTCAGCGTTCATACGGACAGACAGACGGACAGACAGACGGACAGACGGACATGGCTAGATCGACTCGGCTAGTGATCCTGAACAAGAATATATATACTTTATAGGGTCGGAAACGCTTCCTTCTACCTGTTACTTACTTTTGCACGAATACAATATACCCTTTTACTCTTCGAGTAACGGGTATAAATACGATTTGAAAAAATGTTTGGCAATAGCTTTTACACTGCCCTAAATAATCTAAAAAACATCAAATTTGGACCGATTTTACCCTATTGTTCCCATAGGAGCTATAGGATATAGACGTCCGATCGCCAAGCGCTTTTACCCTGATCAAGGTATGCTTAAAAAAATAAGATTTGGATAGATTTGTGTTTATAGCTTTTACACTGCGCGAAATATCTTCCATTCTTTAAAGTTATATCCGAGTGTTCCTATGGGAGCTATAGTTTTTAAACTTGATCTGCGTACACATGTTTTAGGACAACTGTGAAAGTTTCAGATCGCTAGCTTTTAAACTGAGCTCGCATAACGGTATTGAAACAGACGGACAGACGGACGGACGGACAGACGGACATGGCTATATCGAATCCTCTATTGGTCCTGATCAAAAAAAATATATACTTTATGGAGTCGGAAACGTCTCCTTCACTGCGTTACAAACTTCTGACCAAAATTATAATACCCTCTGTAAGGGTATAATAAAGAATATAATGAAGCTTTTCTAAAAATTGTCGAGATATTACAAAAGCACGAGTATCATGTAGAAAGAGAAAAAATTCGTTAAGGCTCCAGAGTTGGCCCAAGTCTTCAGCGATTGAATCCAGTCATCCATGAAGACAAGGGGACTTGGTGTCACTTTTCTTTGTTGCGAGTTGGGGGGCGACTAGCTAATGCTCCTATATCATACGATGCCAAGTTTTCATTGTTGTTAACAAAACACTTTGTGCAGAGCTATGTTCGGCATCTTCACCATTCCAATTTTCTCCGTGCTCTCCGCCCATTTGCTATATGTGGCGTCGATTTTTGTGGCCCTGTCTATACGACATTAAAAAATTCGTGGTAGGGCTCCGTATAAGTAATACATTGCGCTCTTCGTTTGTTTTGCGTCCAAAGCGGTTCATCTAGAAGTTGTTTCAGATTTAACCACAGATTCCTTTTTATTGGCTTTCAAAAGGTCAGTGCGACAACGGGACTAACTTCGTAGGAGCGAGTCGCCACTTCCGGGCCATTCGAGAGAGGATAGAGGACGAAGCCGACGCGATACGCGAATTCGCATCAAAAAGCGGATGCGAATTTGTCTTCACACCACCGCGGGTTCGCACATGGGCGGACTAAGGGAGGCAGGTGTCAAAACTGCCAACAGCTTACTCCTACGGGCGGTGGGCAGCGCGCTCCTAAGCGCAGAAGAGCTGGGGACAGTCCTTGTGGGAATCGAGGCGGTGATGAACTCCCGGCCGCTCGGAGCACTCAGCAGCGACCCAAGCGACGGAGAGGCGCTGACACCCGGGCACCTACTGACAGGCGGGCCGCTACTCGCCACACCAGCACTCGGACCAGGAGGGTCTCAACTGCTTGCGGCGATGGCGGCTTGTCTCGTCAGTCAGGCAAATGTTCTGGCGGCGATGGTCCCTGGAATATGTCCTGGGCCTCCAAATTCGGGGCAAATGGCACCAGCAGCAGCCCAACATCAACGAGGAAGATCTCGTCCTCGTAGCCGACGACAACCCGCCGCCCCAACAATGGCTCCTCGGCAGAATAGTCGCCAGGCACGCAGGAGAGGACGGTATGGTCTGGGTCGTCGACGGGCGGACTAGTGGAGGAGGCCTTTTCCGGCGGGCCATTCACAAGTGGGCGCCGCTTCCATTATGTTGAAGCCCGATGGGTGTTCAACGGGGCCGGTTTCGCGCAAATTTGAATTTTTAATGAAATTGTTAAAAAATTTGAAGTTTAGTGTAAGTTATTTTAGGGCGAAGGCGGGAGCACAATAAAGTTCTCTTTCGCTCTCGGCGAAGTCGCCCCGTCTTCGCCAACCTTCGTTAAGCTAGGCTCTAAGTTCTTTTTCGAAAAAATATATAAGGCATTCGTTGAAATTGAATTGAGCCGTCGACACCTTTTTCTTTTCGTGCGATTTTTCGCTGTTAATAATTTTAGCCACCGCAGTTTTTCGGTTGTTTAATAAATTAGAAAACTCTCTGATTTTTCACTCGAGATATAGGTAAACTGCCAAACGGCTTAATTTCCGGCATGTTATTTTCCCGTAACCCTCCAGACTTGCCAAACGCTTATCATTTTAGCACTTCTCAACGCCCCTTTAACGCAAATCCACGAAATTCATATGATTCATACTATAAATTTGACAACAATAATCAGGGCGATCAATTGCGCCTGAATAGAACTAATGATAATAATCAAAATTATCAAGGGCAAAATGCTAACTACCAAAACACTAACAAACATGGCTATCAAAATAATAATAGCTATCAACTTACTAAAAGCTATAAAAACACTAATAACTATCCAAATACTAATAGTTATCAAAACCATAATAACTATCAGCAACTACAACAACGCTCGGTTCAATTCAAACCCAACCAATAATGTCTGGACACAAGCGAACAATACTTACCAAAACAGGAATGAGCCAATGGAAGTGGACGCCAGAGTAACCGTCAAGGGATGGTACGTTGAACCCCCGACCAAGCCACCCAGAGCTACCCTAGAAACGGTACGCTGACTGAGCGGCCACTGAACCCACACTTCACATTGCAATTATGTTGCAATCAAAACATTGCCCAAACTCAGCAACGACCACAAGCCGTTGCCCCGTTTACAGTTGCTGACTTCGCAACAGGATGCCCCCACCCTGATGCCGCTGAAATATGACCACCGGACCGTATGATATCCTGATAAACATTCTTAGAGTTATATATAAGCTTTTAAGTATCATATATAAGATTTCCATGTACACTTGGCAGCGGCGGCTATTTAGCCACCGCTGAAGAATATATTAATTCAGTCTTGTATGACAAATCAAATCGCACAGATCTACTTATTATTCTATCAAACATCAGCTCCTACAAATCTACAAGGGAATCTGGGAAACACCTTCGGACTTCTAGCCGAACGTTTTACTGTAACTGCAACCGCAACACGGACCATAATGGAAAAAATTATCATCGTATTCTTGTAAGCACACAATTTAAACACAAGAAAAATAATAAAGAATAGTAAGTAGAAAGCGTAATAGTTTTGTGAAGGATGAAAAATAAAGAAAGAAAAGTGATAAAAAATTTTAAAAGAAAAAAAAGAATAGTTCATTAAAATAAACATAAATGAAATATAAAAAAGAAAAATGCATGAAGTGAAATCAAGTGTCAGTGTATTCATTGCGACTCTTGTACATGCGATTTCACGGGCAAAAATATTAAAAATACAAAATAAAGAATAAATAAATAAAATAAAAAAAATTATTATTGATGATGTTAAAACAAAGAAAAAAAAAAACATTTGTGGAAAAGTGCATAGTGGAATCAAGTGGCAGTGTATTCATCGCGACTCCTGTACATGCGATTCCACACAAACCAAAAAAAAACATTTGTGGAAAAGTGCATAATGGAATCAAGTGGCAGTGTATTCATCGCGACTCCTGTACATGCGATTCCACGGGCACAGAATTATTAAATACAAATTTTTGGAAAGTGTATAAGTGAAATCAAATGTCAGTGTATTCATTGCGACTCCTGTACATGAGATTCACTGGCAAAAAAATTATAGATACAAAATAAATATTTGAAGAATCAATATAGAAATAAATAAATTTTAAATAAAAAAAAATTTTTTGTGCATCTACATTTTTCTATCATTATTTTATGAAAAAGAATTTTTACTAAAGTCTTTACCTTCACAACGTTTACTACTACGCTCAAACATACACTTCTGGATAGGATAACAACACGAACAACACTAAGTATAATACTTTAGGTATAAGTTATACACCAAGCATTTGTAAAAAACAAAAAAAGAACAAAGAAAAGAGACAAGAGCCTTAAATTATACACACGGTATGTGTGTGTATATATTCTATAAAAATATATATTTTACTAATTAGGGGCACTTACACACCCATTTTACTAATAAGAAAACAACGCACAGTCGAACTTAGGTAAGGTTAAAAATATATTACCCGCGAGAAAGGCTACCACTAGGAGTGCCTCTAGGACTCCTGCGGGTATCGAACAAGACATTCCGAATAATTCGATTTCTATTAGACCACCCTCAACCTCCACAATGAATTGAAGTACAACGTCCTCGTCGCCCCTAGTACCCAATGCCATTAATCCGGCAGAATTTTTCACATCCATGCGAATTCCAGACGTGATCCGCTTTCTGCCAACTTACGCTGGTGACCCGTACACTCTAAACGAGTTCATCACCAACGTAGAAGAGGTGATACTCATGATTCATGGCACGGACCAAACTTCATACGGCCAAATTTTAATAAGGGCTATTAGGCAAAAAATAGAAGGGAAGGCCAACGAGGCAGTAATTGATTCAGGGGCGAGCCTAAATTGGGATGAAATCAGAGATGCTTTACTATTGCACTGTAAAGATAGAAGAGATGTGGACACTTTAATGATGGAATTGTACAATTTGGCACAAAAACAACTTCAAGTCCAGAGGTTGTATGATCAAATTACTAAAATCAGGCTGGCGTTGTTCAGACTCATTGAATCCGAGGAGAACGAGCAAATCGCTATTAGAATCAGGAAGAAGGGGGTAGCACACTCATGTCTCACGGCTTTATTACGGGCCTCCGCGGTACTTTAGGAAGTACGGTCAGAGCTATGAAACCCGATACATTAGAAGAGGCATGTGACGTTGCTATAAAAGAACTGAGTATTTATTTTGCTGAAAACTCAGCTTTTAAATCACAGAATAGACAGTACGATCGTCCTCGATCTAACCAGCTCCAATAATCGTTTTAATCGCTTCGAGAAAAGCGAATACATTCCGAGGAAATTCGAAAAGAACCAGACTACTAAATATCCGGCTATAATGCCGAGCGACGATAGAATTACTCAAATGAGAGGTTTAATGCAAGAGACCAGCACAGGTATAATTTCGAGACAAAGAATAAGGCAGAAGAAGCCGGGGAGAAACATAATTTCGACGAGACACCAACTTTTCGGACAGATGCCTCGAAACACAAAGAGGATTCTTAAGCAGGTTCAGCTTGGAAGCGAACTTGCCGTACGTTAAATTATTAGTCGATGATCGCCATTTAAAATTTCTAGTTGATACAGGAGCAGAGGGCTCCTTCATACATCCCAAATTTGTTCCCGAGCTAAAGAAAATTGACTTACAGAAACCAATCGTAATAACCACTGTGCTCCAGGAGCACCCAATTTATCAGATGGCAACATTGCCTATTTTTAGTACAGTAAACGATAAAAGAGAGTTCTCATTTCTCTTATTCCAATTTCACCCTTTCTTCGATGGCCTAATCGGCATGAATATATTGACACATATCCAGGCAGACATTAGAATTTCCGATCATACCTTTTCGACACCAATTTTCAAACTACCCATATTACTGCAACCAAATCATGTCTCAGAAATTAAAGAAATTGAAGAAGGATCTAAAGCACTTGTTAAGGTCCCCGTTAGCATCAAGGAGGGACCCTTTTTATGTGAACACATTAAATTGGGAAACGACTTTTTTATAACGGAAGGCATTTACTCGAAATCAATAATTTTTCTACAAGTCCAAAAAAGTTCTTCTTGGATTCGAGGTTGGAGGTAAACAAGTTTAATGAAGGTGAGTTCACTTTCATTAACGAGATTCCTAATAACTTCAAATACAAGAAGGAAGACCCAACAGCAACGTTTAATTTAATTAGGACAGAACACTTAAACGAAGAGGAAAAACATCAACTTTTCCAACTTTGCAAGAGTTTTCCTAACATCATATTTTCGGAAGGAAATGAATTATCTTTCACCAACAAAGTCAAACATGATATAAATAGAACAGATGAAAAACCCATATTTTGTAGACCTTTCAGATTTAGTCTTACAGAGGGCACTGAAATCCAACGCCAAATAAATAAACTACTGGATCAAAACATTATTAGGCACAGCCATTCTCCTTGGAGTGCACCAGTGTTTCTCGTATCGAAGAAATTGGATGCCTCAAATATAAAGAAATGGAGAATGGTGGTTGATTTTAGGAAACTAAACGAGAAGACTATTAAAGACAGGTATCCAATGCCCAATATAAATGACGTGTTGGATAGAATAGGCAGGGCCAAGTACTTTACAGCCTTAGACTTGGCCAGTGGGTATCATCAAATAGAGATGGAACCCAAGCATATTTCAAAAACAGCTTTCACAGCTCAGGGAAGCCATTACGAATTCGTTCGTATGCCATTCGGGCTCACAAACGCCGCGGCAACCTTTCAAAGGTTTATGGATAATGTATTAGCGGATCTAGTGTTCCTAAAATTGAACCAAGCTAATCTAAAACAAGAGAGAACGCTATAGTCGAGTGCCTCGACTATTAGATACCCGTTACTCCGTTTCCTTTAATAGAAATCCTTATCGAGAATTAACGTTGACTCTGTTGAGCACCTTGGCCAGCTGTTCCAAAGTCATCCGTTAGATGGCGCCATGAAAGGCGGATATGTAGGCGCTAGCCAGGCTTAAGCGTTTAATAGGTTTTTGGGCGTGGCAAACTTTTATTTGGCCAATCGATAGGTATTGACGAAACAAATACATATCCCTTTAATATTTTCAGCTTGTGGCTTGTGGGCGTCAGAGGGGGCGTGGCACCATTTTGAAACAAACTTGCGCTGCGTAGGAACTCCAAAAATCTACATGCAAAAGGCCAATCTTCTAGCTTTTATAGTTTCCGAGATCTCAGCGTTCATACGGACAGACAGACAGACGGAGAGACGGAGAGACGGACAGACGGACATGGCTAGATCAACTCGGCTAGTGATCCTGAACAAGTATATATATACTTTATAGGGTCGGAAACGCTTCCTTCTATCTGTTACATACTTTTGCACGAATACAATATACCCTTTTACTCTACGAGTAACGGGTATAAAGACAGCCGGATAAATCTGAATTCCTACGAAAAGAGATAGAGTATTTGGGACATATAGTTACGGAAGACGGCATTAAACCGAATCCCAAGAAGATCACAGTGATAAAGAATTTTCCAATACCAACTACAAAGAAGGAGATTAAATCCTTATTGGGCCTATTAGGTTATTATAGAAAATTCATACGAGATTTTGTTAGGATTACTAAACTTATGACTCAGCAACTAAAGGGTAAGGCAGCAGTGCTGCTAAGCGAAGAGTACAAAGAAGCTTTCGAATCTTGTAAAGCACTACTTTGCAACGACCCGATTTTAAAATATCCAGACTTTAAGAAACCATTTATATTAACAACCGATGCCAGTAACGTGGCAATAGGTGCGGTCTTGTCACAAGGAACCGTTGGTTCAGACAGGCCAGTATCATTCGCGAGTAGGACCCTAAACGACAGGGAGTCAAATTACTCTACCGTGGAAAAGGAAATGCTAGCTATAATCTGGGCGGTTAAATATTTTCGTCCCTACCTATTTGGACAAAAGTTTCAAATTGTGACGGACCACAGGCCATTAACATGGCTCATGAACTTTAAGGAACCCAATTCTAAACTAGTTCGTTGGAAACTCCAACTTTTAGAATATGACTACGAAGTGGTGTCCAAAAAGGGGTCACAAAATGTGGTGGCCGACGCCCTAAGTCGTATTACGGTGGAAGCCAATTGCATTTCTGAAACCAGAAGCACCAAACCAACCAATGCTAACGGGATAATCACGTCCAACAAACCGCTCAACGAGTTCAAATCACAACACATCCTCAAATTGGGAGATATAGATAGGGTACAAAATCATATACTTTTCAAAAATAAACTTCGTCGCACCATCATGCATACAAAATTCGATGCTGATAAAATAAAACTTTGGATAAGTGAAACACTAACGCCCAACAAGATACATGCGATTTTAACTTCGGACGAAATTTTCGACCTCATTAAAAAACCGCATGAAGAACATTTTACAAATCTTAAAATTATTCGATGTAAGGTACTCCTACTAGATGTAATCTCAAAGGAGGAACAAGATAGAATAGTCCAAGATTATCACTCGAAGAATAACCATCGAGGGATAGAAGAAACCTTGCAACATCTTAAAAGAACAGTGTATTTTCCGTATATGAAACAGAAGATCACTCAAATAATTAACCTTTGTGACATTTGCCAAACTTTAAAATATGATAGAAGACCACCCAAACCATTATTCCAAAAGCCCGAAATACCCGAAGCTCCATTACAAATTGTCCATACGGACATTTATACAATTAATGGACAGATCGTTTTAACACTGATTGATAAATTCTCTAAATTTGCTGCAGCATATACAATTCCGGCCAGGAGCTGTATAAATGTTGTTAAATCATTAAGACATTACTTTTGTTTCTTCGGAATTCCACAAAAATTAGTCTTCGACCAAGGCTCTGAATTCTCTGGTACAATTTTCTTGGATTTTTGTAAACAATTTGACATTGTAACTCACGTTACCTCATTCCAACAGTCATCTAGCAATTCTCCGGTAGAAAGATTACATTCTTCTTTAACAGAAATATATAGAATTATTCTCGAAAACAGAAAAGCGGAAAAGCTAGACTGTATTCACGAGGATATTTTGTTTGAAACTTTAACGACTTACAATAATGCTATACATTCAGCGACCAAACATACACCCTTCGAAATATTCTCTGGTAGAACTCATATGTTCTCCAGGGAAGTGAATTATAATTCAGAACATGATTACCTACAAAAGCTAAATGAGTTCCAAAACACCCTATATCCAAAAATAAAGACCTTGTTGGAAGAAAAGACTAGCATCAGAATCGATAAAAAGAACCAAAATAGAACGGAATCAATTCCACTAGACACAAATGACACTATATTCAGAAAAGAGAATCGGAGGAATAAAGTAACTCCTCGTTTCTCAAAACACAAAGTTCTAGCTGACAGAAGAATTACACTAATATCTACTAAGAAACAAAAATTACATAAATCAAAGATAAGACAGAACATAAAAAAAATAATCAACCTATTGATATTCCAGATTCACCCTTGCCTCCTCACAATACCTAAATGTTAACCCATTGGAACATAATATTTCACTCCTCAAGATCAAATTAGGACAGGCTAAAATTGTTCAGAGCCATAAATTCCTTACGCACCAGGTCAATCTCCAAGATTTCATTTTTGGCGTCGACAATTTTGAAAAAGCGATAATAGAACTAAACAAGAAAGGAAAGCTAACTTCGGGCGGAGCCGAAGTTGATATACACTTGCAGAATACTCTGCAAATTATATTCTCCAAAATTATTCATATGATGCAACTTAATACTCATAAAAAAATCCCAACTTTCTAACTTTAAAAACACCAAAGTTATGGCATTTCCAATCGTTCAGTTATATGGCAGCTATAGGATATAGTCGGCCGATCCTTATGAAATTTAATAGGTCGGATTGATTGGCCAAATATAAAACCCATAGAAAATTCCAGCTTCCTAACTTAACAAACACCAAAGTTATGGCATTTCCGATCAATCAGTTATATGGCAGCTATAGGATATAGTCGGCCGATCCCGGCCGTTCCGACATATATACTGCGTGCAAAGGAAAGAAGGGTGTGTGCAAAGTTTCAGTTCGATATCTTTAAAACTGAGAGACTAATTTGCGTAGAAACAGACAGACGGACAGACAGACGGACAGACGGACATGGCTATATCAACTCAGGAGGTGATCCTGATCAAGAATATATATACTTTATAGGGTCGGAGATGTCTCCTTCACTGCGTTGCACACTTTTGACCAAAATTATAATACCCTCTGCAAGGGTATAAAAACGTACTTAAGCTTGAATAAGCCTGAATTGAGTGCTGTTGACATTTTTCTTGTCGGTTTTGGAAATAACAACAGTGTGAAACCTTTCGGTACTTTTAAAGAAGAATTCGAAATTGAATTGAACAAAATTTTCTAGTCGTTTCATCTGACTTTTTGGATGTACAAGTTGTGTTAGGCGCAGAATTTTGTAGCAACGCCAAAATACTAATAAATCGTGGCGGAATAAAAATACAAAGCCGAGACATGCATAATTCCGAAATCGTTTATGAAAATCAACGTCGAAAGTACTGAAAGTGTATTATCGACGATCAAATCGAACAGTGGATGAAGGACGGAATCATCGAGCATTCTGAGTCCGAGTGCAGCAGTCCGGTCGTTCTGGTTAAGAAACGCGACAATACAACTCGACTCTGCATTGTCTACAGAAGGATTAACAAGGTAATAGTACGAGATTTGTTTGCTCTTCCCTTGATCGAAGACCCGTCTGCAAGATGCTCACGTATTCAGCACGCTGGACCTCAAAAACGGATTTTTCCAGCTTAATGTCGATGCAGAAAGCCGCAAGTTCACGACGTCCTTTGTTACTCACAATGGCCAGTACTAGTTCTTGAACGTCCCTTTTGGCCTTACGAATTCTCTAGTCGTATTTCAAAGGCACGTTAACGCAATTTTCCGAGACTTGACCCGATCTGGTATAGCGATTCTTTATGTCGACGATATAATAGTCCCAGCTACAGACGAAGATGAAGCTGTATCCAATCTCAAGACAGTCATCAAGCGTTGTGAGGATTACGGTTTGGGGAAAATGAAATGCTGAAGAAATACTGTTTCCTTAAAAAGAAAATCGAGTTTCTAGACCATAGCATTGAAAACCAAAAGATCTGTATCTCAGATGAAAAAGCAAAGGCTGTGACGAAGTTTCCTTTACCGACAAACCAGAAGCAACTACAAAGTTTTCTGGATCTGGTTGGATATTTTCGGACGCCAAGTTTTATTTTGCTGACAGAGAGATAGATGCTTTTAACATGCTGAAGACTTTGATTACCCAGAAACCAGTTTTAAAAATTTTTCACCCGCAGCACGAAACAGAGCTACATACAGATGCATCGATTGATGGTTTTGGAGCAGTTCTACTCCAAAAGTTGCCCAACGATAACCAGATACATCCGGTGTACTACATGAGCGAGAAAACGACCGTCGAATTGGAAATCCTGGCAGTGGTAGAAGCATTTCGTAAATTCCGAGTTTACCTTTTAGGTATGCATTTTAAGTTGGTCAGCGATTGCAATGCTTTTACGAAGACGATGGAAAAAAGGGAAGTCTGTACTCGAGTCGCACGTTGGATCCTCGCACTTCAGGAGTTTGACTTTGAAGTTGAACACAGATCAGGTACACGCATACTTCATGCAGATGCTTTAAGCCGTTATCCTGTTATGATGATCTCCGACGAAAGCTTGCACAGCAAACTAAAGTGTGTTCAATCGCAGGACAAGCAACTAAAAGCAATAATTCACATCCTTGCTAAAAAATCCAGCCACAACAATTTCTTCATGAGATCGGGTCTGTTGTACAAATTGGTGAACGACGATGAACTAGTTGTTGTACCACCAGTCCTTCAACGCGAAATCATTCGACAGACACATAAAAAGGGCATTTTTCTGTGAAGAAGACAAAGGAGATCATCGAAAAGGAATATTACATCCCAAATCTCGAAGACAAGATTCAACGACAAATCAAATGCTGCATTCCATGTATTGTTTCAAATTGCAAGCTTGGGAAAAAAGAAGGAGAGTAACACCCATTGCCGAAGAAAGCGGAGCCGCTTCAAACATTTCACATCGATTTTTTGGGGCCTCTCGAATCGACTCACAAAGCATTTAAGCACATTATTGCTGTCATTGACGGATTCACCAAATTTTGTTGGCTGTATCCCACAAAAACAGCATCTTCCAAGGACGTTATCACCAGACTGGAGGCTCAGAGCGCAATATTAGGCAATCCTGTTCATATCGAGGCACAGCGTTCACTTCAGACGACTTCAGAAACTATTGTGAGAGCGAGGGTATTGCACTACATGCGTTACTACAGGAGTTCCAAGAGGAAATGAGCAGCTTGAACGCCTCAACGCCACAATTGTTTCCGTGTTGTCCAAACTGTCCATAGATGACCCCAGCAAGTGGTACAAGTTTGTAAGCCAGGTTCAGCAGACAATCAATTCGACGTACAGCAGGAGTACACATACAACTCTATTCGAGCTTCTTGAAGGCATCAAGATGCGCACTAAAGCTGACATCAAGCTGAAGGCAATGATTGAGCAAGAACTAATCAAAATGTTCCAGGACAATCGAGACGAGATCCATAAAGCTGCCAAGCAACAGATCCTTGTCATGCAAAACGAGAACAAACACTGTGAGGAATCTTAAAGGCGCCGGACGGGAAAATTTCCGTCGATTTCCCCGCGTAACCCCCCCGATCACCAACGCTTAGGCCCAGTCGAAGTCCCCGCGAGTTAAATTTGCGGCGGCCCCGTTTTCGTGTTGCGTTTCCGAGGTTCGTTTTCTCTACGCAACACGGACGACGAGGCTGTACGCGTGCTCGTTCGCGTCGGACAAGCCCGTAATGCGCTTCCGAGGCTTATTCTGCGCAATACGAACGCTTGCCGGACCGGAAAAGCTATCGCCGATCGCTTACGCTTAGGCCCAGTCGAAATCCCTGCGAGTTAAATTTGCGGCGGCCCCGTTTTCGTGTTGCGTTTCCGAGGTGCGTTTTCTCTACGCAACACGGACGACGCGTGCTCGTCCGCGTCGGACAAGTTCCCGTATTGCGCTTCCGCGGCTTACTCTGTGCAATACGAACGCTTGCCAGACCGGAAAAGCTACCCGGGTGCTAATTGGTGTCGGCCCAGTTGACATTACGCCTCCGAGCGATCTACTCTACGTAGAGGTGGAGATCCAGACCACGTGATCTCGAAAACAAAATCCCGGCGGCAACTCCCAGTCCCCTTTCGTCTCCTGTGTTTCTACAAATTTAACTCCATTAACAATCCCACGGAACTTATAGCCCGGTGGGCATTGGAACTCCAGCAGTATCAGTTCGACGTACTTTACCGGAAGGGTAAATACAACGTGGTCGCCGACGCCCTCTCCCGGCAATCACTCGGAAGACTCCAGTTACTCGCGGAACTTAAGTGCCGCTGCAAATGGCTACAAAAGATGCAGGAGCAGGTCCAAAGACGACCCGAGAAATTTCCGGACTACTCCCTGGATAATGGACAGCTCTATAACGCATCCCACAGACGTCAGAGTAGGCAACCCCTGGAAGCTGTGCGTGCCGCGAGAACAGCGTCAACGCGTGCTAGGAGAATACCACGACCATCCCTCCGCCGGGCACCTGGGCATCCGGAAGATGTAGAGGTGGAGATCCAGACCACGTGATCCCGAAAACAAAATCCCGGCGGCAACTCCCTGTCCCTTTTCGTCTCCTGTGTTTCTACAAATTTAACTCCATTAACAATCCCACGGGACGTATAGCCCGGTGGGCATTGGAACTCCAGCAGTATCAGCTCGACGTACTTTACCGGAAGGGTAAATACGACGTGGTCGCCGACGCCCTCTCCCGCCACGACCATCCCTCCGCCGGGCACCTGGGCATCCGGAAGACGCTCAGGAGGATCGCCCAGCGTTACTTCTGGCCTGGACTTCATCGGGACGTGGTACGGTACGTCACTAGCTGTCTGACCTGCCAATAGTAAATGGTTAGTCAGTGTAAACCAGCCGGCAAGATGCTCACTCGCCAACCTACGGAGCCGTTCGCGCTCGTCGGAGCCGACTTTGTTGGACCCCTTCCCCGTACTGGGCGAGGAAACACCATGCTCTTGGTTTTCATCGATGTATTCTCCAAGTGGGTGGAGCTCATCCCATTGAAGAAAGCCACTGCCGCCCAACTGGAGTTCGGATTCCGAGAAAGGATCCTCTCTCGCTTTGGAGCCCCCAGGAGGTTGATTTGCGACAATGGCACGCAATTCACCAGGCGAAGCTTCCGGCGTTCTGCCGGAACAACGGTATTCAACTGGTATACACCGCTCCGCACTCTCCCCAGCAAAATCCGACGGAGCGCGCCAACCGCACTATCAAGACAATGATAGCACAATATGTGAATCAGGATCACCGGACATGGGACCAGCTACTGCCCGAGATCTCCCTCGCCATCAACACTAGCATCTCAGATAGCACGGGGTTTAGTCCGGCTTACCTAGTACAAGGTCGGGAGCCTAGGTTGCCATGTGCCCTCTTCGATGCGACTTACATGCCTCGCCATTGGACCCGACGGAGCGAGCCAAATGGCTTCAAGAAGCGTTCCGCACCGCCCTGGAAACCAACCAGATAGCTTCTCAGGAACAAAGTCGACACTACAACCTGAGGCGACGTGAGTGGCGGCCCCAACTAGGCTCACAGGTGCTAGTCCGTCTTCACCATCTGTCCAAGGCCAGCGAGGGCTTTAACGCAAAACTTGCGCCGAAGTACGCGAGTCCGTTTAAGGTGGTGAAATTTGTATCATCGAATGTCGTGCGGCTACAGCAGGTAGATGGCCTGAAGAGGTGTACAGCTGGCATAGGCGATCTAAAGGAGTATCATCAGCGTGAAGAACAACACGACGACTATACAGAAGGCCCCAGAAGGAGCGATTCTCAACACGCACCTGATGACGTGCCCGTTACACCTCTGCAATGGTAGACATAAGTGGCGTACCAGTCAACAAGCTACCTTTAAGCGGGAAATTTGTATGGAATTTGATCTTCGCACTCAGGCTATGCAAGTTAGGAAAAAAAAGGCTAACTATTTGGACACCTTTCAGGCACAACAGCATTCAACAGATGGACCCCATCCTCGTCATGTCCACCCAGGCCCAGGATCGCCGGCGCGTGCGGTATCTCCGCCACATAGACGGGGCGAAGTTTCACGTCAGCGTGACGCACGAGGAGAAGTCACCGTGGCCCTCCGTCCATTTCTTTAACCACCCCGAAGTAAAGGGGGGTGTAAGGACCCTTAAAGGCGCCTCTCATATCAAACACCCAGTATCTCAGCCATTGAAGGCAATATTTAAGTTCCAGCCACTGAAGGTCTGATTAGATATTAAGTTTCAAATATAAGTTTAAGTCTAAACCCTAAGTTATCCTAGTTTTCAAATAGGCGCGAGCGAGGTTACCAGTATTGATCAGCAAGATCAGTCAGCTGGTCAGTCGGGGCGAATGCCGACAGTATCGATAAGTTATCGCAATCACCCGTGAACGAGCGCGCGTGCTGTTAAGCGCAAGGCAGGCGATTAAGGGCAAGCTTAGTGCTGTAAATAGCGAAAAGCGTACTGTAAAGAGAAAAAGCGTGTCGACGTGGAACCGCGATCGACTGAAATCGGCCTCATTCTTTTACGGCAGCCGAGCTAAACAAACCAGGAAGACAAAACCAGCAGCAGGAAACCCGCAGACGGCAACCCCATACCAAGCTCTAGAGTAAGATAAGGAGCAGAGACCAGAAACCGACATACTGAGTTCGAAGGTTAGGGAGAATAAAAGAGTGAATAAAAGGAAGACAAAGTTGTGAAATTAAACCCCCAAGGCTGGCTACTAAAATTTAGTGAACTTCGCGGAGTGTTTTCGGGTCGACTAGGTTACCGTATTGCGTTTCTGAGGTTTGTTTTCTCTACGCAACGCGGACACCAAAGCTACCCACGTGCTACTCCAGGTCGGGCAAGTTCTCGGTTTGCGTCTCCGAAGTTTATTTTCTCTACGCAATACGAACGCTCACCAGACTGCAGAAAAGCGCGGGAAAACTAACGCCGGCCTTTTCTACTCACGCTCAGGTTAGGGAGAAAATTCGGAATTATAATAAAGGGAAGCAAACTTCGTGAAAATCTAAAACCCCAAGCCTGGCTAATAAGATTCAGTGAATTTTGCGAAGGGGCTTTTCGGGTCAGTGAGGCTTCTGAGTTGCGTTTCCGAGGTTTGTTTTCTCCTATTCACGTCGGACAAGTTACCGTATTGCGTTTCCGAGACTTACTCTAAGCAAAACGAACGCTTGCCGTGCCGGAAAATTTCCGTCGATTTCCCCCGCGTTTCCGAGGTTCGTTTTCTCTACGCAACACGGACGACGAGGCTGTACGCGTGCTCGTCCGCGTTCCCGTATTGTGGTTCCGAGGCTTACTCTGTGCAATACGAACGCTTGCCAGACCGGAAAAGCTACCCGGGTGCTAATTGGTGTCGGCCCAGTTGACATTACGCCTCCGAGCGATCTACTTTACGTAGAGGTGGAGACCCAGACCACGTGATCCCGAAAACAAAATCCCGGCGGCAACTCCCAGTCCCGTTTCGTCTCCTGTGTTTCTAAGAATTTAACTGTAGAGGACTCTGGCCGGACTGAAGTCTATCCCAGCCTACGAAAAAGTCCTTACAACACACTTTTAATCTCAGACGTAGACCAGCAGCAACATACAAAGTCGGATATATTGTCGCTATCAAACGCACTCAACTTGGTGGAGGGCTTAAGTTAAACCTACGTATTTGGGTCCCAATCGAGTTTTAAAATTCACGCCTAAGGACACTTACGATGTTGTGAAAGAATCTCTATCTTCTGACGGGCTGACGATGCACTACCTCTTGCACCGAATATATGAAGCCATGGATTCAAATATCTCCGAGGACGATACATTCGGGACGAATGTTTAGGAAGGATGGCCGAGTTGTGGAAATAGGTCTGCCAGCTCCGTTCAACCCAATCCATCTCTAATGAGGAGATATCAAGAATTATTCAGGAAGAGAAAAGAAGGATTGAACAAGCATTAAGATCGAGAGAAGCGAATTAGCAAGACGTGCAAGACGAACGAAGTTAAATACGGAGCGATCGAAGTATCCAAAAAAACGCATTTTAACGCGATTCAAATTCATTAAAATACCTAAAATTATTATCAGAACTACTTATGACTAATTTCATTTAATAAAACTATCAACTTATTATAATAAAACAACAAATAGTGGGACTTCTTATTTAAATAGGAAAACCAATCCCACAGATATTTTAACCATGAAAGTTTTAAAAATAAAAATACAGCTAGCATAGAGAGTTTGGGGTATGTAAACACCGAACACGCCATTAATGTCAATTCTGACACAATCAGTTTGGGACACTCAGGTTCCGAACGCGCCGTCGACCGTCAGATTCCGCCCATGCAGTAGATGTCAAGCCCGACATAAACAAAATAAGCATTTCTGAATTGATTTTAGAAAATTAAATGAAATTCCGGAATTCCGAATCTGCAACCCAATATTAGCACAGGAAGTATTGTACGAAATTCAAATTCCACTAAAAGATTATTTTGCAAACTTATACAAAAAACAAGAGAGAACGCTATAGTCGAGTGCCTCGACTATTAGATACCCGTTACTCAGCTAAACAACTTTAGATGAGAACCATCGCAATTTCCTTTAATAGAAATCCTTATCGAGAATTAACGTTGACTCTGTTGAGCACCTTGGCCAGCTGTTCCAAAGTCATCCGTTAGATGGCGCCATGAACGTTCCTACGAACGTTGTCTTCGTTGATTGCCACCACTGTTCCGATCTGAAGATTGTGCACGCCCTTAATCCATTTCCCTCGCTGCTGTAGGCGCAGAAGATAGACCCTCGACCAGTCGCCCCAAAACCGCTGTTTGATTGCTGAGACTAGCTGCCATCTCTGCAAGTACGTGAGGTTGCCGTTGCTGTGGCTGCGCGGATGCGGGCGGGGGCGTTGCTAGCGTTGTGCCTACTAGCAGATGAGATGGCGTGACAACCTCTCCCTTGTTGGGACTGCCACTGTCTACGATGAGCGGCCTCGAATTTAAGAGGGCTTCCACCATCACTATGACGGTATGGAGCTCGTCCTCCTTCAGAATAGCGCTGCCCATAGCCTTGAGAAGAAGATGGTTGGCCGATTTTACGGCCGCCTATATGTTGCCCTCTGGGAGGGATGAATTCGATGGTGAATCGGTGGGCCGCAGCATACGACATGATGCTCTGATCGTTGGTGTCGACAGGTTCCAAAAGCTCCTTCAGGATTCGTGCAGATCTCACAAAATTCGTGGCGTTGTCGCAATCAATTTTGACAACATTTTGACCACGACGACCCACAAACCTAAATAAGCATAAAATAAATGTATTAGACGTCAAATCATTCACAATTTCCAAATGTACAGCCTTGGAAGCAAAGCAGACAAGCAACCTGATTGGCTGCTTTCCCCGAATTCCAAGTAAGACTTTAACAGGCCCAAAGAGATCCACTCCGCTTACTTCAAAGGGTCTATTTCCATGCAATCGATCTCTTGGTAAATTACCCATTATCTGTGATAAAAGTTTTGGTTTATAGTGAAAACAATGAAGGCACTGCCGTACAATGACACTGATAAGTCGATACATATAAGCTAAAATGCGAACTACTTTTAGATACGACGATGACCTTTTAAAATCGGGTTTAGTTCAACATCGGCCGCGATGAGAGCAACGCGTGCCTTTTTGGTTTCTAGTGCTGCGTCTGTTTTTGATAGCTGAACATGAGAATTTATTGGCCAGCACTCGGCTTCCTTCTATAAAGGGCTAGGACCATTGCACTATGGGGAATTTGCCAGATTTTTTGGAATAAATGTATTTTTTAAAAGTATGCCGATTTTATATATTTTTTTTTAATGTATTAAGAAAACATCAAGCTGTTTGGTAACATATCGCAAATGTTAACTTAAAAGTCTAGTATTTAAATACCAACTGTTAAAGTCAGCTGTTGCAAGCGCACATGGTTTGTTTACATTTTGCTTAACTTTGAAGCTCACTTTCAAATCATTATCTCTGCAACAAAATGACGTAAGACAGTCAAATTTGAAATGATTACCAATTCTCAAGGTATGTTCTGTGTAAAAATACTTATACATTGCTTAATATGTGCGTCCAATTTTAACAATTTGTAAATGTAGCAGGTGATGTTTTCGTTTGGGTTTTGGAAAGAAAGTTAAACTTTCAAAAGAGTTTTAAAAAAATGTTTAACTTTGTTCAGTGTGTGTCTATATCCAGTATACTTATACTTTTCCAACAGGTGTGTATAGGTATGTAGAACACTATAAAAAAACCTCACTGAAATATGTTACATAGTTCGCGAGTTATTAATTATTCCAAACAAGAAAGGAAAGCTAACTTCGGGCGGAGCCGAAGTTGATATACCCTTGCAGAATACTCTGTAAATTATATTCTCCAAAATTATTCATATGATGCAACTTAATACTCATAAAAAATCCCAACTTTCTAACTTTAAAAACACCGAAGTTATGGCATTTCCAATCGTTCAGTTATATGGCAGCTATAGGATATAGTCGGTCGATCCTTATGAAGTTTGGTAGGTCGGATTGATTGGCTAAAAATAAAACCCATAGAAAATCCCAACTTCCTAACTTTTCAAACACCAAAGTTATGGCATTTCCGATCAATCAGTTATATGGCAGCTATAGGATATAGTCGGCCGATCCCGGCCGTTCCGACATATATACTGCGTGCAAAGGAAAGAAGCGTGTGTGCAAAGTTTCAATTCGATAGCTTTAAAACTGAGAGACTAGTTTGCGTAGAAACAGACAGACGGACAGACGGACAGACAGACGGACAGACGGACATGGCTATATCAACTCAGGAGGTGATCCTGATCAAGAATATATATACTTTATAGGGTCGGAGATGTCTCCTTCACTGCGTTGCACACTTTTGACCAAAATTATAATACCCTCTGTATAAAAAGATCGCAAACGCGGATGACGCTATAGACATTCTTTCGACTAAGATTAAACAACTGAAGTATAGAATAGATGCATTACTCCCCAAGAGTAGACATAGACGTGGGTTAATTAATGGATTGGGAAGTGTGATTAAGGTTGTTACCGGTAATCTAGACGATGCCTTCGGACAGAGAATAAATAATAATCTAAAGACCGTAGCCGAGAACGAGGGTAAACATTATTAATAAAATTGACAATCAAGAAATAATCAATAATGACATAAAATCTAGATTCGACAATATTACACAACACATTAACAAAGAACAAGAAATAATTAATCATTTCATTAATAATTATAAATACACAGTCTTTAAAACAATGAACACAGGACATAAAGCTCTACACACTCTTCAGTATATGTCCCGAATTAACATAAACATTGATGTACTGTCTAATTATCTAAGTATTATCGAAGAGAGCATGTTGCTCGCAAAATTAAAAATCGTACCAACATTCATTGTAAACCTAGAAGAAACAAAAGAAATTAGACAAGAGTTCAATGGCACCCACTTTACAGAAATGTCATATGAAAACATTTTTAAATATTAGATTTAGAAACATTTATGGACGAAACCAAAATAATTTTAGAATTAAGGTACCTACCTTCGACAGCCTGATATATGATTTCATCCATATTATTCCGACACCAATAAACGGGTCGAAGTTTTTGATTCTACCTAACTAAGAAACAATCATGGAGGTGGAACCAGCTCATATCTTGATTTTTAATACAAACAAGTCTACAATTGAGTCAAATTGCTCTCAAAAGAATTTTATAAGTGGATCTTCTTTTATTACCTTCAATGACTGCACCCTATTCATTAACGGAATTCAGTACGACAAAGAACTACCAATGTTCAATAACAAATTTGAAGTCTCCATGGCCGAGATGGAAAGAATCAATATCCTGGACAACGTAGAAGATTTAAGGCTTCACAAACTAAATTTGAGGGCTATCAATGACACCAATTCGATAATCCATTGTAAAAGAATTACAACAACAAATTTTGGAGCCATCTATTTTTTATTATGCACTGGAATTATATTTATACCCTTGCAGAGGGTATTATAATTTTGGTCAAAAGTGTGCAACGCAGTGAAGGAGACATCTCCGACCCTATAAAGTATATATATTCTTTATCAGGATCACCTCCTGAGTTGATATAGCCATGTCCGTCTGTCCGTCTGTCTGTCCGTCTGTCTGTCCGTCTGTCTGTCCGTCTGTCTGTCCGTCTGTCTGTCCGTCTGTCTGTTTCTACGCAAACTAGTCTCTCAGTTTTAAAGCTATCGAATTGAAACTTTGCACACACCCTTCTTTCCTTTGCACGCAGTATATATGTCGGAACGGCCGGGATCGGCCGACTATATCCTATAGCTGCAATATAACTGATTGATCGGAAATGCCATAACTTTGTTGTTTGTTAAGTTAGGAAGCTGGAATTTTCTATGGGTTTTATATTGGCCAATCAATCCGACCTACCAAATTTCATAAGGATCGGCCGACTATATCCTATTGCCGCCATATAACTGATTGATAGGAAATTCCTTAGCTTTGGTGTTTGTAAAGTTAGGGTTTCTAAGGGTTTTATTTTTAGCCAATTAATCCGACCTACCAAACTTCATAAGGATCGGCCGACTATAGCCATATAACTGAACGATTGGAAATGTCATAACTTTGGTGTTTTTAAAGTTAGAAAGTTGGGATTTTTTATGAGTATTAAGTTGCATCATATGAATAATTTTGGAGAATATAATTTACAGAGTATTCTGCAAGGGTATATCAACTTCGGCTCCGCCCGAAGTTAGCTTTCCTTTCTTTTTACAATTATTATTGTCATCAAAAAGAAGAAGATCGTTATATCCACCCTTCCGGAGACTACTTTCGTGACGACCACACCTTCGTTCTGGCCGTCCCTCCAATCCAGGGGGGGAGGAGTTACCGTCCAGAGACGGTACTTTGAGCCCCCGACCAAGCCACCCAGAGCTACCCTAGAAACGGTACGCTGACTGAGCGGCCACTGAACCCACACTTCACATTGCAATTATGTTGCAATCAAAACATTGCCCAAACTCAGCAACGACCACTAGCCGTTGCCCCGTTTACAGTTGCTGACTTCGCAACAGGATGACCCCACCCTGATGCCGCTGAAATATGACCACCAGAAACTTCGTATGATTTCCTGATAAACATTCTTAGATTTATATATAAGCTTTTATATATCATATATAAGATTTCCATGTACACTTGGCAGCGGCGGCTATTTAGCCACCGCTGAAGAATATATTAATTCAGTCTTGTATGACAAATCAAATCGCACAGATCTACTTATTATTCTATCAAACATCAGCTCCTACAAATCTGGGAATCTGGGAAACACCTTCGGACTTCTAGCCGAACGTTTTACTGTAACTCCAGCATCCAATTCCAAAATAAAAATTATAATCCAAATAACCAATCATTACTTAAAGGTTGGCAGTATCAAAACAAAATAATAACTTCCAAACCAACTCCTACAACCAAGAAAACCATTTCAACTAGCAGAACAGCCAGCTTAACGCACACAAGTTTAGTCATCAGCTAATATTTAAGAATACCTTACATTTTTCGGCAGGACAAGAAAATGAATAACAAGAAAGGAAAGCTAACTTCGGGCGGAGCCGAAGTTGATATACCCTTGCAGAATACTCTGTAAATTATATACTCCAAAATGATTTATATGATGCATTCTTAATACTCATAAAAAATCCCAACTTCCCAACTTTAAAAACACCAAAGTTATGGCATTTCCGATCAATCAGTTATATGGCAGCTATAGGATATAGTCGGCCGATCCTTATGAAATTTGGTAGGTCGGATTGATTGGCCAAATTTAAAACCGACATTAAATCCCAGCTTCCTAACTTTACAAACACCAAAGTTATGGCATTTCCGATCAATCAGTTATATGGCAGCTATATAATATAGTCGGCCGATTCCGACATATATACTGCGTGCAAAGGAAAGAAGGGTGTGTGCAAAGTTTCAATTCGATATCTTTAAAACTGAGAGACTAGTTCGCGTAGAAACAGACAGACGGACAGACAGACGGACAGACAGACGGACAGACGGACAGACGGACATGGCTATATCAACTCAGGAGGTGATCCTGATCAAGAATATATATACTTTATAGGGTCGGAAATGTCTCCTTCACTGCGTTGCACACTTTTGACCAAAATTATAATACCCTCTGCAAGGGTATAAAAATCGGGCAAATTCCCCATAGTGCATTGTACCAAAATGAGGTATTTAGCTCATCCACAGAGCATCCTCGCGAGACTAAATCCGCAGGATTTTCCTTGGTTGACAAATGCCGCCAAGCAGCTGATGACACAATGTCTTGTATATCAGCAATTCGATAAGAGACAAATGTAACAAGCTGAGATGGATGAGTTTGTATCCAGTAAAGAACTACTTCAGAATCGGAGCAAAGGAAAACACTATCGACTGGAAAGGTAACGATGTTGCGAACTTCTTCCCAAAGCTTTGCCAACAAATGCGCTGAACATAGCTCCAGTCTGGGCACCGTCTTTGTTTTTAAAGGGGCAGCCCTAGATTTTGCTGTTAGCAACTGCACCGACACCCCACTTGGGTCAACCACTCTAACGTGAAGGCAACACCCATAGGCCCGTACAGAAGCATCAGCAAACCCATGAATTTGACACAATGCTTGTTTGCGCGTTCCAACAAATCTTGGAATAACCAATTTTTCCTAGAATCCATAGTCATTTTTTACCAGGTTCCTCTTCTTTTCAAAGTCTTGGGGCACAGTCTTGGGGCACAGGGTCATCCCAGTTCAGACTCAAAAGGCAAGCCTTTTGCAGAAATCTTTTCGATCAGGTTATTATTGGGCATAATAAACCCAAAGGATCAAAAGTGTGGCGATAAAGGACAAGATTGGTATTTTTGTAACCACCTGATCTGTGGATACTTTCTTAACGCTGTACTTGAAAACGTCAGTCTGTGGATTCCATGTCAATCCAAGAGTCTTGCGATCTTAAAGAACTCCGTGTAAAATTTTCGCATTCGATTTGTCGCTTGTACCTGTTTTGCGATTCGAAGCCCATTTTGTCAAAACAAAGCCCGCTGGTTCCAGGATCTCAATTAGCTCGCGACGAAGAACAGTCATTCCCTGCTCTGTGTCCGTTCCAGTGAGCAGATCATCGACGTAAAAGTCCGTGCCAAGACATCTTGCACCTTAAGGATGAAATTGCAAATGGGTCTCGCTAAGATACTGCTAGAAATGGAGCACTTGCACACGACAAAGCAACAACCAAGGAAACGGCACGGCAAACAACGGACAACGAAGCACGACCCCCATACCCTGGACAAAAACCGGCACAAAAAGGCACGAGTTAGCGGGGATACAACGACCACAAGAAAAGGGTAGGAGAAGCAGTCGTCCGTCTAAAGGCAACCTGGCGCAGCGGGAATAGAAGGACGAATCCGGATCGGGAGAGGTGCATACGTCCACGAAAACACCGTGGAGACACCAACGTCTTAACCGGGGGGTGTGTGACGACCCAGCGACACAAATAAGAAAAGATCATTGATCTTTTATTCTCCCTACGCCACACCACATTCAAAACACGCGTCAAAATCGCGCACATTCAAAACGCACTCCCAAAACGATAAACTAGCCACACTAATATATCGATAGTCGACTACCAAACCTGGCCACACTAACTCCACCGATACATCGATAGTCGACTACCATCGTGACCCGATAACGAGATACCAATATCGGGATTTTCGACATCAACCGCTCTGGGCACACTCAACGGGGCCTATATAAGCAGAGCCAAGACCCCAAATGAGGTATTTGCGTTCCGACGATCATCGAGGAAACATCAGCAACAAGGATAAATATCCGGGTAAGTGTTCGAGTAGATAGTCTTGGTATTGGTGGGGGATCCGTAAGAACTCGGTTTTTAAATAGGTTCTGCGACCTGGTGAGGATCACTGGCGTCCCGGTTTGGTTTCCTAGAAATCAGCCCAGACCCACTCGTGATCACTGAGGCGGCCCGGTTTACGTAATACAGGCCCACCTCAGTGAGTTCCCCCAGACGTCAGGTTTCCGGCTCCCGACCCGGAAACGAAACGGATGTAGAACGGCAGTTCGAACCTAACGATGCCCGGCAGACCGAAACTACCGATGCCCTACATTCCCGTATCCCACTAGAAATCCAAGTAGATATCCCCCAACGACCCAGAACACTACGAACCCGACGTACGCACGACAAAGCAGTCCACTTCTCGGCCCTTCCGCAGCGCCGACACAACTTTTCGGCCCTTCTGCAGCGCCGACACAACTTTTCGGCCCTTCTGCAGCGCTAGATCACTGATCAACCTCCACGAAGCAAGCAGTTCATCAATTGCCCCTTCCGTAGCTCCGGGTCACGACAACAAGCAGTTTATCACTCGGCCCTTCCGTAGCGCCGGATCACGACAGCAAGCAGTTCATCACTCTGCCCTTCCGAAGCGCCTAATCGACAAGCAAGCAGTCCCGACTCATCTATACACAACCACACGACCAACGTATATTGTACGATTACTTCGAAATACACGTCTCCCTTATAGTTCTATCCCTGTGGGTCATTATTGGAGAAAGGCAGCTAAATCGATCTACAGAGGAAAATATAAATATTTGTCACGAACACTATCCACGGCGAGCTATACCGTCTCCCAAAACAGGGTCGTTACAATAGGTAGGGTATAAAACAATGCGAATCTTTCGGAATTGAACCCTCGATTGCAGTCATATGATCGAGAGCCAATACTCTTCCATGAATTGATTAAACATTAACTGTGTGTTCGGATTTTTAGTTAATCGTCTTTCTAACGACAAAAATCGCCTTCTCGCTGTTCATCGAGGGCGCTTGCATTATTCGACGACAACAGATTTGAATGTTCTGCAGCTTGCACTCCTATATGGCTTGCCGCTGGTTCTAATTTTTGTTGAATGTTTGCGTCAGCAGTTTAGCGATGTAAAAATGTATGGTGGGGCTTTGAGCATATCATGCAGTGAGCTGCCTTGCAGGCGGATACATTATGCCCTTTTCTCAAACAATTTATGCAAAGTTCGACCACTTTGTCAAATTTAAAACGAGCTATGAGACAAGCTGCTGAGAATGTTGGACATGTCGTAATAAAATGGTCATTAGACTTGCAGAACGAACATATGGCTGTCTCAGGGGTTCTAATTGTCTGTGATACTGCCAATGAAGTTTTGCCAAATGGCTTGTTTCTAGTATCTTGTTGTCCTTTGCGACCTTTTGAGCGTCCACTTGTAGCCTCTTCAGCCGACAAATGCTGAAAGCGTTTATTAAGGGCAGTAACACACTCAGACCATAACTGCATTTTTTGATAATCTAAATTCTCTTCCCACCTGGAGCGAGTCTTTCCGTCAACCTTTGACATGACAATGTGAAGTAATAGTGCGTTTGCAATAATCTTTTCGTCGCCAACGGACAACAATGACTCATATATTACCGATACTGTATCAATAAGTGACCGCAATGGGCTTGCAGGTGGACTTTGGATAGCCTGTATCTCAAAAAGCCGAGATATGCCATCAAACAATATAAGGCACTCGTTGTCATAAACTTGCTTTAGAGCAGCCAGACCCTTCGCATAATTCTGATCCGTCACCTGAAAGGCTTTTACAGTACCTAACGCTTCGCTTTCTAAGCAACATAATAACAACAGCATCAGGACGAATCATCAACTTTAACTCAAAACACCCTAAAACAATGATTATCAGTACAGCAGTAGGTTGTATACAACGGATGCTAGCCATTTCGGACAACATTTTTCATGAAGAAACCAAAAATGAAATAAGACAAATTTTAAAGGACAACGACTTCTCAAACCATCTAATTAGAACTTTAATTAAAAGACACCAAAACATGGAACAAAAAACAAAATGTAGAGAACCTACACAATACTTGTCCGTAACATATATACCAAGACTATCAGAACGCCATAAAAAGTCAGAATTTTACAATAAACAAAAAATAACAATTGCACACAAGCCCAACAATACCCTACGACCAATATTCAACAAGACCAAGTCCAAAATACAAATGTTTGACAAAAACAATGTTGTATATAAAATACCATGCAATGGAGATATAAATGAAAAATGTGACAGTATATATGTAGGAACAACTAAATCCAAACTAAAAACTCGAATATCACAACATAGATCAGACTTCAAATTAAGACACCAAGCTAATATACAAAAAACAGCACTTATGGCCCACTGTAAAACCAGCGGTCACTCACAAAATTTTGAAGCAACGACTATTTTGGAACAAGAACAACATTACAAAAAACGCTTCACCATAGAAATGTTACATACAACAAACACACCCACAAGCATAAGACTAAACTACAAAACAGACGTTGAAAATTGCGCTCACATTTACAGACAATATCAACTAGTATTAATCTCCACGTCCGACGGTGCAGACGTGTAAAATTATGTAAGTGTAATAATTTGTAAAGCTTTGTTTTTTATTGTCTAAATTTATGTTATTTTATGTGTTTATGTTGATTATAGTTGCCCTGAAGACGGTTGCCGAAGTGCAACCGAAATATATTGGAAAGAACAAAAAATATAATTTAAAAACTTTTATTTAAAATTTTTCAATTGTTGACCTCGAGCCGGAAATACTCAAAAAATTTAAACATACATCAAAGGTCGCCTACAAACAAAATTAAGAAATCTTTTTATTTGGACGGCTTTAGCTATAAGATTTATATCCCTTTTAACTGAATCCAATTTTCTCATAATATTTTCTGAACCTGCTTCTTTTTAAATAGAAGTATTGCTGTCAGAAGCTTCACGACGTTTAGGAATTTTAAGAAAATTAAAAAAAATTTTTAATTATTTCACAATGTTTTAATTCTGGAAAATGTTCCACTTGCGAATTAAATGACTCAATCCAATCGAACTCCGTATGAGTGATCTCCAATTAACTGAGCGCTGTGTTATCCAAAATTATTTTTAATTATTTTCTGCGCAATGTTATTACATATCCCCAGTGGTTCGAACATAACAGTGACTTCCAATTAGACGAGCGCAGTGCAAACAATGAGTGAAAAGCTACCGTGCAAATCACTCAACCTTTTGATGTATATAAGCTGGGCTTAGCTGCGGTCAAGGGGCTTAAATAACTGTATGCAATTATGTATGCAGCCAAAAATACGGTAATTCTTTTCCTGTGACACTTTTTACTTGTACTTACGAATTAGCGGTAATATATATGTGGCCTTATGCAAAGTGCATATGCCTTTATATGAAATATATTTTATTAGGTTTTTACCTTATTTGTTTGATGTCAACTATTTTTGTAATAGGGCATTCTCATTCTCAAACCAATTTTTGCGATGAGGGCTTTTAATCAAAATTTAATTGCCTAACGTCCAGAAATCGGATCCAACCAAATTTTCCGAAATGCCTCCAACGATCTGGCTCCAAGGAAATGTCCAGCGGCTCCAACGAAATGGGTCCGACGAAAATGTCGAATGATATAAACTCCTCAAAGTGTCCAATTTTATGGCACACACGGGGGGCGCCAAAATGTTCGTGCAAATCACGAAGGCCAATACGGCAATTTATTTCCAACTAATAATTCGGACAGACAAGAACAAAATTTGTGAACATCTTCGTTTCCAAATTGAGAGTGATCCACACAAATTTATTCAAGCTCTTCTAGAGCCATTAAATGAGTTTGAAAGTTACCATAGCGGTTCTGGCGAGTGCGAGGAAGCGAAACCTCTTTTTAATACAAGAGCGCAAGTTCGATTTCATGAGATCTTAGGTATTAATTTTTACATTGTTTTACAAAAGTAAATCGATACCGAATTGACTGAACAACATTTACAAATTGATATTTATTACTCACAAAATCGTTTCTAATCGTTTTTAACTTGCATCGATTCATACTCTAAATACCTCGTTGTAAAAGAAATTAGTAACAAAAAGAACATTGACTCAAAGGTTTACGAATTACTTCCAACATTTCCACTAGTAAATACAATTATGACAGATAACGGGTTCATATCGCCAGAGTTTAAATTATTTTTACAACGTTCTGGAATATCAATTCATTATACAGACCCTAGGCGTAGCCTATCCAATGGACAAGTTCAAAGAGTTCATTCAACCTTAACAAAAAGAGCTCGTTATATTAAAAACGAATACAGCCTCATAGATTGTTCTGAAATTATTTTAATAGCAGCAAAAAAATTACAATTTGATAATTCACTCAGTGACAAACCAAAAACCTTACCACATCTTGTTTAACAAAATTGATCATAGCGAGGCAAATTACAGATAGCTGAAGTTGATATACCCTTGCAGAATATTCTGTAAATTATATTCTCAAAAATTATTCATATGATGTATTCTTAATACTCATAAAAAATCCCAACTTCCTTACTTTAAAACACCAAAGTTATGGCATTTCCGATCATACAGTTATATGGCAGCTATAGGATATAGTCGGCCGATCCCGGCCGTTTCGACATATATACTGTGTGCAAGGGAAAGAAGGGTATGTGCAAAGTTTCAATTCGATATCTTTTAAACTGAGAGACTAGTTCGCGTTGAAACAGACAGACGGACTGACGGACATGTTTATATCAACTCAGGACGCGATCCTGATGAAGAATATATATACTTTATAGGGTCGGAGATGTCTCCTTCCCTGCGTTGCACACTTTTTACCAAAATTACAATAGCCTCTGCAAGGGTATAAATATTACGATCCTAAAGGTTGAGATTACTTTTTTATAAATTTAGTATTATTCAGCCATAGGCGAATTTATTTTTCAAAGGTCCAGAAAAGAACAAGTTTTCAGAGAGATTTGAGATGTATTATTTCCAATTTAAAAGGAAGACCTTTTACCTGGTGCTGTCAACCTCGACATCGTCACCAGTGCACTTGATCTTGATGTTGGTGCCGTTCTTCTTCGCCTATTATTGTAGTATCAAAGAAAGGTACTGTCACGTAGTTCTCTGGCCGGGGTAAAATGTCAATCGGGGCCAAGAAAAATATACAAGAAATTTATATAGAAGGGTGGAACATGTAGTAGGAATTTGTATGGGAGGTGGTAGGGCGCCTAGAGACGGATGCTATTCGATGGTGGCTATCTATCGTAAAGGTTTCCGCACAGCTTTCAGTCGTCTTGTATACCTCCTTACTAGGGGCCGTAAGTGGCTCCGGTCGTACCACTAGGTTGACGATCCTTGATGTACTTTAGGACGCCGACTGGCAGCCTGTGGTGAAACGCACTGCTTGGCGGTGAACTGGGAACTGGCTACGGGGATTCCGCCAAGCGTGGATGGCGGGGTTAATCTACTCCGGGTGAACTCGGAATCTACGGGGGTCCTACACTCCGGAAATTCTCGAAGACTACGAGGATACTACACTCCCGATATTCTCGGAGACTACGAGGATTCTACAAGGATTCTAAGGTGGGAGCTCTCAGCCGAGATGCGTCGCGCGGATGGGAAAGGAGGAGGGGGTACAGGGGTAGAAATAATACACGGGGTTTTTAAGTTCAAGTCTTTTTATTGGCAATTGATGAGAATAAGGGCCCTGGCTGCTGCCCTCACAATGGGTACCTTTGCTTACGTGTAGTTTGGTGCGCTGTTCGGTGTTGCGCGGATCGACGCGTTTATCACTTGTGTGTGTTGGTAGTAGTGTGCCGGAGTGATTTTGGTGCGCTGGTCGGTGTTGCGCTGATCGACGCGTTTATCACGTGTGTGATGGTAGTGGTGTGACGGAGGGACGCTCGAGCACACGTCCACTCTCGGCGAAAAGTCAAAACGAAAGAGGCCGAGGCTAGGAATCAGAGATCGAACTTCCGTCGAACCGGTTCCCCGCTATCGATTGTGCTATCGATCGCGGGCCTCACGAGTGCGATAACGCGTTAGGGGGCCTTGGTCTAGGGTGTGTGTCTTGGCTCAAAATGAATACTAGTTTAATTAGTTTCCTTAGTTATATTATTTCAATTTATAGCACGCGACTTCATGTCTGATCTTAAAGCTAATAACAAAACTTATGACTACGATTACAATGGTTATAATAACTAAATATGGTTTGTGCGCCCTCAATTTAGGGCGTTACTTCCCCTCCCTACTTCGTGGAAGAAAGTAAATATTTCCTGCGCCGTTCGGCTTAAGGGTGACCTGGTAGGAACCTTCCTCGGTCGGGACCCTGAAGCGATGTCGTGCGATGCGGGCTGCAGGGCGTCGTGTGCAGATCTCTTGCCAGACTGTGGCCGAGACTTGGCCGTCCGCAGTGTTGCATGTCCACCCAGCCGGAAGCGGATAGCGCTCGCCACCGGAGGGTGAGCTGCTTTCGGGGGCTAGGCGACCCTCGTTTTGAGCTGTCGCTTCGGACTGTGGGTTGGCGACTTCGCCCGAGTCCCACCCGGATGACGACTCCCACCATAGGTGTTCCATTTCCGAGAGATTTGACCCAACAGGAGGTTGAGGATCGTGGGCGACATCTCCATCGAGGTATCCGATGGGATGGATGGTGGTGTTGTTGGGGAATGCGCGTCGTGCACAACTACCTCGGAGCCTGATCCACGTCCGCTAAAGGTGGGTACGGGAGTAGGCTCCTTCCGTCAAAAACTCTGCTCGGTGTTCTTCTCGTCGTCGCTGGGTTCTGACTCCTATTCCATCGCTTTACCCGTAGGGTAGCGCGGGCGATCGGGCTCTTCCCTCATGGTGGATGTGCCGATGGAGAGTGTCGTGGACGGCATCGGTGCCATCTCTTCGTTCGGCGCGCAGGTGAGGTCGACGGGGCGTTCCCTCGGGACTTCTAGGTCCTGAGGTCGCTCTTCCAGAGCCTCTTGGCTGGCGCCTACCCGTCGGACATGACCGGGTGGATCTCTCGGCATACGCCGTTCCCGGACGTATCCGAGGTTTCCGTGTTGTCGTCGACTGGCGGTTAGCCGGGGAACGGGGTTCGGACTCCTCATCGCTGCCGACGGACGACAGTATTATCGTCTCCATGTCCGCCTGTACGATCTGTGGAAGAAGTAACTAAACTAGCTTAGTTCTACTGATACTTAGCAATACAGATAAATGAGCAGCAGCGAAAGAATCTCCCAACTTCATTCTTAAGGTCTTAATGGTTTACAACAGACTTAAATTTAGCGGGGACACAAAGGCAGATTGGGGTACTTATGATCACCCCCCGTTGCTAGTGTCGGTCGGTTGACCTCCTTGGGACTGTCCGGGTTGGTCGCTGGTGTTCTCCTTGGTGGTTTCGCTGTCTTCATCATCGGTGTTACCTGTGGAAGAAGAATGGAACGCTTTTAAGCTGGCCGGGTAGGCGGATTCGGACGACGTTACCCGAAGGGAAAGCGACCACTTCGGTCCGACCAACTTCGGGGCCAGCTTCGCTGCGAACCCTTCTATTGCTTTAGGCAGATCCCATTTAAGGCTTCCAGGTTCGACGACGCAGTTATATAATATATATAAAATGCCTCCCCTGTTGTTCTGCACGATCTGAAAAACCTCCTACAAGCGCTCCGCTCTCTCCGATGGCTCTGGAGCGATGTTGCTGTTCTGGGGGTCACGCTGTGGTACCAGGATCCTACAGTTCTGGTAGCAAACTGTCCCAGGTGTTCTGTCCATTCTCCATGTACTGGGCGATTATGGTCTTGACTGTGCGATTCGCGTTACCATCTTTTCGGCTTGTTGTCGCTGTTCTGACTTGTATTTCTGGCACGGGATACATTAACGTACGTATCGTGGCACATCGCGGAGCATCCCTGGCCAGTAGTACTTCTGCGAGATTCTAATGATGGTCTTCCTATCGCCAAGATGTCCAACTGTGGGTGCATCATGACATTCGCTTAGGATTCGAGCTCGATGTTCGGCTGCTACGGACAGCTTCCAGGGTACGTAGTCCTGGTCGTCTGGACGGTGGCCGAGATGGCGATATAGTTCTCCGTTTTCAATGATTAAATCGGGGAACTTCTGGGGGTCGTCCCGAACGTCCTTCATCTTTCTTTGCAGCCACTTGCACTGGTGCTCGCCGTCCGTGAGTCTCTGCAAGTGCTCCAGAGGTTGTCGGGATAGAGCGTCGGCTACTACGTGATACTTCCCGCGGCGTATTGATATTGCTGGAGTTCAAAGGTCCATCTGGCAGCCCTTCCGGTTGGGTTTTCTATTTGGTCAAGCCATTTCAGTGCCAGGTGGTCGGTGATTACGTCGAAACTATAGCCTTCGAGGTAGCATCGCAATTTCCGTATTCCCCAGACAATGGCCAGCACTTTTTCCGTGGGTGAACAATTCAACTCCGCGGCATCGAGCTTGCGGCTGACGTAGGCAATGACTCGTTCCTCCCGTCAATCTCCTGGGTTAGTACTCCCCCGAGCCCGTAGTTGCTGGCGTCAGTCTGGAGTGTCATCTTGACGGAGAAATCTGGGCATGCCAGCACGGGTGCGTCCGTCGGTAAGCTTTTCAGGAGATCGAAGGCACTCTATTGTTCCGCCTCCCACTTCCACCGTTGGTTTTTCCTCAGCAGGTTCGTCATGAGCTGGACCTCTGAGGCAAAGTTGGGCAGGAATCGCCGGTACCATGAGGCCATCCCGAGGCATCTCCTCAGCTCCCGTAAGTTCGTGGGACGGCTCAGGTTTCGTCCTCTTAAAGAATGAGCACTTTTCCTGGTTGATGCGCAGATTGCCTCTCCTCAATCGTCCAAAGACTTTGCGCATATTATCCATGGCTGGCTCCGATGAGAATAATGACATCGAGGTAGGCGAACGCGTAGGGGTCTAGGTCTGGCCCGATCACGCTATCTAAGCACGCTGAAATGTGGCCGGGGCCGAATGCAAACCGAAAGGCATGACTCAACACTGAATTAGGCCTCGTCCGGGTACCGTAAATGCGGTACATACCCGGCTATCCTTGTCGAAATGTATTTGCGATGGATGGATTTGCGTTTAGTTATCGCACATCCGGTTTTATTCCGGACCAGAACCAAAGGGGCACTGTGCGGGCTACGCGACGGTTCGATACATTTCTGCTCCACCAACGCGTCCACTTCTTCGTCTATGATCCGCTGCATGGCAGGGTTCTTTGGGAAATAGCGTTGTTTAATCGGTCGGTCGTCCCTTATGGTGATCCGGTGTTCCGCTATGTTTGCTTTTCTCGTGATTCCTTCGAATCGTGATAGCTGTTCGCTAAGGAACGCTTGGACCTGCGGATTAGTCTCGCAGCCGTTTTCCTTGTACTCCTGATTGATTATTTGATACACCTGGGTCTCGGTGTCCTTGTCGGGTATCGTATATTCTCAGCGTGTTTCTCCTGGTTGTGATCTTCCTGATGTTCCCTGTCGTTGTTCTCTGTTGCTATCCTGGCTTCGTCGTTCTCTGTTGATACTCTTGTGCTTCCTCCTGTGTTTGTGACGGTTTGTCGTTGTCGGATGGTGTCAGGGATGGCCAGGGTTCATCACAAGAATTTGTTTGTGTCAGGCGTGGTTGCTGAAAGAGAGTTCCGACCCAGCCCAGAGTAGAAGTCGTGGGGAATTACTTAGTAATTGATTATAACTATGTTTATTCCAGTAAGATTCTTGACATTTGATTAATTCTGACTAACGGATTCTCCTGACTGGCGGTGTGCCGCCCTTGCTGCTTTCGCTTCCTTCGTCCAATCCGACTGCCGGGTGATAGGAGTCGTCCCGCTGCTCGAAAGGCACCGCACGGGGTTGCGGCTGCTCGTAGAGTAGACCCCGGTACTGGTCGCCACGTAGAGAGTCTGAAATAATAGTAGGTTGCTTGGGGACCCTGAAGTCAGCCACAAGCGAGAGAAAGTATGTTGCTTGGGGACCCTGAAGTCAGTCACAAGAGAGAGAATAGGTTGCCTGGGGACCCTGAAGTCAGCCACAAGAGAGAGAATAGGTTGCTTGGGGACCCTGAAGTCAGCAACAAGAGAGAGAGAGTGAGTTGCTTGGAGACCCTGAAGTCAGCAACAAGAGAGAGAGAGAGAGTTGCTTGGGGACCCTGAAGTCAGCTACAAGAGAGAGAGAGAGTTGCTTGTGGACCCTGAAGTCAGCCACAAGAGAGAGAGAATTGCTTGGGGATCCTGAAGTCAGCCACAAAGAGAGAGAGAGTTGCTTGGGGACCCTGAAGTCAACCACAAGAGAGAGTTCGGCCGGTGAACCGAGCCGTAAGGAGGCGTGATCCTGAAATCAGACGTCTCCTAGTGAAATCTTCGGATCTGCAAGCCGAGCCGGGCTTAAGAAGGGTGGTGGGAGGAGGAAGTATTACGGGAACTAACTACAATGTATAAGCGGACTTGGATCGAATGATCTAGTCCACCAAAAAGTGACTTTGCTGCTCACCACCACTGGGGAGTTGCCTCTATACCCTTAGACGGTCTGCTGCTAAGTGACGTTCTATGGCCCGTGGTCCGCCTTATATAGAGCTCGGCGAGATCTAGTGTGCCCGCCGTGTGGGTTTATTGTGCCCCTACGCGCGCGATCGTTGGCGCGCGCGCGTTCTTTGTTTGAATTTGAATTAAACGCTCCTTTCGTTTAACTTTTTAGACTCTTTTTATTTACATCTTCTTTTTGTGCGCGCAGCACCACATGTTGTTGTTCTCGTTGTTTTCCTTGCGTGTTGCTGCGTAATGATTTTCATGTGCTCTGCGCGGCACTTCGGGCGCATTGGTATCCCTGTCGATCTGTGGTCCGATGTCATAGTTGGCTATGCCTAGCCGAGGTTCCTCGCCGTAAGGGACCGGCGCGCCAGCCGCATACCCGCAGCTGCAAATCAGTTATCTACGTATGAGCATGACTATCAACCATTTCCAGAAGATGTCGCTGAAGCTATACGTCAGATCTATAAACATCTTAGCACTGTTGAATTATTGAAACGATGTGTGGGTGATTTTACTCAAAAGAACAACGAGAGCTACAATCAACTGATATGGAAGATCTCTCCAAAAGTACTTCCGGATGGTTCAAAAACGGTGGAAATGGCTACATATATATCTGCTGGCATGTCTAATGAAGGCACAGCATCACTTCCATATTATATGACGGCAATGGGGGTCTCAGCTGCGCCCAATACGCATTCGTATGCCGGCAGAGAAGATGCACAGCGCATAAGGATCTCTGACTTCAGAGCGCATGAGGGCACGCGGGAGGGAAGAATGTCAAGCAGACAGCATCAAATTGAATTATTAGAAGCTGCTATTGCTGCATTATTATATGGCCCTGGAATAGATGACTCAGTGTAATTTGAAAAAAAAAATTAACTACATGTAAAGTGCTTTCAAAACTTTAATCGCGTTTTGCTCGAAACGGTGTTTTCAAAGTCGGTGAACAAGATTTATCAGAAACGGCTGAACCGATCGGTCTTAAATTTTTAAACAAGCTTCTTAACTATATTTTTTAGTAATTATTCGAAGGATTTCCCGATCCGATAGTTTTCTAAGCTATTAAAGAGCCGAATTTTGGTCGAAAATCGAACATTTTGGTTTGAGTAGCCGCCATTTTGTCAAAAAATTTTTTTTTGCTAATTCCTTCGATTAATCACTTGATTATTCATTATATTAATTAAATTTTATTTGGTTTTTATTTGGTTTTTATTTGGTTCGTGCTCACCGCAAGATGCATTTTTTTTTGCGGACCTCTGGCAATATCCCGATGATTATTTTTTGGTAATAAAAAATATGTGAATATATTTTAACGTTGTCCTAATATATCTGCCAAGTTTCAAATCAATAAACCAAATAGTTTGCTTAGAAAAAATTTTTGAAAAATGTCCCCCTAACTATATATAACCCCTTAATGAAACTCCTAGATGCCCCGGTGTCGATGGTGGCTAAACGCACGTGTCTGCCAAGGTCGACTTCAGCGGCGATCCTTCCCTTCTCTATCCTAAGCGGTGCGGTTACTGGTGGTTCTCTGGTGGATTGGGTCCCGACGGACTCCGCCGGTCGAGGGGACCCATCCCGTTTCCCGATTGTGAGCGTCGACAACATTCGACTGTCCGGACGTCTCGTCGTCCGCAGTCCCAACAGAAGTACTGTCGTGGATTCCGGCAATCGCGGCTGAAATGTCCCGGTGCTCCGCAATTCCGGCAAGCATCCCGCACGTCGATTCGACGGTTGGAGGCGGTCACACGGTTATCCCTAGCTGGCGGGGCAGCTCTGGGTTCTGGCGATGCATGTGGTGGGTTTCCTTTGGTGAATTCTCTCAGCGAACGCAGTTTGAGTCCGACCCTGTGAGGGTGGGCGGTAAGCTGTCGCATTGTTAGAGGCGTGGTTATAGTGGTTTTTCCCGAGGCTCCGCTTCTGGACGGCCTCGAGCTCAGTGGCCAACTGAGCCAGTTCCCCAATGGTCCGGAACTCGCTAAGTCGAATATACATCTGGTATTCTGGCGCGACATTTTCGTATAACCTGTCCAGCTGTTGGGTTTTATTTGTAGCCCGCATGGCGCATGAGAACTCGAAGATCAAGCATAAAGTCTTTAAACGTTTCCCCTCTCAGTTCCAAGGGTAGAAAAAAAACTCGGAATGTGATCCAGTCAGCCCCTTGGAGGCGGCTTGTTTGGAACCACTTGTCCGCTCTGCTCGTCAGTAGCTCTGCCATGGCTCGAGGAAGGAGTCCTAGGTGTCTTTGATGTGTTGTCGTCTTGGAATAAGGTCTTCGTTGCACACTGGTCCCAATGACCAATATTTTTGCATAAACTAGAAAAATGAAGCTACAGACTTGAAACTTGGCACACTATATAGTTACGAACGGCTGACTTTCAGGGCTACCAAATTTAACAGGGCTGCAATTTCAGTAACGAAATTGCGATTTTTAAATGCAACGTATAATATTCTAAGGAGATAAAATGTTTTTTTTTTCATAACTTAAAAAAAAAAAATGGGTTTTTGCAAAAATTTTGGGCATTGGGACCAGTGTGCGTTGGTTGGAGTTTTTACTGGACTTCTTGGGCTAAATGTTTTCACAGACACTCGATCGCGTGGACTGTACTCGAGCTCGTGGGCTTGATACCGGATGCGTTCACTAGTTTGTTGAGGTTATTTTCCACGGTCGGGGCACTTTTGTTCTAGTTTTTGATTGTTTTCGCGGAATCTTTAGGTCACTCTTCCTGGGGCTACGCACTCCCCATACAGGTGGTAATTTTCCTGGTCTTTCTCCCTATCAGCTCCCTGCTCGGGCGCCACTTGTCACGTAGTTCTCTGGCCGGGGTAAACCTCAATCGGTTCCAAGAAACCTATACAAGAAATTTATATAGAAGGGTGGAACATGTAGTAGGAATTTGTATGGGAAGTGGTGGCTACCGATCGCAAAGGTTTTCGCACAGCTTTCAGTCGTCTCGTATGTCTCCTTACGAGGGGCCGTAAGAGGGTCCGGTCGTACCACAAGGTTGACGACGAGATGTACTTAGGACGCCGCCTGGCGGCCTGTGGTGGGGAACTGGGAGGAGTCTCGCTGAGAAGCCCTCTGGTTGCAGAACGAATTACTGAGAGGGCGATCGCACTGCTTGGCGGTGAACTGGGATGACTCCGACTGGAGTTGGCTACGGGGATTCCGCCAAGCGTTGATGGCGGGGTTTATCTATTCCGGGGAACTCGAAATCTTCGGGGGTCCTACACTCCGGATATTCTCGGAGACTACGAGGATACTACACTCTCTGAGTCTACGAGGGTACTACACTCCGGATATTCTCGGAGACTACGAGGGTTCTACAAGGATTCTAAGGTGGGAGCTCTCGGCCGAAATGCGTCGCGCGGATGGGAAACCAAACACGCGTCGTTGATCTGGGTCGAGAAAGGGGTAGGAGAAAGAGGAGGGGGTGTAGGGGTAGAAATAATACACGGGGTTTTTAAGTTCAGGTCTATTTATTGGCTATTGATGAGAATAAGGGCCCTGGCTGCTGCCCTCACAATGGGTACCTTTGCTTACGTATAGTTTGATGCGCTGGTCGGTGTTGCGCGAATCGACGCGTTTATCACTAGTGTGTGTCGGTAGTGATGTACCGGAGGGAATTTGGTGCACTTGTTAGTGGTGTACCGGAGGGAGTTTGGTGCGCTGGTCGGTCTTGCGCGGATCGACGCGTTTATCACGTGTGTATGTAGGTAGTGGTGTGCCGGAGGGGCGCTAAAACACACGTCCACTCTCGGCGAAAAGTCAAAACGAAAGAGGCCGAGGCTAGGAATAAGATATCAAACTTCCGTCGAGCGTCGCGCTCGCTGAACCGGTTCCCTGCTATCGATTGTGCTATCGATCGCGGGCCTCACGAGTGCGATAACGCGTTATGGGGGCTTTGTCTAGGGTGTGTGTTTTGGCTCAAAATCAATTCTCGTTTAATTAGTTTCCTTAGTTTCTATTATTTCAATAACACGGGACTTCATGTCCAATTTTAAAGCTATTAACAAAACTTATGACTACGATTACAATGGTTATAATAACTAAATATGGTTTGTGCGCCCTCAATTTAGGGCATTACAAGTTTTTACAAAGAAATAATTCAAATTGGATACAGTGTAAGTTATAAAAGTGTGAATTCTTACTTGAATGGGCACAAAATTTAAACATTATTAAAATCCTTATGTCCCAACTATTACCATCTTGAAATAAAAGGGGTATTAACGTATTGGGATCAGTATGGAAGTGGCTATTAAGTACATCTGACCATGACGACTTAATAAGACTTAAAAATAAAATTAACGAACTTACAGAAAACAATATAAACAACTTACAATAAACTCACGAATATTTAAAGAATTACAATTAATCACCTAAACCCTTGAGTCAATCATTTTTAAAAAAGGAACAAAAGTAAGACAACACCGTCTAAAATTAATTACACTCAATATTTAAAATTTAATTGATACTATCACTTAAGCAAAAGTCGACGTTTTCAACACAAAAATATTAAATGAAAAAGACATTAAAAATAGTTAAAAAATAAAATTTCGCCCTGTCTCTCGCCCCCCTTAGATAAGCATAGCTCTAAGAGATCATTATTAAAATTAAAATCACTGTTAAATCGAATCCGATCAAGATCGCATTCCATTTCGTCGCTTTCGTCGCTAATATTCGCAAATAAAATTCGTCGCTCTCCAATCAAAGTCGCGTAGTTTTTGTTAATACAAACTAGTATTAAACTTTCATTGTGACCCCGACGTGATTGAACTGCGCTGGAAGTCTGCCGACCCCTACCTCTGTTGCTGCTGTTGAGATGGAATCAAAGGAAGTTTCATGACCCGAATTGGCCAAGCAGGTATTGAGTGCGAAAAGTTGAAAGCTAATCACTGTGGCGTTTTTTAATTGTGTTTGGCACATCTTTAAACTTTTGGCATTCGTGTAAACAATAGTAGTAGTATGCGCACATATCGGGTACATAAATTATAAATACACAAATATATGATCACCCCAGCAACGACACTTAGGCTTAAGCAAAGACATTGGTAATTTACGATTAATAAAGAGAAGACCTGTTCGTCTTTAAAACAAACTAAAAACGAATTGTTATTAATGAAAGGAATGTTTCTACTACAACAAGACCTGTTGGTCTGTAAAAGATAATTAAAACTGAATTATGACAATATAAAAACTGGCGTTCGACTTATTGAGGATTGAGGACTTCGTTACGATCTACATGGCGACCGTGACATCGAAGGATCATGACAGCAAAGGATCCGTGGACCATGGAAAAAATTATCTGAGTGGGTAGAGATGGAGTTATGGCCAAACGAGGGGGCGTAAAAAACAAGATAACATAACGTGGCTATTATTTAAAACCCAACCGCCACCCCCTGGGCAACAGCCCAAAGTTACAAGAAGAACTTGATTTTCTAAATTCAAGTCTTAAAAAATAAAAGCCAATAACTCCAGCTCACTCAGCAATTATAAACCTGTGCAAAGAAAAAAATAACACATCCTCCTCCCCCAAAGAAAATAGTGTGTCAAGGACTGCCCACACTGCAAATCAACGTGTATTAAAACCGGTGCGATGACCGGCACCGGTACCGCCTGAGCCAATAGGCCCAGGACATCTGCAGCTGAGACTACAAGTTTGCGGTGCAGGCCGCCCCTTATGCCAGCGAAGGAGCACCAGCGAGCCAATCGGCGACGACCAGCTGATGAAAACAAGGACGAAAACATCCGGAAACAGGATTAAAAACAAAAATAAATAAGTAAAAGATAATAACTTTATATGTATAAGACAAAAATTGTAAAATTGAGCGGAATCTTCTCTGCCCGATTATAAGTGTAGCCCGTAAAGCTATACGAAACCATAGGCAGGAAAATTGTAAAATTAAATTAAAAAAAAAAAAAACACTAAAGAAAATTTGATTAGATTTTTTTATAAGTTAATGAATTTCAATAATAGTATAAGTAAGACATTTTCTATTGATGACAGAAAGCCATACATAAATGGCATAAGATTTAAAATAAAATAAAGAATACCCAAAATGGGTTTAATTGATACAAAAACTGTCAATTCTACGGCAAATGTAATAAATAAAATAGAATCAGAAAAAATTGATGGAAACTGTAACTATACTATTAATAATAATCGTCGTTATATTGTCAGCAAATCCTATTATGAAAGTATACAAGTTGCACAACAAAAGTTTGCGAAAAAGATTCCAAAGTCAAGCCAACGACTTAGACAAAATTAAAAAAAAAAACTACTCCATATAATTATGATTATAATTAAAAGTAAACAAAATTAAAAAAGAAAATAAATAAAGTATATATATGAAATAAAATAAAAGACACGAAAAGAAACAAAAACAAGAGAGAACGCTATAGTCGAGTGCCTCGACTATTAGATACCCGTTACTCAGCTAAACAACTTAATATAAATAAAATAGTATTATGTATTATATTAAAGTCTAAATGTTTGCACAACACGAGTAACGGGTATAGCGAATAGCTTTCTTTGAAAGGAGTTATCTTTGTCGGGCATTTGCAACTGTGAACAATGTAAATACATACATAAGTATATGCTGAAATAAGTTTATTCTATTTGGTTCCATTTTGTGTTTTTTATTTAGTAGGAGCAGCACAGGTGCCGCTCCAACGATCAAAATGTCTCTGTTCTTTTACAATATTCTTTAAGTATAATTAAGGCTAAGTCCCGTAGCTGCGCTGCTCGCAGGCGGCGGCATGGAGACGGCTATGTACCTATATATTATATGTATTAAATTATGCTCTCTTAAGCTGGAGCGCGAGGGTATATGCATGCACTTGAGTTCGGCCGGCGCGGTGTAACAGAATGCTGACACTTGCACTTTCTGTGAGAGCGCCGATCGACTCGTGTTCGGCCACTTGGGTTTTTTGACCGGGCCTTTATGAATGCACTGCAAAAAAGTGTTACAGTGTGTTTATAGTAGATATTCAATATATGCGCATACTATATCTCCCTCCTTTTGAAAAATAACGTAATATATTATGACGTTATTTTATTGGTATATTTTACTTAAAGGAATAATAATAATTTTTTTTATTAAAATTTTAAAAAAAATTTTTTTTTTTGATATAAAGAGAATGGAATTTATAATAGTATTCTTATTTAAGAATGAAGTATTTCTAAGCATGGCCATGCTAAATGCAATTATGAAATAAACGTTTTTAATCTATCCTTATGAACTTTTTGTTTTTTGTTTTTGTTATTCATTATTATAATGTTATTTCTTTCTCCTATTTCCGTTACTTTATACGGACCTGTATATTTAGGATCTAACTTATGACCGGTCTCGTTTTTTAATAAAACTTGGTCACCTACTGATATATCTATATCCCTTACTTTATGATCGTATATTAGTTTATTTCTATTCTTATTTGCTTCTAACATAACTCTAGCTCTTTTATAGGCTACTTCTAATCTATACTTACTTCCTAAGCATAGTCATCTATATTATATAGTGCTTCTACACTGTCTATGCTATTAAAATGTTTCGGTAAATTACTTGTTTTACCGAATACTAGCTCATATGGACAATAAGTATGTGCCATAGAGGGGGTCGTGTTGAAACAAAAGACAAAATATTGAAGCCATACGTCCCAATCAGTTTTATCAACCGATATGTAAGATCTTATGTACTCATTGAAAGTTCTATGACTTCTTTCTATTGTTCCAACTGTCTGGTGGTGGTGTGCTGTGGATGTAATATTTTCAATATTTAAATATTTGCACAAATCGTCTATAATTGAATTCTTATATTCTGTTCCCATGTCCGTAATGAACGTCTTCATTGGACCGTACTTCAGGATAAAAGATTCAAATATTGCTTTAGCGACAGTATTAGCATTTTTATTCGGAACAGGTATGGCAACTAAATACTTAGTTAAGTCACATATTAAAGTGACTGCATACTCATTGCCATTTTCTGATTTTGGTAGTGGACCAATTGTGTCCACTATCACTCTGTCGAAAGCATTTATTGGTGTGTCTGTAATTGTTAAAGGGGTCTTTGTGTGTTTAGTTATTTTGGCTTTCTGGCATTTTTTACATTTTCTTACGTACTCAGTTATATCTTTAGAGATACTTTTCCAGTAATAGTGTCTTTTTACTTTTGCCAAAGTTTTTGATATGCCAGTATGACCTCCTTGAATTGGATCATCATGAAATGTAGACAAAATTGCTTCTTTTTCTTTTAAATTTGTTATTTGGGTCACCGGGTTGAGTAGCGCTACTCTTAATGTTTTCAAGATTTTATTGCCCATTAATTTGAAATTATCTATTAAAGTATGTTCAAAGATATTTTCCCACGGTGCCACTTTGAGTTGGCTGATTTTATGTATACCGGCTTGCATTTCAAGCCTTTGGAAATATTGATCTAAGTCAATAACTCCATTAGTATATAAATCGCTAACATCATATCTTGCAGTAATTTTTCTGCCTTGTTTAAATAAACATAACGTATTTTTTATCTGCAAGGTCACTACTTTACGTACTTCATCATTGTTTATTACGTCGTATACGTTGGGCTTGGAAGCTTTATTTAGAGATTGCATAGGCAATTCTTGTTCTTGATTTTCCGCGCGGAATTTTTGTCTACTTTGATATCTAGTAGTGACTTTCAATATATTTCCAGTTATATTTTGTAGATCTTTGATGGTTATCCTTGATAACGCATCAGCTACATAATTATCTTTTCCCTTTAAATATTCGACTGTAAAGTCGTATTCTTCTAGTTCGAGCCTCATACGTGTCAGTTTAGAACTGGGGTTGATCATTGAGAAAAGGTATGTTAAAGGTCTATGGTCTGTTTTTATTAAGAAATGTTTTCCATATATATATGGTCTGAAATGTAATATCGCCCAATGAATTGCAGCTAATTCCTGCTCAGTAGTACATTTGTTACTTTCACCTGTTGTAAATGCTCTTGATGCGTATGCAATGGGAAGTTGGAGACCATTATGGTTTTGAGTTAAAACCGCTCCACATGCTTGCTTACTTGCATCTGTTATTATACAGAATTCTTTAGTGAAATCTGGATATTGTAGCAAGGTAGGTTCCATAAGTTTTGTTTTTAAGTATTGAAATGCATATTCACACTCATCCGTCCATTTAAAAGGAACATTCTTTTTACATAATCTTGTTATGTGCCGTGAATAGTCGGCGAAATTTTTTATAAAACGTCTATAATAGTTACAGAATGCTATGAAACGTCTAGCACTGTCCGCGTCGTGCGGAACTGGGTAGTTCATAATGACATCGTATTTCTTGTCATCTGGAAGTATTCCTTTATCATGCATAAAAATGAACATTTTTCTGGATGTAACTTTAGGTTGTATTTCCTACATTTCTCAAAAACATCTGTTAAGTTCTTAAGCATATGTTTTTCGGAACAACCAATTACTATTAAGTCATCCATATAAAGGAATGCTTGAGAAGGTTCTAGACCAGAGAACGCAATAGTCATCATCCTCTGAAACGAATTAGGAGCTATTTTTAATCCGAAGGGTAATCGCGTGAAGCGATATGAGCCGTTGCTCGTTGAAAAAGACGTTATATCTCTTGAACCTTTTTCTAGTTCAATTTGATGGAATCCTGACATTAAGTCAAGACATGAAAAGTATTTTGCTCGACCTAGTTGATCTAAAATATCATCAATTCTAGGTAATGGGAATTTTTCAGATAGTAATTTTTTATTAATTTGGCGGTAGTCAATTACTAATCGCCATTTCTTTACATTTGACCCGGGGGATGATTTCTTAGGAACAAGTAACAATGGGCTATTATATTCGGATACTGACGGTTCGACAATCCCGTCAGAGATTAATTTTCCTACTTGCTTTTGAATTTCGTTCACCTGACTATGTGGGCTTCGATAGTTCTTTATATAGACTGGTTCATCATCTTTTAATCTCAGTTTCTGTTTATAAAAATTATTTGTGGTTACTGATTCGGTTTCCAATCCGAATGTATCGCTATACTGGGTGCATAAGCTAGAAAGCTGTGACTTGAACTGTGGAGGGAAGTTTTTTGAAAGTTGTGATAGTACGGATTTTTTTCTATTGTCTGGATTTGTGTTGACTACATCGTAGTTCGAAAGTGATTCATATGTTAGGTTATCTGTACTGACTACTTGGTCGGTATTTGTTGTGTTTATTAATCTTATGAAGGCATTATTGGATGTTGCTATGGTATTTGCAAAGTAAATACCATGCTGAATTTCCTGATTTGGAATTAATACACTGTCTTCTTTTGAATTAAGTTCAATTTTCCGAATAACTTGGGATCTTGCTGGCAGAAGTATTGAATTATTGCCAGAACTATGAGCTATTGGTACATTAATTGGAAATTTTAAATTATTGGGTCTAATTATGAGCCAATCTTCAGATGGCTTGAAGTCTAATTGACAGTTGTATTTTTTAATAAAGTCGATGCCTAATATTCCATCGCATGGAATAGGGAAATGTGAATTTACGATATGAAAATCGAGTGGAATTATGTATTTAGTTGTCTGTATCTCCATAGAAACTAAACCTTGGGATTTGGTTATTTCTTTACTTATGCCTTTTATGTCTATGATGTAATCATCTTGGATGTTTTGGAAGTTATCCGAAGTTTCTTTTAAAATGGAAATGTCTGCATCTGAGTCTATTAAAAAGATAAGTTCTTTTCCAGAAGCTACATTGAAAAATGAAACGAATATATTTTGGCTGAGATTAATGGTGTGAGCTCTGACTTCTTTTATTGTTGAGTATTTAAAGGGCTTTGGGAGTTTTCCGATGTGTTAGTATTTTGGGTTATTCTGACATTGCTTTGGTTATTGCCATTGTGGCCTCGGTTCGAGTTACCACCACCTCTATAGTTTCCACTATAATGGCCTCGTCCTCCATTGTTATTTTGGTAATTGTTGTTATAGTTATTGTTGTTGTAGTTATTGTTGTTGTAGTTATTGTGATTACCACGAAAATTACCTCTATAATTTCCACGTCCGCGATTTGAGCCGCGCTGTGGATAGTTCTTGAAATTTAGGACGGTGTTTGACTGTCCAGTTGCTTCAGTGCAACTATTGACAAATTTGTAAACGGCATCGTTCATAGTACTAAAGGTGCCAGCTTGCATGATAAGTTTTACCTTATCAATTGAGCAATTTTTAGTCATTGCCTTGACTGCATGTTGCGTGGAATAACTTCTGGCTAGCTCTAAAGGTAGACCATCTGTTATATATGCACCTTCTAAGGCTTTCGTCATCTGCTCAATTTCTTGTGTGTATTGGTTAGCAGTTTTATTGCGCTGCTGTAGGTTCATCAGCTTCGCTGATAATACTTCTACAGTTTTGCCTTTGACGTTGCCTCTTAGTCTGGAAATCACTTCAGTAATTGTTGTTTCATTACCGAATTGATTTCTGGCGACATCTTTTAGCTTTGTTTTAATTATGGAAACAGCTAATTCTTCGTGCTCGCCTTTTATTGATTCTATTATTTGTAAAGCATCAATGAAGCTTGTTAAATTTTGAGCCTTACCATCAAAAACTGGTATAAGCTTGGATGCTGTATTAATAAAATCAATATTTGATTGTGCCATTGTGATAGAGTTACTTATTTTGTTTTCTATTACACTCGAAGTATCTGAATCTGTTGAATTGTCCAGATCAGTGTATATAGCCGGAATAGTAAGATTATTCAAATCGTCATCTTCTATTTTGAGCTTTACTTCGGGAAGCTCTTCTGACTTCGATTCGTTCGTTTCTGTTGATTCCGGGTCAGGTGCAGTGTTAACTGCTATTGGAGTGTTTAAAACGGTTGGTACCGATATTTCTAAACTGAACTTTTGTTTAACAAATATTAAATTAGATCGTAGTCGTATCAAAAGTTTCGATACCTGTGACCAATGATCTTGATTTAATCTTTCCCTGTGATCATGTATTAGCATTCGCGCTTCATTAAAGCACTCTACTAATCATTCAACATGCTTCTTAACCGTGTTCTTTTGGATAGGTCTATTCTGGGTTAGTGACTTGTATGATCTGTCAAAATTAGTTTTAATGTTTTATAATTCCCCGTACAATTTGTTCCATTCCATGCCTTTAGTTTAGCCATAGTTTGTAAGACCATAAATGCTCACTGAAGTTGCTGAAACTAATTGCAGAATTCTTTCTTTAAAGAGAATGTCCCTATCATACGTGTCTCTAATTGCTTTTAGTGTAGCCATTTTTATTTAATATATATTTTTTATTTTTATTTATTCATTTTTATTGTATTCCATTTTCTTATATTTTATGTGTTAACATTTATGAAATATATTTACCATCTGTTTTCACTGTTGTTTGTGCTGTTTTTTTTTTTATTTTATTTTTTATTTATTTATTTTGCTGCTTATATTTTAACCAGGTCATTTCCCCGGCTCATATACCTTTTTTTCAGACAATTATTATGCAGCTTGTAAATTTTGTAAAAGAAAGTGACGCACATGATAACAACAATGATTATCAAGAGTATATGTACCCAATATAGATTGATTTTGCTAGATTCTACCTTGTTGATGACATTGGCAGTGGAATCCACTGTTTTTATGTCCAAAGTCATTTTGGTGGGTTTTGCATATACTTTTATTTTATGTGTATAAAGTGTTTTATTAAAATTATTATGATCTTCTATTGAAAATTTACTTATCGCATTACTGCGCATTTAAATTAACAAACTTCCTACCTAGTTTTTTGCATAGCTTTACGGGCTACACATCTAATCGGGCAGAAAAGGTTCCGCTCAATTTTACAAAATATTATATTATATTATATTATTATATTATATTATATTATATTATATTATAAAAAAAATATGCATCGTAGTGCAAGTAAAAAAATTATGCAACGCAGTGCATGGGTAAAAAAAAAAATTTTTGCTTCCAGCTTGGTTGGTTTCTCTTTCTTCCTTCTACGTCAACTGGTCGTCGCCGGTTTGGCTACGCTGACGCTCCTTCGAAGGCGCAGGTGGCGGGCGTGCCTCCCACGCTTAATATCTGCTGCTGCTGTCCTGGGCCTATGGGCTCAGGCGGTACTGGTGCTGGTCTTCGCACTGGTCTTCGGCTTCATGCATGCGGAATTGCATGCCGCAAAGTTGAGAGGTCCGGGGCAGTCGGTCGGGCAGACTTGTGGTCGTTTCGGCAGTGGCTTGGGAATATTTGGTTTCGTTATTAGTTTTTCATTTATTATTTGTATTTGGGTTGCTGAGTGAGTTGTGCCTTGTGGTACTCTATTTTGGAGGGTTTCCTTTAAAAATTCAAGCTCATTATAAAGTTTTTGCGCCGTCGTCCACGCGGGCGGTGTTGATTGAGCAAATAGCAGCCACTTTATGCGGGCTATTAATTTTATTCTTCTGACCTCCACGTACCATCACGCACACTCTACACACTCAGACGTGTTTTTTTTGTGTATATCCTCCTTGTATCCTCATTGTATTATTAATCTTCCCGATTCGCTGCTCCTTGTGACTCTAGTCACGGTCGCCATGAAATAAGTTTATTCTATTTGGTTCCATTTTGTGTTTTTTATTTAGTAGGAGCAGCAAAGGTGCCTGTCCAACGATCAAAATGTCTCTGTTCTTTTACAATATTCTTTAAGTCTAATCAAGGCTGCGTCCCGTAGCTGCGCTGCTCGCAGGCGGCGGCAGAGAGACGGCTATGTACCTATATATTATATGTATTAAATTATGCTCTCTTAAGCTGGAGCGCGAGGGTATATGCATGCACTTGAGTTCGGCCGGCGCGTGTAACAGAATGCTGACACTTGCACTTTCTGTGAGCGCGCCGATCGACTCGTGTTCGGCCACTTGGGTTTTTTGACCGGGCCTTTATGAATGCACTGCAACAAAGTGTTTCAGTGTGTTTACAGTAGATATTCAATATATGCGCATACTACAATGCTTACAAACATACACACATATTCGGTATTGACAAATGAAAACCATCGCAATTTCCTTTAATAGAAATCCTTATCGAGAATTAACGTTGACTCTGTTGAGCACCTTGGCCAGCTGTTCCGAAATCATCCGTTAGATGGCGCCATGAAAGGCGGAAATGTAGGCGCTAGCCGGGCGAAAGCGTTTAATGGGTTTTTGGGCGTTAGAGTGGGCGTGGCTTAGGCCAATCGATAGGTATTGACGAAACAAATATATATCAATTAAAATTTTCATAATAGCATCAAAACTGTGGCCACAGCTTGTGGCTTGCGGGCGTCAGAGGGGGCGTTGCACCATTTTGAAAACAAACTTGCGCTGCGTAGGAACTCCTAAAATCTACATGCAAAATTCCAATCTTCTAGCTTTTATAGTTTCCGAGATCTCAGCGTTCATACGGACGGACAGACAGACGGACAGACGGACATGGCTAAATCGACTCGGCTAGTGATCCTGAACAAGAATATATATACTTTATAGGGTCGGAAACGCTTCCTTCTACCTGTTACATACTTTTGCACGAATACAATATACCCTTTTACTCTACGAGTAACGGGTATAAAAAGAATCATGAATACTTTAGAAGTTATTAGACAAGTTTATGATAGGTGTGACGAACCCGCCTAGGAGGCGTGTACGCCACAATGGCTTTTCTTACCTTTATGATAGTTTTAAGTGAAATTACATGGAGTTCAATAAATATTAAGACATAGTAAGATTAAATAAGTTATATCTAAGTTCAAATCTCAGGGTGGCAACGCTAACCGATATTTAGCCGAGGCGCATTTAATACTAGAAAAGCAAGGAGCTAAGATACCAGTAGTAAACAAGAGAGAACGCTATAGTCGGGAGCCCCGACTATTAGATACCCGTTACTCAGGTAAAGGGAGTGCGAGGGAGATGGAGATAGAAACTTTGATCACGCATAACTTTTTAACGAATGGTCTGATTTGAAAAATTTCTTCTACATTTCGATAGGTATTGATAAACACAATAAAACTGCATTTTTACTTTTCCGAAATATTTAAATTTTTAAAATCGTATATAAGCGATTGTGGCCGTTAAAGGGGGCGTGGCACCATTTTGAAACAAACTTGCGCTGCGTAGGAACTTCTAAAATCTACATACAAAATGCCAATCTTCTAGCTTTTATAGTTTCCGAGATCTCAGCGTTCATACGGACGGACAGACGGACAGACAGACAGACGGACAGACGGACATGGCTAGATCGACTCAGCTAGTGATCCTGATCAAGAATATATATACTTTATAGGGTCGGAAACGCTTCCTTCTAGCTGTTACATACTTTTGCACGAATACAATATACCCTTTTACTCTACGAGTAACGGGTATAAAAATACTAGAAATCCCGAATGCGGGAACAAGGAGAAAAGGGCACGCGATCACACAATAACCTGGAGCAGGGCCTCTTGGCTCTTCTCTCGGGATCGCGGAACGAGGCAGACGTGCGATCGGCACACGACTCGACGAAACTTCGAGGCTCCACGTGTAGTCCGCAAGTTTATTCGCAAAGCAGGTCAAACCTTTCACAGTTCTCCCATCGCGAGTGTTCTGCCGTTTTGGATTTGGCCCAGCGCCACGCTGTCAATCGCGGGTGAAATTTAAGAGGTTGGTACGAAATAGGTTCTCATACGCTCAGAACGGTGTAGCGGACTCGGGTGAGGGCAATCTCAATAAAGTGTTACGATTGTTTAATCATATCTACCGATCGTGTGTATTTCATTAGTCCACGGGCAATCTCCCTCTGACTCGGATGGCCGCGACTCCGTGTAGAACGGTTCCCCTGGCCGTCGTCCCTGGGGATGACTGCTCGGCGAACTGTCTCAAGAGCGTGGCGGTCTGCTGAACTGGTCGGAGTCTCGGTCGCTGGTGTTTTCCTCGTCGTCGTCGAGACGGTACGGGGCCGACTGGGGCGACGTAGATTGGCTCCACTGGTCCTCGTGGGGCTCAGCAAAACGCCAGTCGATGGGGTCCCGGGACTCATCGTCGTCCGCTCTCGTCGAGCTACCAACGCCTTCCCCTTCGGAGGTGAGGAACTCCTCCTCCTCTTCTTCTCCGTGACTATCCCCGTCGTTTGCCCGTGGATAGAAGGCCTCGGTGTCTTGGGAGTCATCGGACACCATGATTACGTCGTCCATCTGAAACAGTAATCTAGACTTATTGGTATAACCCTACCACTCTCCCTACCTAACGGTGTAGCTAACAAAGGACTCGTTAACCCATTACAAGTATGGATCTTAAAGTTATTTCGTAGTTCCAGACCGCTTACCGTGCCGGGTTACTTGGCCCGGTGATGTCGTCGTCACTCGCCTCGAGGGCGTCCTCTGCGTAGTAGGGTTTAAGTTGAGATATGTTGGCGATCCGCCGCCGACGGTCTCCTGGGCACTGCAAGCGTACCAAGTTCGGCGATGTGAACTTCGCGACGGTGTCGGTCCCTACATACTTAGGAGCGAGTTTGGCGGCGAATCCCTCGGTCGCTTTTGATAAGGGATGTTGTCACAGCCATACTTGGCTCCCGAGCGTTGGTCTCCATTCGCGCCTCCGAAGGTTATAGTGCCTCGCCTGCTCCAGAGATGCTCGTTGCAGGTTCGACCGCACGATGTCGAAGATCCCTTGGAGGTGTGACGCCTTGTCTTCAGGACATGTATGCACGACCGCTGATCCAGGGGTGAGTTCGTCATACAGCATCGCAGGTAAGCCCAACCCCCGTCCCTGAGTGAGAAATGCGGGAGTCGAGTCCGATACACTACTATTGATAGCGAGAGAAATCTCCGGCAACATTTTATCCCACGTACTCTGGTCTCCTTCCGACAGCTGAGAAATCAGCGTCTTCACCGTGCGTTTGTCCTCTCGGTGGGATTCTCCTGCGGACAATACGGAGCCGTGTCCTGGACTTCCACGCCGAGCTTAGCAAAGTAATCTTTTAGGGCCCGACTTGTGAATTGGGTTCCGTTGTCACACACGAACTTCCGGGGAGTGCCCACTCGCCCGAGTATACGTTCCCGAAACGCTTTCTGGAGTGCCGCAGCGGTGGCTTTCCGGAGTGGGATCAACTCTACCCATTTGGAGAACACGTCATGGAAAACGAGAAGCATCGAGTTCCCTTGTTTCGATCGGGGCAGCGGACCTACAAAGTCAGCGCAGAGAATGTCGAAGGGTTCGCTTACGACACGGGTAAGCATTTTCCCTGCTGCTTTGGCCTGAACGGTCTTAAATTTTTGGCACGACTTGCAGTGCCGAACATGTTGTTTTGGATCGCGGTACATGCCGGCCCAGAAATATCTTTGCGACAGGCGGGTGATCGTCTTTCGGACACCCAAGTGTCCCGCGGTCGGGGAATCGTGACACTCGTATAAGACGCGGGCTCTACAGGAAATGGGTACACAGAGTTTCCACGGGAGGTAGTCCTCGTCGTCTGCTCGGTAACCCATGTTCCTATAGAGCTGACCGTTCTCCAACATGTAGTCAGAGAACTTCTCAGGCTCGTCGCGTACCTTGTCTTTCATCTTCCTGATCCATTCGCAGTGTTCCTTGAGCTCGATAGCGCCTTGAAGTACCTCACAGGGCTGTCGGAAAAGCGTATCAGCAATGCGGTCACCGGTTGCACGATGGTCGCGAAGCCCGGGACGAATCTTCGGTACCAGGATGCCATCCCGATCCATTGGCGTAGTTCCTTCAGATTGGTGGAGATCTTCAGCCCATTGATCGCAGACACCTTCTCAGGATCAGTCTGAATCCCTTCGCCGCTGATCACATGACCGAGGTAAACCAGTTTCTGCTTGAAGAATGTACATTTCCTTGGATTTATCCTCAAATTTGCCGCCCATAATCTGCGAAACACTTCGGCGAGGTGAGCGAGGTGTTGCTCCTCCGTAGCGCTAACGACAATGATGTCATCTAAGTAGGCAAAAGCAACCGGATCCATCTCCGCCCCATCACACTGTCCAGAGCACGTTGGAACGTTGCGCTGGCGGAGTGCAGGCCAAAGGGCATGACCTTCCATTGATATAGTCCCCGACCTGGAACCGTAAAGGCCGTGTATTGACGACTATCCTTGGCCATGGGTATTTGCCAATAGCCGTTTTTCAAATCCAACGTGGAGATATACCGGGCGTGACGCAACTTCTCCAGGATGTGACAGGGACAGGGTAGGCGTCGGGCACTGAGTGTGCGTTCAACTGTCGATAGTCGACACACATGCGCCACTCGCCCCCCTTTTTCTTCACCAACACGATCGGTGCGCTATGTGGGCTCCTGGAAGGCTCGATGGCTCCTGCGCGGAGCAGTTCATCTACTTGGGTATCGATGACGTGTTGCATCACAGGGTTCCTGGGATAATAACTGTGCTTTAAGGGCTTATCGTCGCGCATGACGATGCGATGCTCGGCGATCTGAGATACTCCCTGGAGACTCTCGAACAAAGCTAACTCTCGTTCGAGGAAGCCTTGTTGCCTCGGACTCTATGGCACAATCTGTCGCCCTTTGTCGAGGTCCTCCGCCTCCGTCCTAGCAGTTTTCCCAGTGCCTTTTGTCGTGGCCGCGTCCCACGTAGGCGTAGGGCTAAGAACCTCTGTTCCTCCTTGTCTGGCAGTCCCCAATTGGACCCTAAACTTGTCAGAGTGTACCGCTCCTTCTCGATCGTCCCTCGGAGGTATGAGCACTGGTTGTAACAAAGGATCCCCTCTCGCTTGGGGTTCGGATCGCAATTCGAGGGTGGCCTGTCCACATCGCACGCGCGTCCCGGCTGCTTTGAGGAAATCCATCCCAAGTATCACTCGGTCCAACATAGTGGGCATCACCAACATGGGTAAGAGAACTGTGGTGCCCGCCAACGTGACCCGGGTGCGCCACAATTTTGTCACATCCAGACATGACCGATCGGCCAACGCTATTCTGGTGACAACTTCACGAACCTCGTCTGCGCGGGCAACCAGCTTTGTAAAACTTTCACTGGCGAAACTCCTCGATGCCCCTGTATCAACGGTGGCGTCTACCCACGTTCCTCCGACTTCTATCGCTGCTGTGATGAGCCCACCGAGTATCCTTAACGGGGGTTTTGTTGGGGTCGGGCCGTTGCTTCGTTCGTCTCTGCCGTACCCGGATTCCGGCGGAGACGTCCTCCATTTCCCAAGGCATTTCGACGGTAGCACTCTATAGTTAGCACTCCCACCCGGCCACAATCCCAACAAAAGTCACAACGTGGGTTTTGACAGCCGCGACGGAAATGACCGTTCTCACCACAACGGCCGCAGGCACGCTGCACGTCCACTCGCGAGGTTTCTTGCCCGATCATCCGGTGAGTCACGTGTCCTGCCTGTGTAGTACTCTCCAAGTTCCGAAAGGGGTTCGGTGAACGCCGAAGTTGCGGTCCCTCGCGGTTCCTGTCCGTCCCTCCTGTGGTCCCGTCTCGAGTCGACTCGAGTTGTTTGACACACTCGTACTCAGTAGCCATGTGGGTCAGCTGCTTCAACGTCCCGAATTCACTGCGCTTAATGTATAGCCGGTACTCTGGAGCCATGTTTTCGTACGCGCGGTACAACTCTTCCCCTTCTCGGTACCCGGCCTGCTGCATCTTCGTCCTAAGCTCGATCAGGTATGTTTTGAAAGGCTCTCCTCTTCTCTGCACGTGAGTCCGAATCTTATCCTCTAATCGTTCGAAATATCGCGGTGGTAGGAAGAATTCCAGGAATTCCCTCCGGAAAGTTACCCAAGAGGCAGACTGCAGATGGCTAGTACGGAACCACCGTGCCGCCGGGCCCTCGAAGATTTCGGACATAGCCCGGGGAATCTCTTCCGGATTTATCCTATACGTCGTCATCTTCTCCTCGAGTACAGCGATGAGGGTTAGCGGATCCGAGCTACCATCGAACCGTAGGTTCCACTTGTGTATCTTCTCAGGGAGCAAGTGCTGAGTGGGAGTCGCATTACTCCGCACCTCCTGCCCCTGCAGGCCAGTGGCCAAGCGAACGTCTTTGGGCGGCATCCGGGCACCGTGTGCCGTTCCGGGATGTACTCCTCGATGACGAGCGGGAACCTCGAGCGGCGCAGCGTCGGAGATGACGGGGATTCGGAGGGACTCTGCGAATTGCTCCATCTCGTCGTTCTTTCCGGTGGGAACGGGGCTCGGGGCCCGACTGCTGTACTGCTCCTGCAGATGAGCTAGCCGGCAACGCCTTCCTGGCCTCTTCGACGGTACCATCCGCTTTGAAGCCGAACTCAACGGCAAGGGAGTTGAGTTCGTCTCTTCGGCGTGCATATATCCAGCGGACTCCTACACCAGGGTTCTTGATATAATTATCCTCTTCGTACTCACCGTCGGATTCCTTAGGAGTACTCATCGTCTTATTTCCCTGGGCGGTTTCCTTCTTATATCCTTCTATTCCTCTCTTCGTTTCGTCTCGACTCCCCGGTCGACTCTACCCTTTTCACAGTGGGTTTTTAGACCACATGTATAAATCTCTAGCTAGTCTCGGCGTCCCTGCTCGGGCGCCACTTGTAAGGATGTTTTCTCGGCCGGGGTACAGATCTCAGTCGGATCCCAGAGTCCTTTACAAGATATTTGTAAATCACCGAAACACCGGACTAGAGAGTCCCGTTCTATGGATGAACTGATGATTTTAACGGGGAGTCTGCACCGAAGGTTCTTGTCCGTGTCGACGGAAACGTGGACGCGTGGAATCCTTGTCGTGTGTTTCGCGTCAAGGGCGAGAAATCCACCGGGCTGGACCTTCGGGCGAGGAAACATCCTTACAAGTAAGCGCCTTCTCCGACGGCTATTCGTACCCCACGTCCACGACCAATCCGGGTTGCCACCTTCCGCTCTATCTGCTCTATGATGTGCTGAGGCAGATAGCGTAGGTTATTTCCCCCGATCCAACCTTCGGTTAATGGGCGAAGGTCGTCCTCCCTTCCTGTCGACTGGTGCACCTCCATCGCAGCCGCGTATGATGCGTTCGTTTCCGTCGCCATCTGAGTGCGCATGACGACCGCGTCGGCAACAGGCCCGGGGGAGCCAGCTCCTGACAGATCTGTGAGGACTTGCTCCAGAACACGATCCTCCCATTCGGTGAGCTGCTCACCTGGATGAGGGCAACTGGGGGACCGTTGGGGATTCCCCCCTTCCCGCGGAGTAGTCCAGAGGTCCCTCGCAACCTCATAGTGGAGGCATTCGGTGTCGACCCCGAGAGGTATGACCTCGGCCATCTGGTCTTGTTGGGGCGACGCCACGAAGGATCGACGAAACAGGGGCCTTTCTTCTTCATCATCCTCGCTGTCCGTGACCAACTCGGTCAGGTACTCAGAACACGGGACAACTGGAGTAGGGTCCCCAGTGTCGCGTCGTGGACTAGCAGGCCTCTGGTCGTGGGGTACCTGCATATCAGGCATCCGGGCCAAGCGGCGCGAGTCCAGCCAGTTGGGTGGCGAGGTTTGGGTTCCCTGATTTGACATCTCCTGCGTATGGCTCTTTCCGACCACGGGGGACGTCTGGACCCCTTGGGAGAGCGTACGACCGCGTCGGCAACAGGCCCGGGGGAGCCAGCTCCTGACAGATCTGTGAGGACTTGCTCCAGAACACGATCCTCCCATTCGGTGAGCTGCTCACCTGGATGAGGGCAACTGGGGGACCGTTGGGGATTCCCCCCTTCCCGCGGAGTAGTCCAGAGGTCCCTCGCAACCCCATAGTGGAGGCATTCGGTGTCGACCCCGAGAGGTATGACCTCGGCCATCTGGTCTTGTTGGGGCGACGCCACGAAGGATCGACGAAACAGGGGCCTTTCTTCTTCATCATCCTCGCTGTCCGTGACCAACTCGGTCAGGTACTCAGAACACGGGACAACTGGAGTAGGGTCCCCAGTGTCGCGTCGTGGACTAGCAGGCCTCTGGTCGTGGGGTACCTGCATCTCAGGCATCCGGGCCAAGCGGCGCGAGTCCAGCCAGTTGGGTGGCGAGGTTTGTGTTCCCTGATTTGACATCTCCTGCGTTTGGCTCTTTCCGATCACGGGGGACGTCTGGACCCCTTGGGAGAGCGTACGGGCAGTCGTAACTCGTTGTGGTGGAGTTGTCGGGCGCTCGGGTTCCCTAGCGGCTTCTCCTTCCATTTGGACTGTTCCCTCGTACGGCGAGCGGTCGGCCTCGAAGTCAACACCCGCACCGTCTTCCAGCGCAGGATACGGAGGCGAGAGTGGGGGTTCCTCCACGTACGGCCCTTGTGCGGGTAACCCGGGCACCTTGATGAGCACCGAGCGGACGTCGATGCGCATGAGCTATACATGCCCGGCGTATCTGCACACCTGGTCCTCCGTCGTATGGTGGTAGAAATGGTCCTCGTCCGGGAATCGTGGTTCATTGTACCACGAGTACCTCGGATGGCCAGCTCGGGGATCGCGTCTTGTCCACGGGCAATCTCCCTCTGACTCGGATGGCCGCGTCTCCGTGTAGAACGGTTCCCCCCCCCGCCGTCCCTGGGGATGACTGCTCGGCGAACTGTCTCGAGAGCGTGGCGGTCTGCTGAACTGGTCGGAGTCTCGGTCGCTGGTGTTATCCTCGTCGTCGTCGAGACGGTACGGGGCCGACTGGGGCGACGTAGATTGGCTCCACTGGTCCTCGTGGGGCTCAGCAAAACGCCAGTCGATGGGGTCCCGGGACTCATCGTCGTCCGCTCTCGTCGAGCTACCAACGCCTTCCCCTTCGGAGGTGAGGAACTCTTCCTCCTCTTCTTCTCCGTGACTATCCCAGTCGTTTGCCCGTGGATAGAAGGCCTCGGTGTCTTGGGAGTCATCGGACACCATGATTACGTCGTCCATTTGAAACAGTAATCTAGACTTATTGGTATAACCCTACCTCTCGAACTCCCTACCTAACGGTGTAGCTAACAAAGGACTCGTTAATCTTAACCTATTACAAGTATGGATCTTAAAGTTATTTCGTAGTTCCAGACCGCTTACCGTGCCGGGTTACTTGGCCCGGTGATGTCGTCGTCACTCGCCTCGAGGGCGTCCTCTGCGTAGTAGGGTTTAAGTTGAGATATGTTGGCGATCCGCCGCCGACGGTCTCCTAAGCACTGCAAACGTACCAAGTTCGGCGATGTAAACTTCGCGACGGTGTAGGGAGCGTCTTACTTAGGAGCGAGTTTGGCGGCGAATCCCTCGGTCGCTTTTGATAAGGGATGTTGTCGCAGCCATACTTGGCTCCCGAGCGTTGGTCTCCATTCGCGCCTCCGAAAGTTATAGTGCCTCGCCTGCTCCAGAGATGCTCGTTGCAGGTTCGACCGCACGATGTCGAAGATCCCTTGGAGGTGTGACGCCTTGTCTTCAGGACCTGTATGCACGATCGCTGATCCAGGGGTGAGTTCGTCATACAGCATCGCAGTTAAGCGCAACTCCTGTACCTGAGTGAGAAATGCGGGAGTATACCCAGTCGAGTCCGATACACAACTATTGATAGCGAGGAAAATCTCCGGCAACATTTTATCCCACGTACTCTGGTCTCCTTCCGACAGCTGAGAAATCAGCGTCTTCACCGTGCGATTGGTCCTCTCGGTGGGATTCTCCTGCGGACAATACGGAGCCGTGTACTGGACTTCCACGCCGAGCTTAGCAAAGTAATCTTTTAGGGCCCGACTTGTGAATTGGGTTCCGTTGTCACACACGAACTTCCGGGGAGTGCCCACTCGCCCGAGTATACGTTCCCGAAACGCTTTCTGGACTGCCACAGCGGTGGCTTTCCGGAGTGGGATCAACTCTACCCATTTGGAGAACACGTCATGGAAAACGAGAAGCATCGAGTTCCCTTGTTTCGATCGGGGCAGCGGACCTACAAAGTCAGCGCAGAGAATGTCGAAGGGTTCGCTTACGACACGGGTAAGCATTTTCCCTGCTGCTTTGGCCTGAACGGTCTTAAATTTTGGCACGACTCGCAGTGCCGAACGTGTTGTTTTGCATCGCGGTACATGCCGGGCCAGAAATATCTTTGCGACAGGCGGGTGATCGTCTTTCGGACACCCAAGTGTCCCGCGGTCGGGGAATCGTGACACTCGTATAAGACGCGGGCTCTACAGGAAATGGGTACACAGAGTTTCCAAGGGAAGTAGTCCTCGTCGTCTGCTCGGTAACCCATGTTCCTATAGAGCTGACCGTTCTCCAACATGTAGTCAGAGAACTTCTCAGGCTTGACGCGTACCTTGTCTTTCATCTTCCTGATCCATTCGCAGTGTTCCTTGAGCTCGATAGCGCCAGAGCTGTCCGGAAAGCGTATCAGCAATGCGGTCACCGGTTGCACGATGGTCGCGAAGCCCGGGACGAATCTCCGGTACCAGGATGCCATCCCGATCCATTGGCGTAGTTCCTTCAGATTGGTGGGGATCTTCAGCCCATTGATCGCAGACACCTTCTCAGGATCAGTCTGAATCCCTTCGCCGCTGATCACATGACCGAGGTAAACCAGTTTTCTGCTTGAAGAATGTACATTTCCTTGGATTTATCCTCAAATTTTCCGCCCATAATCTGCGAAACACTTCGGCGAGGTGAGCGAGGTGTTGCTCCTCCGTAGGGCTAACGACAATGATGTCATCTAAGTAGGCAAAGGCATCCGGATCCATCTCCGCCCCTATCACACTGTCCAGAGCACGTTGGAACGTTGCGCTGGCGGAGTGCAGGCCAAAGGGCATGACCTTCCATTGATACAGTCCCCGACCTGGAACCGTAAAGACCGTGTATTGACGACTATCCTTGGCCATGGGTATTTGCCAATAGCCGTTTTTCAAATCCAACGTGGATATATACCGGGCGTGACGCAACTTCTCCAGGATGTGATTGATCCTCGGGACAGGGTAGGCGTCGGGCACTGAGTGTGCGTTCAACTGTCGATAGTCGACACACATGCGCCACTCGCCCCCCTTTTTCTTCACCAACACGATCGGTGCGCTATGTGGGCTCCTGGAAGGCTCGATGGCGCCTGCGCGGAGCAGTTCATCTACTTGGGTATCGATGACGTGTTGCATCACTGGGTTCCTGGGATAATAACTTTGCTTTAAGGGGTTATCGTCGCGCATGACGATGCGATGCTCGGCGATCTGAGATACTCCCTGGAGACTCTTGAACAAAGCTAACTCTCGTTCGAGGATGCCTTGTTGCCTCGGACTCTATGGCTCAATCTGTCGCCCTTTGTCGTGGTCCTCCGTCCTAGCAGTTTTCCCAGAAAATTTTGTCCTCCTTGTCTGGAAGTCCCCAATTGGACCCTAAACTTGTCAGAGTGTACCGCTCCTTCTCGATCGTCCCTCGGAGGTATGAGCACTGGTTGTAACAAAGGATCCCCTCTCGCTTGGGGTTCGGATCGCAATTCGAGGGTGGCCTGTCCACATCGCACGCGCGTCCCGGCTGCTTTGAGGAAATCCATCCCAAGTATCACTCGGTCCAACATGGTGGGCATCACCAACATGGGTAAGAGAACTGTGCCAACGTGACCGGGGTGCGCCACAATTTTGTCACATCCAGACATGACCGATCGGCCAACACTATTCTGGTGACAACTTCACGAACCTCGTCTGCGCGGGCAACCAGCTTTGTAAAACTTTCACTGGCGAAACTCCTCGATGCCCCTGTATCAACGGTGGCGTCTACCCACGTTCCTCCGACTTCTATCGCTGCTGTGATGAGCCCACCGTGTATCCTTAACTGGGGTTTTGTTGGGGTCGGGCCGTTGCTTCGTTCGTCTCTGCCGTACCCGGATTCCGGCGGAGGCGTCCTCCATTTCCCGAGGCATTTCGACGGTAGCACTCTATAGTTAGCACTCCCACCCGGCCACAATCCTAACAAAAGTCACGACGTGGGTTGGGACAGCCGCGACGGAAATGACCGTTCTCACCACAACGGCCGCAGGCACGCTTCACATCCACTCGCGAGGTTTCTTGCCCGATCATCCGGTGAGTCACGTGTCCTGCCTGTGTAGTACTCTCCAAGTTCCGAAAGAGGTTCGGTGAACGCCGAAGTTGCGGTCCCTCGCGGTTCCTGTCCGTCCCTCCTGTGGTCCCGTCTCGAGTCGACTCGAGTTGTTTGACACACTCGTACTCAGTAGCCAGCTGCTTCAACGTCCCGAATTCACTGCGCTTGATGTATAGCCGGTACTCTGGAGCCATGTTTTCGTACGCGCGGTACAACTCTTCCTCTTCTCGGTACCCGGCCTGCTGCATCTTCGTCCTAAGCTCGATCAGGTATGTTTTGAAAGGCTCTCCTCTTCTCTGCACGTGAGTCCGAATCTTATCCTCTAATCGTTCGAAATATCGCGGTGGTAGGAAGAATTCCAGGAATTCCCTCCGGAAAGTTACCCAAGAGGCAGACTGCAGATGGCTAGTACGGAACCACTGTGCCGCCGGGCCCTCGAAGATTTCGGACATAGCCCGGGGAATCTCTTCCGGATTTATCCTATACGTCGTCATCTTCTCCTCGAGTACAGCGATGAGGGTTAGCGGATCCGAGCTACCATCGAACCGTAGGTTCCACTTGTGTATCTTCTCAGGGAGCAAGTGCTAAGTGGGAGTCGCATTACTCCGCACCTCCTGTAGCTAACAAAGGACCTCGGTGTAGCTAACAAAGGACTCGTTAATCTTAACCTATTACAAGTAGGGATCTTAAAGTTATTTCGTAGTTCCTGACCGCTTACCGTGCCGGTTTACTTGGCCCGGTGATGTCGTCGTCACTCGCCTCGAGGGCGTCCTCTGCGTAGTAGGGTTTAAGTTGAGATATGTTGGCGATCCGCCGCCGACGGTCTCCTAAGCACTGCAAACGTACCAAGTTCGGCGATGTGAACTTCGCGACGGTGTAGGGACCGTCATACTTAGGAGCGAGTTTGGCGGCGAATCCCTCGGTCGCTTTTGATAAGGGATGTTGTCGCAGCCATACTTGGCTCCCGAGCGTTGGTCTCCATTCGCGCCTCCGAAGGTTATAGTGCCTCGCCTGCTCCAGAGATGCTCGTTGCAGGTTCGACCGAACGATGTCGAAGATCCCTTGGAGGTGTGACGCCTTGTCTTCAGGACCTGTATGCACGACCGCTGATCCAGGGGTGAGTTCGTCATACAGCATCGCAGGTAAGCGCAACTCCCGTCCCTGAGTGAGAAATGCGGGAGTATACCCAGTCGAGTCCGATACACAACTATTGATAGCGAGGGAAATCTCCGGCAACATTTTATCCCACGTACTCTGGTCTCCTTCCGACAGCTGAGAAATCAGCGTCTTCACCGTGTGATTGGTCCTCTCGGTGGGATTCTCCTGCGGACAATACGGAGCCGTGTCCTGGACTTCCACGCCGAGCTTAGCAAAGTAATCTTTTAGGGCCCGACTTGTGAATTGGGTTCCGTTGTCACACACGAACTTCCGGGGAGTGCCCACTCGCCCGAGTATACGTTCCCGAAACGCTTTCTGGAGTGCCGCAGCGGTGGCTTTCCGGAGTGGGATCAACTCTACCCATTTGGAGAACACGTCATGGAAAACGAGAAGCATCGAGTTCCCTTGTTTCGATCGGGGCAGCGGACCTACAAAGTCAGCGCAGAGAATGTCGAAGGGTTCGCTTACGACACGGGTAAGCATTTTCCCTGCTGCTTTGGCCTGAACGGTCTTAAATTTTTGGCACGACTTGCAGTGCCGAACATGTTGTTTTGGATCGCGGTACATGCCGGGCCAGAAATATCTTTGCGACAGGCGGGTGATCGTCTTTCGGACACCCAAGTGTCCCGCGGTCGGGGAATCGTGACACTCGTATAAGACGCGGGCTCTACAGGAAATGGGTACACAGAGTTTCCACGTGAAGTAGTCTTCGTCGTCTGCTCGGTAACCCATGTTCCTATAGAGCTGACCGTTCTCCAACATGTAGTCAGAGAACTTCTCAGGCTCGTCGCGTACCTTGTCTTTCATCTTCCTGATCCATTCGCAGTGTTCCTTGAGCTCGATAGCGCCTTGAAGTACCTCACAGGGCTGTCGGAAAAGCGTATCAGCAATGCGGTCACCGGTTGCACGATGGTAGCGAAGCCCGGGACGAATCTTCGGTACCAGGATGCCATCCCGATCCATTGGCGTAGTTCCTTCAGATTGGTGGAGATCTTCAGCCCATTGATCGCAGACACCTTCTCAGGATCAGTCTGAATCCCTTCGCCGCTGATCACATGACCGAGGTAAACCAGTTTCTGCTTGAAGAATGTACATTTCCTTGGATTTATCCTCAAATTTGCCGCCCATAATCTGCGAAACACTTCGGCGAGGTGAGCGAGGTGTTGCTCCTCCGTAGCGCTAACGACAATGATGTCATCTAAGTAGGCAAAAGCAACCGGATCCATCTCCGCCCCATCACACTGTCCAGAGCACGTTGGAACGTTGCGCTGGCGGAGTGCAGGCCAAAGGGCATGACCTTCCATTGATATAGTCCCCGACCTGGAACCGTAAAGGCCGTGTATCGACGACTATCCTTGGCCATGGGTAATAGCCGTTTTTCAAATCCAACGTGGAGATATACCGGGCGTGACGCAACTTCTCCAGGATGTGACAGGGACAGGGTAGGCGTCGGGCACTGAGTGTGCGTTCAACTGTCGATAGTCGACACACATGCGCCACTCGCCCCCCTTTTTCTTCACCAACACGATCGGTGCGCTATGTGGGCTCCTGGAAGGCTCGATGGCTCCTGCGCGGAGCAGTTCATCTACTTGGGTATCGATGACGTGTTGCATCACAGGGTTCCTGGGATAATAACTGTGCTTTAAGGGCTTATCGTCGCGCATGACGATGCGATGCTCGGCGATCTGAGATACTCCCTGGAGACTCTCGAACAAAGCTAACTCTCGTTCGAGGAAGCCTTGTTGCCTCGGACTCTATGGCACAATCTGTCGCCCTTTGTCGAGGTCCTCCGCCTCCGTCCTAGCAGTTTTCCCAGTGCCTTTTGTCGTGGCCGCGTCCCACGTAGGCGTAGGGCTAAGAACCTCTGTTCCTCCTTGTCTGGCAGTCCCCAATTGGACCCTAAACTTGTCAGAGTGTACCGCTCCTTCTCGATCGTCCCTCGGAGGTATGAGCACTGGTTGTAACAAAGGATCCCCTCTCGCTTGGGGTTCGGATCGCAATTCGAGGGTGGCCTGTCCACATCGCACGCGCGTCCCGGCTGCTTTGAGGAAATCCATCCCAAGTATCACTCGGTCCAACATGGTGGGCATCACCAACATAGGTAAGAGAACTGTGGTGCCCGCCAACGTGACCCGGGTGCGCCACAATTTTGTCACATCCAGACATGACCGATCGGCCAACGCTATTCTGGTGACAACTTCACGAACCTCGTCTGCGCGGGCAACCAGCTTTGTAAAACTTTCACTGGCGAAACTCCTCGATGCCCCTGTATCAACGGTGGCGTCTACCCACGTTCCTCCGACTTCTATCGCTGCTGTGATGAGCCCACCGAGTATCCTTAACGGGGGTTTTGTTGGGGTCGGGCCGTTGCTTCGTTCGTCTCTGCCGTACCCGGATTCCGGCGGAGACGTCCTCCATTTCCCGAGGCATTTCGACGGTAGCACTCTATAGTTAGCACTCCCACCCGGCCACAATCCCAACAAAAGTCACAACGTGGGTTTTGACAGCCGCGACGGAAATGACCGTTCTCACCACAACGGCCGCAGGCACGCTGCACGTCCACTCGCGAGGTTTCTTGCCCGATCATCCGGTGAGTCACGTGTCCTGCCTGTGTAGTACTCTCCAAGTTCCGAAAGGGGTTCGGTGAACGCCGAAGTTGCGGTCCCTCGCGGTTCCTGTCCGTCCCTCCTGTGGTCCCGTCTCGAGTCGACTCGAGTTGTTTGACACACTCGTACTCAGTAGCCATGTGGGTCAGCTGCTTCAACGTCCCGAATTCACTGCGCTTAATGTATAGCCGGTACTCTGGAGCCATGTTTTCGTACGCGCGGTACAACTCTTCCTCTTCTCGGTACCCGGCCTGCTGCATCTTCCTCCTAAGCTCGATCAGGTATGTTTTGAAAGGCTCTCCTCTTCTCTGCACGTGAGTCCGAATCTCATCCTCTTATCTTTCGAAATATCGCGGAGGTAGGAAGAACTCCAGGAATTCCCTCCGGAAAGTTACCCAAGAGGCAGACTGCAGATGGCTAGTACGGAACCACCGTGCCGCCGGGCCCTCGAAGATTTCGGACATAGCCCGGGGAATCTCTTCCGGATTTATCCTATACGTCGTCATCTTCTCCTCGAGTACAGCGATGAGGGTTAGCGGATCCGAGCTACCATGAACCGTAGGTTCCACTTGTGTATCTTCTCAGGGAGCAAGTGCTGAGTGGGAGTCGCATTACTCCGCACCTCCTGCCCCTGCAGGCCAGTGGCCAAGTGAACGTCTTTGGGCGGCATCCGGGCACCGTGTGCCGTTCCGGGATGTACTCCTCGATGCCGAGCGGGAACCTCGAGCGGCGCAGCGTCGGAGATGACGGGGATTCGGAGGGACTGTGAGGAGTCTTAAACTCCCCACAAATCCCGATGCAGGAGATCGGCCTAGCAACAGCGGAGGAGGCGAGAAAGCCGGAGAAATGAAGGGCATCCAGGTCAAACGGGAAACATTCGGACCTTGGACCCTCATATGGCAAGGGCAACAAGGTCAAACGGTGAATTGGCGGACTTCGGACCCGCCTAAAGAGGACACACCGTGAACTAACGGAACCTCGATGGACCTTGGACCCGCACCCGGCAAGGGCAACGGGGTCATACGGTAAATTGGCGGACTTCGGACCCGCCTAAAGAGGACACACCGAGGGAAATAACGGCACCTACAGCGCCTATAAAAAGGACGGCGCAAGCGCAGCTCGGGACAGTACGAGTGCGAGAATCAGAGCGAGTGCGTGAACGCGAAATAAGTAAACATCGAAACCGAAGTGCCCAAGGATCAAGATCGCAAAGTCGAGACGCCGAACGACGACAAGTCTACAAGGCTGAGGCTACAACGCTGAGATCCAACGGTGCAAGGTCGTGGTAAAGTCAAGCTTAGGGAGTCCTTGCGCGGTGTCAGGCGATAAAGGTGGCTAGGCGATAAGGGAGAACTTTGTTCTACCTGCTAGGCGATACACCTTGCCGACAAAGTCCAGGCTGAACTCCGGAAGCCAGGCGATAAAGGTGGCTAGGCGTTAAGGCGTAACTTCGGTTCACCTGCTAGGCGATACACCTTGCCGGCCCCGGTAGGGAAGCTCGCATAACATCCAGGGTTTTGGCGGAATCGTACCGATCTCAGTCACCCGGAGCAGCAAGCCGAAGCAACGCAGTAGCAGGCCAGGAGCGACGCAGCGGTAAGCCAGGAGCGACGCAGCAGTACGCCAGGAGCAGAGCAGCAGCGAGACAGCGACAACGGGCAGCAGAATAATAGCAATAAGGCTATATTTTAGAGAGTCAATAAACCAGCACCAACCTAATCATTTCTGGCGTTATCCTTTGGTCACGGGCGGTCACTCAATATAAATTTGGTGGAACGAACTCACAACCTCTCTGAGCTAGCCGCACGTTTACGTAGCGAGCAGAAATAAAGAATCAGGTCGTTACATCTGGCGCCCAAGAGTGATTGTCCTGACCAAGGAAACAAAAGTTCCGAGATGGGGAAGTCCTGGATTTATAATCTCAGGAAGGAAGACTTCGACGAGGTGAGCCAAGTTCTAGGAATATAACTGGAGGGCTCAGTCGATTCGATGAGGAAGACGCTGGGAGACTTCGTCGACCAGACGGCAGAGGAGCCAGACATCGCCGATTTGGTAACGGTCCTGGAAAAGAAATTCCGGAAAATGCCCACGCCAAAATTTAAAATCACAACCGCAAGTGCCGAGGGCCTCATAGCGAGCTTGGATGTGTCGAGCATCGCAAGCCACGCAAGTCGGCAGCGGGAAAATAGCCGGGAAAGAAAGGAGAATTCCAGGACGCACACCCAGGACTACGCGAAGGTGGCCAAACAGGTCCGGGAGTGGAATTTCCGCTACGACGGAAACGACAAGCCGCTGGAATTCTTGGAGCAAGTAGAATGGTCAGTCGTGACTTACGGTCTCGACATAAATCAGATCCCACGAGCAATGCCGGAGCTGCTCCAAGGCAGAGCCTTGAAGTGGTTCATCGCCAACAATCAGCACTGGGAAACCTGGGGAGACTTCATCTACAGCTTCCAAAATTTCTTTCTGCCCCGAGGATACATGGCGAAGCTGGCGGATCAGGTCAGACAGAGGAAGCAAGCCTACGGGGAGAGCTTCAAAGACTTTATGGTGGGTATGCAGACCCTGATGCGCCCACTGAATATGTCGACCAAGGAAACGCTGGAGAGGATAAAAGAGAACAGCACGCCGGCACTCAGAATGTTCGTTCGCCCATACGAATGCCGAAATTTGGAGACATTGATGGCGCTGGCTGACGAATTTGAGGAGCTCGACCAGCAGCGGGAGAAATTCGAGCTGGAAAACAATCCCCGCAAGCAGCAAGGGCAGAGCAACCCAGTGCCAAGGCCAAGACCAGACCAGGGTGCGGTGTGCAGGCGGTGCCAGGAGGACCCGGACGCACAACCACGAAGTACGCCGCGCGGCCACGAACCGGCAAACAATCGCGGCGGATACGTGGCAAATCCTACCCAGGCCTGCCGCAGATGCGGGGGTCCAGACCACTGGGCGAAGGAATGCCGAAACCAACGTCTTACGTGTTGCTGGCGATGCGGAAAAGTAGGAGTTCGGACGGTTCAATGCTGTTCCGGGTCGGGAAACGCCCAGCGACCCCAGCCTCCGAGGGGCGGCCAGGGATCGCAAGGTGCTGCCTCTCGAAATTAATGGGCGACCTGCAGGCGGAAGAAATGCAACTGTCCGCCACGGTGCTCATAGGTGAAAGTAAGATAAAGGCCACGGTGGATACCGGCGCCACGGCGAGTTTCATCAGCGAAGAGCTGGCGGACAGGCTGCAGGCAGCAGGAAGGGTCGGACCCACGAGAAGGCAAGTACGGATGGCAGACGGTCGCTGTGGAGAAATAAGATCACAGCTGGAGACCAGAATTGGACTGGGAACGAAAACAATTTCAATGGAGCTGCTGATTTTACCAGGACTGATAGACGCACTGGTATTGGGATGGAATTTCCTCACCAGAATCGGGGCCGAAGTCGAGTGCGCAGGACACAGCGCGTCGATACCGGCAAAGAATAGACGAGGAGGATGGCTGGAGGAAAAACTGTCAGTGGCAATAGTTGAAACACCCAAAAGCTTTGCGGAAAAGGATGTGGAGGGATTTTTAAAAGCCGAGTTGGACGAACTGGAAGGAATAAATGGTACATCCAACGTGGCCGTACATAGGATCACCATGAAGGACGACCAACCAGTCAAACAACGGTACTACCCTAAAAATCCAAAAATGCAGGGTGAGATAAATGCCAAGGTAGACGAGCTGCTGGAAAAAGGATGCATCGAGCCGTCCAGGAGTCCCTACAGCTCACCAATAGTCATGGTGAGAAAGAAGACTGGAAAGTGGAGGCTTTGTGTGGATTTCCGGCAGATAAATGCGAGGTCCATAAAGGACGCATACCCGATGCCGATGATAAATTACATCCTGGACCAGCTGCGAGAGGCGAAGTACATCAGCAGTCTCGATCTAAAGGACGGTTATTGGCAGATCCCCTTGGAGGCAGACAGCAGGCAGTATACGGCGTTTACTGTACCAGGGAAGGGCCTGTTCCAATGGAAGGTGATGCCATTTGGCCTACACTCCGCGTCGGCAACATTCCAGCGGGCATTGGATCAAGTCATTGGACCAGAAATGATGCCGCATGCCTTCGCGTATCAGGACGATATTATCGTCATCGGACGAACGCTCGAAGAGCATATGGAAAACCTGAAGGAAGTGTTTAGGAGACTAAGGGCCGCCAACCTGAAAGTAAATGCGGAAAAATGCAAATTTTTTAGAAAGGAACTGCAATACTTGGGGCATCGCATAACTGACCAAGGCATCGGAACAGACCCAGAAAAGGTGTCGGCAATTGCCTTAATAAAACCACCGGCCAACGTTAAGGAGTTACGACAATATTTGGGAGTGGCGTCGTGGTACAGGCGTTTTGTGCCAGATTTTGCAACGTTGGTGCATCCGTTGAATATCCTGCTCCGGAAAAGCACAAAATGGGAATGGACAGATGACCATCAACAGGCGTTTGAAGCTGTCAAGGCCAGGCTAATAGCAGACCCCATCTTAGCATGCCCAGATTTCACAAAGACATTTGTGCTGCAGACCGACGCCAGTGATTACGGGCTCGGTGCTATTCTCACACAGAATTCCGACCAGGGCGAGAGGGTGATCTCGTATTCCAGTAGGTCCCTAAATGGTTCTGAGAGAAATTTCTCAGCGACTGAGAAGGAATGCCTGGCAATTGTGTGGGCCATACGCAAGTTAAGGCCATACTTGGAGGGCTACCACTTGAAAGTGATCACGGATCATATGGCACTGAAGTGGTTGAATAGCATCGAGAGCCCAACCGGAAGAATCGCACGATGGGCGCTGGAACTGCAGCAATATGACTTCGAGATCGCGTACAGAAAGGGCCAGCTGAATATAGTCGCAGACGCACTATCACGACAGCCACTGCCAGAAACGTGTCGACGGGTAAAAACACAGGAACAGCACAAGGAAACCGGCGAGTGTAACTGGATAAGGGATATGCGGAGCAAGATTTCCCAAAATCCCCAAAAATATCCAGACTACATGACAGAAGCCGACCAGCTATATCGCCACATACCGCACAGAGCAGGCAACGAGGATGTCACATCTTGGAAGCTATGCGTGCCAACTGGGTCCAGGCGGCGGGTAATGTCGGAGAACCACAACTCACCGACAGCCGGCCACATGGGCAGTCGGAAAACAATTGCCAGAGTCGCCGCAAGATACCATTGGCCGGGAATGCACCGCGACATAAGGAAATATGTGCAAAACTGCGAGAGCTGCCTACGATATAAGCCAAGCCAACTACAGGCGGCCGGAAAAATGCTGACCCAAGTTCCGGAAGAGCCGTGGGCCACTGTGTGCGCAGATTTCGTCGGACCACTGCCCCGCTCCAAACACGGGAATTCTATGCTGCTAGTGCTGGTAGATAGGTTCTCCAAGTGGACCGAAATGGTGCCAATGCGCAGGGCAACGACGGAAACTCTGGAAAAGGCGATCCGCGAGCGGATCCTCGCAAGATACGGCGTGCCCAAGTTACTGATTACAGACAATGGCGTTCAGTTCACCAGCAGGGCGTTTAAAAAGTTCCTGGGTGAATTAGGCGTCCGACACCAGTTCACGGCCCCATACACGCTCCAGGAAAACCCGACGGAGAGAGCCAACAGGACGGTGAAAACTATGATCGCCCAGTTCACAGGGGCAGACCAGAGGACTTGGGACGAAAAGTGGCCGGAACTGCAGTTGGCCGTGAATACGAGCGTGGCCGAATCCACAGGATATTCGCCTGCTTTTATTACGCAAGGGAGAGAGCCTAGGTTACCCAGCGCACTGTACGATGAAGGAACAATCGGCACAGGAAGGGAAACGCAAACTCCGGCCGAGAACGCCAAGAAGCTAAAAGAAATCTTCGAGCTGGTGAGGAGAAATATGGAAAAGGCAGCGCAGGATCAGGCACGCCATTACAATCTCCGTAGACGCCCATGGAAGCCAAACATCGGGGACACAGTCTGGGCTAAGGAACACCATCTGTCCAAGGCTGCAGAAGGATTCGCCGCAAAATTGGCACCAAAGTACGATGGGCCGTTTAAGATAATAAATTTTAATTCGCCGGTGATATGCAAGTTGCGGCACGAAAATTCTGGCAAAGAAAAAACCGCCCACGTTAGCCAATTAAAAAAACAAGTAATTGATGGCCAAAACAAAGCATCGAAGTCGGACTTAGCAGGGGCGCACTGTGACTCCGAACAGAGGGAGAGGACGATACACAGTATCGAACTCACACAGATGCAATAGGAGCGCGAGAGCGGGAGAGGGAGGGTCTTAGGATGCGGATACCGTTACCGGGTAACGCATACCAAAGCAGGGACCCGTCGGAGTCCGTAGCAAGGGAAAGTCCAAAGGCCGCCGCGGATAACGGAACCGGAAACATGGGCAACCGAGGTTTCGTCAGCGCGCGAGCACCACAAGACGGGCCTATTTAAAATCAGGTCGTCGAGATGCCAGCACGGAACAGCAGCAACAGCCAAATCACGTGGGGAGAGGGGCGGGGAGGCAGCACCAGGCAACAGCCAGCGGCGAGATGGAGGCGGGACTCAGGTTCCGCACTCCAGCTGCTGGCGTCCCCCCTGGTGTCGCGGTCCCCGTCGCCAAACCCCGAATGGGAGGACGAGGAGCGGATCTCGGATATAGATCTGGAGGAGGAGGAGGAGGCCGGCGTCCGGTCGGCAGGGCAGGAGGCTGAGGTGCCGACCATCAGCCTGTCCTCGTCCGAGGAGGAGGAGGAGGAAGCCCAGGAGGATACCGGGACGGAGACGGTGAGTCCGGAGGTCTCCTCGGACGAGGAGGACGAGCCACGTCGGGCGGCGAAGGCCCGGATGGCATTCCGCCGAATCAAGCGGGCCGCAGCCGGATTCTGGCGGATCCGGTTGGGCGACGCGGCGCCATCGGGCCGCCCGGAGGAGGCAATGCGTATATTCGCAACCCGGGCAGAAGTGGTGCGGCGAGTGTTCGCGCAGCGGGCGGTGGCACGGGCAGCCGCAGCAGCCAGGGAGTGGCAGAAGCGGCTGGACGAAGCTGAGGCTGAAGAAGCAGCTATATGGGCACGGCCAGGCCCTCCGGAGCAGCCGCCGCTGCAAACACCTCCACCGCCGTCGCCACCGCTGTCGCAGCCGCCACCACTGCCGTCGACGTCGCGGGCGTCAGCACCGCCACCGCCACCACCGTCGCCGCCCCGGGCAGCAGCACCGCCACCACCGTCGCCGCCCCGGGCAGCAGCACCGCCACCGCCACCACCGTCGCCGCCCCGGGCAGCGGCACCGCCACCGCCACCACCGTCGCCGCCCCGGGGTGCAGCACCGCCCACCGCCACCACCATCGCCGCCCCGGGCATCAACTCCGCCACCGCCACCACCGTCACCGCCGCAGGCACCACGGCCATCCCAGGCACCACGGCACGGAGCGGAGACACCACCGCCTCCACCGCCGCCGTGGGTGCAAAGCCATCGCCGTTGCCAGCAAAACGGCTCGGTGGGGACCCGGAGGGTCTGGAGAAGGGACCCTGGGTGTGGCCGCCGCCAGGGGAGCCAGCCGCACGGCCGTCAAAACTAGCCCGGCTGTCGTCATGCCCGGAGCCTCGGACCCCTCCAACAAGGCCGCGGATGACTCGCCAGCAGTCGGCGGACAGCAGCCGCTGGGAGGAGGTGGCCGAGGGAGGGTGGCCGCCGAGGGTAGCATCCGAGGCTGGCAGGCAGGTACAGAGGGCTCGGAGCAGTCGCTGGGCCAAATTGATAGTGGTGGATGGCGTCCGCTACCGCATCCGGGTGGCAAGCGGGGTAGTAAGGGTCTTGAGGGGCCCAATAAAAGGCCTTTTATGGTTGTAACACACAAATTGATTTATTTATTTACATTTTTGGGTAACGGGTTGCCGGACATAGGGAATAGGGACGGGGGCGCCGAGTCAGGCGGTCGATCGATAGTTGCGATCGATGGGTAGCACGATTGGTAATTGCTATGTTCAAAAGGCAACTTAAGACAACAAAACGGCAAAGACGATGGCAACACTGGAACCCACAATCGATAAACGCGATCGTGGTGAGATTCCAGGGAGTTGCCGGACCGAGGGAAAACGAAATGGTGACTTTTAGTTTGGGGAAATGTCTGGGTGGGAAAATTCGAATTTCACGCAGGGAATTGTCTGGGGAACTGGGAACTGTCTGGGGAACTGTGAACTATCTGGGGAACTGGGAACTGTCTGTGGAATTGGGAACTGTCTGGGAAATGGGAACTGTGAACTATCTGGGGAAGAGGGAAACAGTCTGGGGAAATAATCTTTCAAGGAGCTGCATGGAAAAGTCTTTAAGGGAAACAGTCACGGGAAGGTTCAAGTCTTTCAAGGAGCTGTACGAGTAAAGTCTTTTAGGAGAACAGTCTAGGGAAAGGTGAAGTATTTCGGGAAACTGTCTGGGGAACATCTAACACGCAAGTCAGGCGGGGAATTCGAGTAGTATAAACATAAAGGGCGGGGAAAGTCACCACTTTCATTACATTTCCGAAGGAAGGGGGAAATGTGAGGAGTCTTAAACTCCCCACAAATCCCGATGCAGGAGATCGGCCTAGCAACAGCGGAGGAGGCGAGAAAGCCGGAGAAATGAAGGGCATCCAGGTCAAACGGGAAACATTCGGACCTTGGACCCTCATATGGCAAGGGCAACGAGGTCAAACGGTGAATTGGCGGACTTCGGACCCGCCTAAAGAGGACACACCGTGAACTAACGGAACCTCGATGGACCTTGGACCCGCACCCGGCAAGGGCAACGGGGTCATACGGTAAATTGGCGGACTTCGGACCCGCCTAAAGAGGACACACCGAGGGAAATAACGGCACCTACAGCGCCTATAAAAAGGACGGCGCAAGCGCAGCTCGGGACAGTACGAGTGCGAGAATCAGAGCGAGTGCGTGAACGCGAAATAAGTAAACATCGAAACCGAAGTGCCCAAGGATCAAGATCGCAAAGTCGAGACGCCGAACGACGACAAGTCTACAAGGCTGAGGCTACAACGCTGAGATCCAACGGTGCAAGGTCGTGGTAAAGTCAAGCTTAGGGAGTCCTTGCGCGGTGTCAGGCGATAAAGGTGGCTAGGCGATAAGGGAGAACTTTGTTCTACCTGCTAGGCGATACACCTTGCCGACAAAGTCCAGGCTGAACTCCGGAAGCCAGGCGATAAAGGTGGCTAGGCGATAAGGCGTAACTTCGGTTCACCTGCTAGGCGATACACCTTGCCGGCCCCGGTAGGGAAGCTCGCATAACATCCAGGGTTTTGGCGGAATCGTACCGATCTCAGTCACCCGGAGCAGCAAGCCGAAGCAACGCAGTAGCAGGCCAGGAGCGACGCAGCGGTAAGCCAGGAGCGACGCAGCAGTACGCCAGGAGCAGAGCAGCAGCGAGACAGCGACAACGGGCAGCAGAATAATAGCAATAAGGCTATATTTTAGAGAGTCAATAAACCAGCACCAACCTAATCATTTCTGGCGTTATCCTTTGGTCACGGGCGGTCACTCAATATAAATTTGGTGGAACGAACTCACAACCTCTCTGAGCTAGCCGCACGTTTACGTAGCGAGCAGAAATAAAGAATCAGGTCGTTACAGGACTCTGCGAATTGCTCCATCTCGTCGTTCTTTCCGGTGGGAACGGGGCTCGGGGCCCGACTGCTGTACTGCTCCTGCAGCTGAGCTAGCCGGCTCCGCACGCGTTTGGGGAAGGACCCTGCGCTAACCAGGTTGGCAACGCCTTCCTGGCCTCTTCGACGGTACCTTCCGCTTTGAAGCCGAACTCAACGGCAAGGGAGTTGAATTCGTCTCTTCGGCGTGCAAATTACAAATACGATACCGAATGTATTTAAAAAAATATAATTTTATTAAATAAACTTCACTTAGACTTAGAATACAATCATTCTTAGACTTATTTCACGACTGCCCAAGCTTGAGTTGGTTCTCTTCCCTTGTTGCCTCGGGATCGAAGCTTTTAAAGTTTATCATCGTAATTTTCCGAAGTCTTGGTTTCCGAAGCTAATTCCCGATTAAGATTGCTGTGATCAGCATGGAAAATTTGGAAGCGAACGCGATGCCTAAAAAAGAGGGTTCGCGGTGTTGGGATTCTAACGGATGTTTAGTCTAAAGTTTGGCTGGCCTTTGGCGGCTAGCGAGGGGGAAATTGTTTACGTCTGTCTCAAGTTTGGCTCGCCGTTTGCGAGGGTGGAAATGTTTATAAGATAAGAACCCGTGAGAACTCAGTAGCAAGCTCTGCCAAAATAAATTGTTTACGATATTAATTAGAATCTTTAATTAAAGTTATAGTTAATTCTCCCCCTCCTAAGATGAATCGTCCCGATTTATTACAAGTGTGATGCGAGGGAGGAGATTCTATTGTTAAGTTCAGCAAATGTTATTTCTATATTATTTTCGGATTCATTCTCTGTAATGGTTTCAATTGTATTTTCGGGTTCTGGGATTTCTATTTCTATTTTTGTTTTGGTGAGTTTTTTTTGAATATGTTGTATTATTTTGTTTAAGATTTTGGGTGATTTGTATATGATTAAGGAGGTAATTATTAATATTAACAATATTAGCTCTAGGGGTATTTTTGTATTTCCGATTTTTAAAAATGGATTTATGATGTTTATGTTATCTAAACTTAATTCGGAATCGTTTGAGAAGATGTAGTCTGTGATCATATAATTATTATATTTATATTGTGTTATGTATTCTAACATTTTTTGCTTTTCATTAATGTATTTTATGTTATTAATGACGATGCTTTCATTAAATAAAATCAGAAATGCGCCGTTTAATTTTGTCTCGTTAACAATGTTTTCTCCGGTGAGGAGAATGGCGCCATCATCTAAATTTTCAAAGTTTTTATTTTTTTCCCTAATTTTTGAACAGCTTGCTTTTTTCCATTTTATTTCGACGGTGAGTACGAAGACGGTAGTTATATCAAAAAACCTGGTGTTGGAGTTCGCTCCCTTGCCGTTGAGTTCGACTTTAAAGCGGATGGTATCGTCGAAGAGTCCAGGAAGGCTTTCGTCAACCTGGTCAGCGCAGGATCCTTCCCACAACGTGTGTGGAAACGGCTAGCTCAGCTGCAGGAGCAGTACAGTAGTCGGGCCCCGAGCCCCATTCCCACAGGAAGGAACGACGAGATGGAGCAATTCGCGGAGTCCCTCCGGATCCCCGTCGTCTCCGACGCTGCGCCGCTCGAGGTTCCCGCTCGTCATCGAGGAGTACATCCCGGAACGGCACATGATGCCCGGATGCCGCTCAAAGACGTTCGCTTGGCCACTGGCCTGCAGGGGCAGGAGGTGCGAAGTAATGCGACTCCCACTCAGCACTTGCTCCCTGAGAAGATACACAAGTGGAACCTACGGTTCTATGGTAGCTCGGATCCGCTAACCCTCATCGCTGTACTCGAGGAGAAGATGACGACGTATAGGATAAATCCGGAAGAGATTCCCCGGCGGCACGGTGGTTCCGTACAAGCCATCTGCAGTCTGCCTCTTGTGGAACTTTCCGGAGGGAATTCCTTGAGTTCTTCCTACCTCCGCTATATTTCGAACGATTAGAGGATGAGATTCGGACTCAAGTGCAGAGAAGAGGAGAGCCTTTCAAAACATACCTGATCGAGCTTAGGACTAAGATGCAGCAGGCCGGGTACCGAGAAGAGGAAGAGTTGTACCACGCGTAAGAAAACATGGCTCCAGAGTACCGGCTATACTTTAAGCGCAGTGAATTCGGGACGTTGAAGCAGCTGACCCACATGCCTACTGAGTACGAGTGTGTCAAACAACTCGAGTCGACTCGAGACGGGACCACAGGAGGGACGGACAGGAACCGCGAGGGACCGCAACTTCGGCGTTCACCGAACCCCTTTCGGAACTTGGAGAGTACTACACAGGCAGGACACGTGACTCACCGGATGATCGGGCAAGAAACCTCGCGAGTGGACGTGCAGCGTGCCTGCGGCCGTTGTGGTGAGAACGGACATTTCCGTCGCGGCTGTCCCAACCCACGTCGTGACTTTTGTTGGGATTGTGGCCGGGTGGGAGTGCTAACTATAGAGTGCTGCCGTCGAAATGCCTCGGGAAATGGAGGACGTCTCCGCCGGAATCAGGGTACGGCAGAGACGAACGAAGCAACGGCCCGACCCCAACAAAACCCCCGTTAAGGATACACGGTGGGCTCATCACAGCAGCGATAGAAGTCGGAGGAACGTGGGTAGACGCCACCGTTGATACAGGGACATCGAGGAGTTTTGCCAGTGAAAGTTTTACAAAGCTGGTTGCCCGCGCAGACGAGGTTCGTGAAGTTGTCACCAGAATAGCGTTGGCCGATCGGTCATGTCTGGATGTGACAAAATTGTGGCGCACCCCGGTCACGTTGGCGGGCACCACAGTTCTCTTACCCATGTTGGTGATGCCCACCATGTTGGACCGATTGATACTTGGGATGGATTTCCTCAAAGCAGCCGGGACGCGCGTGCGATGTGGACAAGCCACCCTCGAATTGCGATCCGAACCCCAAGCGAGAGGGGATCCTTTGTTACAACCAGTGCTCATACCTCCGAGGGACGATCGAGAAGGAGCGGTACACTCTGACAAGTTTAGGGTCCAATTGGGGACTGCCAGACAAGGAGGAACAGAGGTTCTTAGCCCTACGCCTACGTGGGACGCGGCCACGACAAAAGACACTGGGAAAACTGCTAGGTCGGAGGCGGAGGACCACGACAAAGGGCGACAGATTGTGCCATTGAGTCCGAGGCAACAAGGCTTCCTCGAACGAGAGTTAGCTTTGTTCGAGAGTCTCCAGGCAGTATCTCAGATCGCCGAGCATCGCATCGTCATGCGCGACGATAAGCCCTTAAAGCAAAGGTATTATCCCAGGAACCCTGCGATGCAACACGTCATCGATACCAAGTAGATGAACTGCTCCGCGCAGGAGCCATCGAGCCTTCCGGGAGCCCACATAGCGCACTGATCGTGTTGGTGAAGAAAAAGGGGGGCGAGTGGCGCATGTGTGTCGACTATCGACAGTTGAACGCACACTCAATGCCCGACGCCTACCCTGTCCCGAGGATCAATCACATCCTGGAGAAGTTGCGTCACGCCCGGTATATCTCCACGTTGGATTTGAAAAACGGCTATTGGCAAATACCCATGGCCAAGGATAGTCGTCAATACACGGCCTTTACGGTTCCAGGTCGGGGACTATATCAATGGAAGGTCATGCCCTTTGGCCTGCACTCCGCCAGCGCAACGTTCCAACGTGCTCTGGACAGTGTGATTGGGGCGGAGATGGAGCCGGTTGCCTTTGCCTACTTAGATGACATAATTGTCGTTAGCGCTACGGGGGAGCAACACCTCGCTATTGCTGAAGAAAGGCCGGAAGTGGACTTTGGGACCGGAACTATCGACAGTTGAACGCACACTCAATGCCCGACGCCTACCGTGTCCCGAGGATCAATCACATCCTGGAGAAGTTGCGTCACGCCCGGTATATCTCCACGTTGGATTTGAAAAACGGCTATTGGAAAATACCCATGGCCAAGGATAGTCGTCAATACACGGCCTTTACGGTTCCAGGTCGGGGACTATATCAATGGAAGGTCATGCCCTTTGGCCTGCACTCCGCCAGCGCAACGTTCCAACGTGCTCTGGACAGTGTGATTGGGGCGGAGATGGAGCCGGATGCCTTTGCCTACCTAGATGACATCATTGTCGTTAGCGCTACGGAGGAGCAACACCTCGCTCACCTCGCCGAAGTGTTTCGCAGATTATGGGCGGCAAATTTGAGGATAAATCCAAGGAAATGTACATTCTTCAAGCAGAAACTGGTTTACCTCGGTCATGTGATCAGCGGCGAAGGGATTCAGACTGATCCTGAGAAGGTGTCTGCGATCAATGGGCTGAAGATCCCCACCAATCTGAAGGAACTACGCCAATGGATCGGGATGGCATCCTGGTACCGGAGATTCGTCCCGGGCTTCGCGACCATCGTGCAACCGGTGACCGCATTGCTGAAGAAAGGCCGGAAGTGGACTTGGCTACCGGAACAGCAAACCGCCTTGGAAGAGATTAGAAGATGCCTGACCACCGCCCCCGTGTTGGGTTGTCCGGATTTCGACCGGAAGTTTGTCTTACAGACTGATGCGAGTGACATAGGTGTTATCTCAGGACGTCGAGGGCCAAGAGAAGGTCATCGCATACGCTAGTCGTCGACTAACTCCCGCGGAGCACAATTACACGACGACAGAAAAGGAGTGTCTGGCCATCATCTGGGCCATCAGGAAGATGCTATGTTACCTGGAAGGCTACAGATTTGAAGTCGTTACCGATCACTTGGCTCTCAAATGGTTAAATTCCATCGAAAGTCCTTCCGGCTGAATAGCGCGCTGGGCTTTGGAATTACAACAGTTCCAATTCGACGTGCGTTACCGACGAGGGAAGTTGAACGTCATGGCTGAAACGCTTTCCCGACAGCCCTGTGAGGTACTTCAATGCGCTATCGAGCTCAAGGACCACTGTGAATGGATCAGGAAGATGAAAGACAAGGTACGCGACGAGCCTGAGAAGTTCTCTGACTACATGTTGGAGAACGGTCAGCTCTATAGGAACATGGGTTACCGAGCAGACGACGAGGACGACTTCCCGTGGAAACTCTGTGTACCCATTTCCTGTAGAGCCCGCGTCTTATACGAGTGTCACGATTCCCCGACCGCGGGACACTTGGGTGTCCGAAAGACGATCACCCGCCTGTCGCAAAGATATTTCTGGCCCGGCATGTACCGCGATCCAAAACAACACGTTCGGCACTGCGAGTCGTGCCAAAAATTTAAAATCGTTCAGGCCAAAGCAGCAGGGAAAATGCTTACCCGTGTCGTAAGCGAACCCTTCGACATTCTCTGCGCTGACTTTGTAGGTCCGCTGCCCCGATCGAAACACGGGAACTCGATGCTTCTCGTTTTCCATGACGTGTTCTCCAAATGGGTAGAGTTGATCCCACTCCGGAAAGCCACCGTACGTGGGATAAAATGTGTATCGGACTCGACTGGGTATACTCCCGCATTTCTCACTCAGGGACGGGAGTTGCGCTTACCTGCGATGCTGTATGACGAACTCACCCCTGGATCAGCGGTCGTGCATACAGGTCCTGAAGACAAGGCGTCACACCTCCAAGGGATCTTCGACATCGTGCGGTCGAACCTGCAACGAGCATCTCTCGAGCAGGCGAGGCACTATAACCTTCGGAGGCGCGAATGGAGACCAATGCTCGGGAGCCAAGTATGGCTGCGACAACATCCCTTATCAAAAGCAACCGAGGGATTCGCCGCCAAACTCGCTCCTAAGTATGACGGTCCCTAACCGTCGCGAAGTTCACATCGCCGAACTTGGTACGTTTGCAGTGCCCAGGAGACCGTCGGCGGCGGATCGCCAACATATCTCAACTTAAACCCTACTACGCAGAGGACGCCCTAGAGGCGAGTGACGACGACATCACCGGGCCAAGTAACCCGGCACGGTAAGCGGTCTGGAACTACGAAATAACTTTAAGATCCATACTTGTAATAGGTTTAGATTAACGAGTCCTTTGTTAGCTACACCGTTAGGTAGGGAGTTCGAGAGGTAGGGTTATACCAATAAGTCTAGATTACTGTTTCAGATGGACGACGTAATCATGGTGTCCGATGACTCCCAAGACACCGAGGCCTTCTATCCACGGGCAAACGACGGGGATAGTCACGGAGAAGAAGAGGAGGAGGAGTTCCTCACCTCCGAAGAGGAAGGCGTTGGTAGCTCGACGAGAGCGGACGACGATGAGTCCCGGGACCCCAACGACTGGCGTTTTGCTGAGTCCCACGAGGACCAGTGGAGCCAATCTACGTCGCCCACCATACGACGGAGGACCAGGTGTGCAGATACGCCGGGCATGTGTCGCTCATGCGCATCGACGTCCGCTCGGTGCTCATCAAGGTGCCCGGGTTACCCGCACAAGGGCCGTACGTGGAGGAACCCCCACTCTCGCCTCCGTATCCTGTGCTGGAAGCCGGTGCGGGTGTAGACTTCGAGGCCGACCGCTCGCCGTACGAGGGAACAATCCAAATGGAAGGAGAAGCCGCTAGGGAACCCGAGCGCCCGACAACTCCACCACAACTAGTTACGACTGCCCGTACGCTCTCCCAAGGGGTCCAGACGTCCCCCGTGGTCGGAAAGAGCCATACGCAGGAGATGTCAAATCAGGGAACCCAAACCTCGCCACCCAACTGGCTGGACTCGCGCCGCTTGGCCCGGATGCCTGAGATGCAGGTACCCCACGACCAGAGGCCTGCTAGTCCACGACGCGACACTGGGGACCCTACTCCAGTTGTCCCGTGTTCTGAGTAGCTGGCCGGCTTCGAGTTGGTCACGGACAGCGAGGATGGTGAAGAAGAAAGGCCCCTGTTTCGTCGATCCTTCGTGGCGTCGCCCCAACAAGACCAGATGGCCGAGGTCATACCTCTCGGGGTCGACACCGAATGCCTCTACTATGGGGTTGCGAGGGACCTCTGGACTACTCCGCGGGAAGGGGGGAATCCCCAACGGTCCCCCAGTTGCGCTCATCCAGGTGAGCAGCTCACCGAATGGGAGGATCGTGTTCTGGAGCAAGTCCTCACAGATCTGTCAGGAGCTGGCTCCCCCGGGCCTGTTGCCGACGCGGTCGTCATGCGCACTCAGATGGCGACGGAAACGAACGCATCATTCGCGGCTGCGATGGATGTGCACCAGTCGACAGGAAGGGAGGACGACCTTCGCCCATTACCCGAAGGTTGGATCGGGGGAAACAACCTACGCTATCTGCCTCAGCACATCATAGAGCAGATAGAGCGGAAGGTGGCAACCCGGATCGGTCGTGGACGTGGGGTACGAATAGCCGTCGGAGAAGGCGCTTACAGGTTTACCGTCACGATAAAAGAGCGATTGATGCCTCTATATTGCGACGCGGGAAGAAAGGGGGGGTGTGACGAACCCGCCTAGGAGGCGTGTACGCCACAATGGCTTTTCATACCTTTATGATAGTTTTAAGAGAAATTACATGGAGTTCAATAAATATTAAGACATAGTAAGATTAAATAAGTTATATCTAAGTTCAAATCCCAGGGTGGCAACGCTAACCGATATTTAGCCGAGGCGCATTTAATACTAGAAAAGCAAGTAGCTAAGATACCAGTAGTAGGAAAATACTAGAAATCCCGAATGCGGTAACAAGGAGAAAAGGGCACGCGATCACACAATAACCTGGAGCAGGGCTCTTGGCTCTTCTCTCGGGATCGCGGAACGAGGCAGACGTGCGATCGGCACACGACTCGACGAAACTTTGAGGCTCCTCGTGTAGTCCGCAAGTTTATTCGCAAAGCAGGTCAAACGTAACGCCCAACGCGACCTTTCACAGTTCTCCCATCGCGAGTGTTCCGCCGTTTTGGATTTGGCCCAGCGCCACGCTGTCAATCGCGGGTGAAATTTAAGAGGTTGGTACGAAATAGGTTCTCATACGCTCAGAACGGTGTAGCGGACTCGGGTGAGGGCAATCTCAATAAAGTGTTACGATTGTTTAATCATATCTACCGATCGTGTGTATTTCATTTCGTAGTTAGCAAAGTAACCTAACCTTCTTCTCACAACTACTTTGGGCCCGAACGCGGACATATTTCCCGTTCGCCACTGTAGCCGTTGTTTTTGCTCCTAGTAGTACCATCGGACCCGAACGCGGACCCTTCCCGTTCGATCCAGTAGTTCCCGAAACACGAGACAAGGATTCCACGCGTCCACGTTTCCGTCGACGCGGATAAGAACCTTTGGTGCAGACTCCCCACCAAAATCATCCGTTCACCTGTAGAACGGAACTCTCTAGTCCGGTGTTTCGGTGATTTACAAATTTCTTGTAAAGGACTCTTGGATCCGACTGAGATCTGTACCCCGGCCGAGAAATTATCCTTACATAGGGATGCCTATTTTACCGAAAGAATTCAGCAATTAGTCTCAACGACTCCAATAAGCATTTATGAGTTAGAACTGTTATATTTAGAAACCTTCAATTTGGACTTCTCTCCCCTAATACATTGCACTCAAACACTAAAGGCATTAGTATTGTCCACTATTCCCGGGATTCAGGTGAAATCAATTCTAAGCGATCACCTAATACTAGGCAAAAATCTTTCAATAATAGCCTTTAAAAAGTAATAAAAACAAATAATGGAATGGGAAGAATTAAAAAGAAGATTAAAAGAACAAAAATTTATATTTGATAAATCATACAAATCTTTGGCACAAAATAGGCCAATTCAGAAAAATACGGTAATCAAACATGCCGAAATATTAGTAACTTGATTTAACAATGCACGTTCACTAACATATTCGCACAGAGAATTAGAAATTAGAAAAAGCCCACTGGACACAAGTATCAAAATTTTTGATCAAACTACGATCAAATTTGATCTTAATAAAAAAAGTATAGTTTGGAAATAACAGTTCCAGCTATCCTTAATATCCCCCTGATCATAAAAATAGACACTGAACCGGAAGATTCTGATTCCGAAAGCGAGGAAATAAAGGCAGAAGATTTAAACGATCTTACCATTCCAGCTGTTTTACTTCAATCTGAACTATCAGGTCAAGAAAATAACGATTCTGATTCAGACAACGGCATATTAGAAAATAATCATTCCACAATGCCTGACGAAACGGCCCGCCCAAAGGGCGTAAATTAAAGATATTTAGAATGCAGTGCCAGAATTCGATGGGAAGAAAATTTATCTCCAACTATTCATCACGGCAATAAAATTGGTCAACATGACAAAAGGACCATATGAAGAAATAGTCAAAGAGGTAATTAAATCAAAAATAATTGGTTCAACTCTCTATAAGGTACAAAATGAAGGCACAATTTATGCTATTATTAATAAACAAAGCACAATTGTTGGCGAAACCTCAGAGGTAATTAAAGCTAAGATGGCAAATATTTACCAAAATGTAAAAACTGCAACTCAGTTCACAAATGAACTTGATAACTTACGTAAACTGCTAGAAGCATCATATATCGATGAAGGATTAAATGCTGAACATGCTGACAAATGCAGCACAAAAGAAGCTATATCCACTTTGATAAAGAATTGCGAAAGCAGAAAAACAAAAACAATTTTGGCAGCTAGCTCATGTAATAATATGAATGACGCTATAACAGCCAAAACCAAAATTATTACGGAAACCAAAATACAAATTATAACAGAAACAATAGAAGAAACTCAAATGTTCAAAGAGGCACCTCTCAAAATAATTCAAACAATAGAGGAAACTCGAATGCTCAAGTCAGAGCTATTGGAACTGAACAGGAAAACTAAGAAATTCCCTTAAGAAGAATAAGCCACACAAACCACTATATATAAAATAAATCTTAGTCTCAACATTTACATTCAAATAAAAAACAAGAGAGAACGCTATAGTCGGGTACCCCGACTATCAGATACCCGTTACTCAGGTAAAGGGAGTGCGAGGGAGATGGAGATAGAAACTTTGATCACGCATAACTTTTTAACAAATGGTCCGATTTGAAAAATTTCTTCAACATTTCGATAGGTATTGATAAACACAATAAAACTGCATTTTTACTTTTCCGAAATATTTAAATTTTTAAAATCGTATATAAGCGATTGTGGGCGTTAAAGGGGGCGTGGCACCATTTTGAAACAAACTTTGCGCTGCGTAGGAACTTCTAAAATCTACATGCAAAATGCCAATATTCTAGCTTTTATAGTTTCCGAGATCTCAGCGTTCATACGGACAGACAGGCAGACAGACAGACAGACGGACATGGCTAGATCGACTCGGCTAGTGATCCTGATCAAGTATATATATACTTTATAGGGTCGGAAACGCTTCCTTCTAGCTGTTACATACTTTTGCACGAATACAATATACCCTTTTACTCTACGAGTAACGGGAATAATTATCAAACAAAAACCCCCTTAACCCTTTTAATTGATACATGCGCTGATTTAAGTCTTTTAAAAATAAACTCTGATAACTATGATAACATAGACACATCAAAAATAATAACAATCTCTGGAATAGGAGAAGGTACTCTTAAATCCAAAGGTTTGGCATTTATAGAGATACAAATAGGAAAATTTATAATCCCTTTCAACTTTCAAATAGTTAATGATAACTTTCCGATACCCTTTGATGGTAAAGTAGGAATGGACTTCCTAAAAACATTTAATTGCCAAATTGACTTTCAGACAGATCACGATTGATTAATAGTTAGACCCGAAAACTTCGATCATGAGATCAACATTCCGATTATACATTCAATAGACAAATTAACAAAAAATTTTCCTGAAATGTTTAAAAGTACACTCACTAAAAAATGCACCGAATTTACTGATAAATTCGGATTAGAAATGGAACCAATATCGTCCAATAATTACAATAATTACAAATTACATTCCAGTTTATATTAAAAACTATAGAACACCCCATAGCCAAAAAGAAGAAATAGATAAACAAGTCGAAAAACTAATTAAAGATGGTATTGTAGAACCCTCCATATTAAAGTACAATAGCCCATTCCTTCTTGTGCCAAAGAAATCAGTTCCCGGAACAGAAGAAAAACGGTGGAGATTAGTTATTGACTACCGACAAATAAATAAACAAGAAAGGAAAGCTATCTTCGGGCGGAGCCGAAGTTGATATACCCTTGCAGAATATTATATTCTCCAAAATTATTCAAATGATGCATTCTTAATACTCATAAAAAAATCCCAAATTCCTAACTTTAAAAACACCAAAATTATGGCATTTCCTATCGTTCAGTTATATTTCAGCTATAGGATATAGTTCGATCCTTATGAAATTTGGTAGGTCGGATTGAATGGCCTCAGTGTATAAGTTATGCAGAATAAATAAAGTTCAAAGAAGATTGCAGAAAGAGAGAGATTTAGTGTGAGAGCGCGGTGGGGAAGGAGAGCGAAATCCCTGCTGAGCGTGGCGCAATGATGAAGAGTAAGATGAGCAAAGGAGAGCTGGGCAGTTCGACTTAACCCTTCCGAGAGAACAGACCTAATTATTGAGTGTTGAAAGAAAACCATTGCGACGCGCTGCGCTGTGTACTGGAAGAAACCCTGATTTATAATGGCCGAGGAACCTGACCCTATATCTCCTACATCAGAAGTGGGATCACCACCCCTGCAAGACAATTCGGAGCATAGCTGGCGCACGCTTCTAGAAACACAAAATAGAGTGATTCAAGAACTCTTGAAAGCGGCACAGTCCACTCCGGCGCCTGGCACGCGTACAGTTTCCGCAGTGCTACCAACGTTTGATCCCGAAACTGCTAACGCCGACGCAGCAGCATGGTGCAAAACTGCTAACATGATTCTGTGTGAACATCCGCAAGAAGGTGCATCTTTGGTGATGACGCTCAGCAAATCGCTTCTCGGAAGCGCGTCGCAGTGGCTGTCTCAAATTTGTTTTTCAGGAATGAGCTGGGTGCAATTCAAGGAATTATTCTTGGAGCGCTATGAAGGCAACGAGACGCCGTCTGCTGTGTTGCTAAACATGCTAAAGGGACGCCCAAATTCCCATGAATGCCTTTCTGTGTACTCCAGCACCGTGGTTACATCTCTATTGACCAAGTGGAGAGTAATGACACAAGAAGAAATTGCCTGGCACATACAGCGCAAATTGATTCCAGACTGCAGCGTCTAGTGTTTACAACAACATAAAGACATGTGCGGAGCTACAACAACAACTCAAAGCTCACATGTTCGTCAGAAACTTGGAATTCTCTGGAATTGAACAAGGCTGCGAGAAGAAGAGGTTCAAAATGCAGACGCCAATAAGATGCCACAGTTGCGGAAAACTCGGACACAAGGCAATAGAGTGCCGAAAGAGAAAAGCAGAAGAGAGGAACGAGACGAAACCAGTGCACTACAACAGCAGATCAGCGGTGACCTGTTTCAAATGTGGCAACGTTGGACACATAGTATCAGTGTGTACAAAGGGAGCAGCAACAACGAATAGAAGCAACGAGAGAAGAGTGGACATGTGAGTTGTCAAAGTCAGGGTTCTCATTCAATGTAAAAAAATGTCAATTTCTACTTACAGAGATAGAGTACTTAGGTTTTGTCATAAAGGAGGGTGAAATAAAGCCCAATCCCCGAAAAATTCTAGCACTGTCTCAACTTCCTAGGCCAGCTTCAGTCACACAGATTAGACAGTTTATAGGCCTAGCATCCTATTTCAGGCAATTCGTCCCTCGATTTTCCGAAGAAATGAAGCCGCTGTACCAAATAACTTCAAAATCAAATGAATTCGAATGGAAGGAACAACATGAGGAAGTTCGTCAAAAAATCATTAAAGTGCTTACAAGTGACCCAGTACTAATTATTTTTGATCCCAAATTTTCAATCGAATTACATACGGATGCAAGTGTCAATGGCTATGGCGCTATGTTGATACATAAGGTAGAAGGCAAACATAGGGTAGTTGAATATTACAGTAAATGCATGACCATATGACCAATGAATGACCATAATGCACTTAGGTTGGCAAAAGGTATTAGATAAGGTATATGAGCAGTACTGGTTTGAGGGCATGACGAAATATGTCAAGAAGTTTGTAGAAATTGTGTGACATGTAAATTGTCGAAATCAGCGTCAGGCAATAAACAAGCAGAGGTACACCCTATACCGAAAGTTGAAATACCGTGGCATACTATACATATCGATATAAGTGGAAAACTGAGCGGTAAGGAGGATGAAAAGGAGTACATTATTGTACAAATTGATGCCTTCACAAAATTCGTCTATCTGTACCATACTTGGAATTTAGACTCTGTAAATTGCATACAGTCAGTGAAGTCCGCCATATCGATATTTGGCGTCCCTAGCAGGATTATAGCGGATCAGGGAAGATGTTTTACGAGCAGTGAATTTCGCAAGATTTGCTCCACGAATAGCATTAACTTACATGTGATAGCAACAGGTGCTAGCAGAGCGAATGGACAGGTAGAGCGTGTCATGAGTGTGCTGAAAGGGATGTTAACGGCGGTGGAGACTAGCGAACGTTCGTGGCAGGAGGCATTGGGCGAAATTCAATTGGCCATAAACTGCACTTCTAATCGGGTGACTCAACATAGTCCGCTAGAATTGTTAACAGGGAAAGAGGCAAGACCCATGGGAATCTTGACCATCAATGAAGAGATGCGAGTAGATCTGAAGAGCGCTAGAGAAAAGGCTAAGGAGAATATTGATTAGAACGCGAAGTATGACAAGAAAAGAGTTGATAAAAAGTATTCCAAAGTCGATAAATATAAGATAGGAGATCATGTGTTATTGAAAAGCGAAGAACGACACCAAACGAAATTAGACCCTAAATTATAGTTGAATTGCTCGATGGTGATCGTTATATGTTGAAGTCATTAACTACTAAGCGAATGTATGATAGTGTACGTAGTCTACCTGATGAGCGAGAGACTTGTGAGTTGATGAAAGAGCTTGACGACGTCGAGAAAGGCGTACGTAGAAGCAAGAGATCTGCGACCTAAGAGAGGTGCAGGTGAAGCTATACACAAGGACTGAGTTTATACATTGTAATCGTGTGTCGTAGGTCAAGTGGCACAGTGGTGCGTAGCGTCTCAAATGTGCGGCAAGAATCCGATATTGTGGTATAAGCAAAGTGGTATCCAAATGGTGGAGTTTATGCAAAAGGGAGCGTTGTACTCTAATTTGTGTGTGCTAAACTAACCTTTGATGATCATTAAATTGATATCCAGACGATTGAGCTTGGGCGGAAGAGAGCTTGTACTCTATGATGTTATGTTGAAAGATTATCCTGCCAAGTTGATGTCTGATGAAATGTTTAGCGGATATACAAATTAATGTGTTTGTGCGGAAGAGAGCTTGTACTCTAGTAAACAAAGAAAGTAAATGAATTATCCCGCCAAACCGACTATCTGAGAATTATAAAAATTTAAGTAAATTTGAACTAAAAGATTTTGAGCAATGAATGCCATACTAATATTGTATTGACGAGGTCGTGTTATTGTCAGGAAGGCCGTGTCGGAGTTTTATTTGAAATATTAGATTTAATTATTATCTGTAAGTCTCTCAGTGTATAAGTTATGCAGAATAAATAAAGTTCAAAGAAGATTGCAGAAAGAGAGAGATTTAGTGTGAGAGCGCGGTGGAGAAGGAGAGGGAAATCCCTGCTGAGCGTGGCGCAATGATGAAGAGTAAGATGAGCAAAGGAGAGCGGGGCAGTTCGACTTAACCCTTCCGAGAGAACAGACCTAATTATTGAGTGTTGAAAGAAAACCATTGCGACTCGCTGCGCTGTGTACTGGAAGAAACCCTGATTTATAATGGCCAAGGAACCTGACCCTATATCTTCTACAAATATATATAGTTTATAGGGTCGGAGATGTCTCCTTCACTGCGTTGCACACTTTTGACCAAAATTATAATACCCTCTGTAAGGGAATAAAAATTATTAGCAGATAAATTCCCATTACCAAGAATCGACGATATACTCGATCAACTTGGCAGAGCAAAATTCTTTTCATGTTTGCATTTAATGTCTGGTTTCCACCAAATAACTTTAGAAAAAGAATCCAGAGACATAACGTTATTTGCAACGAGCACTGGCACATACCGCTTTAAACGATTACCTTACGGTGTAAAAATCGCCCGAAGTAGTTTTAAGCGTGTTGTCAAAGTCAGGGTTCTCATTCAATGTAAAAAAATGCCAATTTCTACTTACAGAGATAGAGTACTTAGGTTTTGTCATAAAGGAGGGTGAAATAAAGCCCAATCCCCGAAAAATTCTAGCACTGTCTCAACTTCCTAGGCCAGCTTCAGTCACACAGATTAGACAGTTTATAGGCCTAGCATCCTATTTCAGGCAATTCGTCCCTCGATTTTCCGAAGAAATGAAGCCGCTGTACCAAATAACTTCAAAATCAAATGAATTCGAATGGAAGGAACAACATGAGGAAGTTCGTCAAAAAATCATTAAAGTGCTTACAAGTGACCCAGTACTAATTATTTTTGATCCCAAATTTTCAATCGAATTACATACGGATGCAAGTGCCAATGGCTATGGCGCTATGTTGATACATAAGGTAGAAGGCAAACATAGGGTAGTTGAATATTACAGTAAATGCATGACCATATGACCAATGAATGACCATAATGCACTTAGGTTGGCAAAAGGTATTAGATAAGGTATATGAGCAGTACTGGTTTGAGGGCATGACGAAATATGTCAAGAAGTTTGTAGAAAATTGTGTGACATGTAAATTGTCGAAATCAGCGTCAGGCAATAAACAAGCAGAGGTACACCCTATACCGAAAGTTGAAATACCGTGGCATACTATACATATCGATATAAGTGGAAAACTGAGCGGTAAGGAGGATGAAAAGGAGTACATTATTGTACAAATTGATGCCTTCACAAAATTCGTCTATCTGTACCATACTTGGAATTTAGACTCTGTAAATTGCATACAGTCAGTGAAGTCCGCCATATCGATATTTGGCGTCCCTAGCAGGATTATAGCGGATCAGGGAAGATGTTTTACGAGCAGTGAATTTCGCAAGATTTGCTCCACGAATAGCATTAACTTACATGTGATAGCAACAGGTGCTAGCAGAGCGAATGGACAGGTAGAGCGTGTCATGAGTGTGCTGAAAGGGATGTTAACGGCGGTGGAGACTAGCGAACGTTCGTGGCAGGAGGCATTGGGCGAAATTCAATTGGCCATAAACTGCACTTCTAATCGGGTGACTCAACATAGTCCGCTAGAATTGTTAACAGGGAAAGAGGCAAGACCCATGGGAATCTTGACCATCAATGAAGAGATGCGAGTAGATCTGAAGAGCGCTAGAGAAAAGGCTAAGGAGAATATTGATTAGAACGCGAAGTATGACAAGAAAAGAGTTGATAAAAAGTATTCCAAAGTCGATAAATATAAGATAGGAGATCATGTGTTATTGAAAAGCGAAGAACGACACCAAACGAAATTAGACCCTAAATTATAGTTGAATTGCTCGATGGTGATCGTTATATGTTGAAGTCATTAACTACTAAGCGAATGTATGATAGTGTACGTAGTCTACCTGATGAGCGAGAGACTTGTGAGTTGATGAAAGAGCTTGACGACGTCGAGAAAGGCGTACGTAGAAGCAAGAGATCTGCGACCTAAGAGAGGTGCAGGTGAAGCTATACACAAGGACTGAGTTTATACATTGTAATCGTGTGTCGTAGGTCAAGTGGCACAGTGGTGCGTAGCGTCGCAAATGTGCGGCAAGAATCCGATATTGTGGTATAAGCAAAGTGGTATCCAAATGGTGGAGTTTATGCAAAAGGGAGCGTTGTACTCTAATTTGTGTGTGCTAAACTAACCTTTGATGATCATTAAATTGATATCCAGACGATTGAGCTTGGGCGGAAGAGAGCTTGTACTCTATGATGTTATGTTGAAAGATTATCCTGCCAAGTTGATGTCTGATGAAATGTTTAGCGGATATACAAATTAATGTGTTTGTGCGGAAGAGAGCTTGTACTCTAGTAAACAAAGAAAGTAAATGAATTATCCCGCCAAACCGACTATCTGAGAATTATAAAAATTTAAGTAAATTTGAACTAAAAGATTTTGAGCAATGAATGCCATACTAATATTGTATTGACGAGGTCGTGTTATTGTCAGGAAGGCCGTGTCGGAGTTTTATTTGAAATATTAGATTTAATTATTATCTGTAAGTCTCTCAGTGTATAAGTTATGCAGAATAAATAAAGTTCAAAGAAGATTGCAGAAAGAGAGAGATTTAGTGTGAGAGCGCGGTGGAGAAGGAGAGGGAAATCCCTGCTGAGCGTGGCGCAATGATGAAGAGTAAGATGAGCAAAGGAGAGCGGGGCAGTTCGACTTAACCCTTCCGAGAGAACAGACCTAATTATTGAGTGTTGAAAGAAAACCATTGCGACTCGCTGCGCTGTGTACTGGAAGAAACCCTGATTTATAATGGCCAAGGAACCTGACCCTATATCTTCTACAAATATATATAGTTTATAGGGTCGGAGATGTCTCCTTCACTGCGTTGCACACTTTTGACCAAAATTATAATACCCTCTGTAAGGGAATAAAAATTATTAGCAGATAAATTCCCATTACCAAGAATCGACGATATACTCGATCAACTTGGCAGAGCAAAATTCTTTTCATGTTTGCATTTAATGTCTGGTTTCCACCAAATAACTTTAGAAAAGAATCCAGAGACATAACGTTATTTGCAACGAGCACTGGCACATACCGCTTTAAACGATTACCTTACGGTGTAAAAATCGCCCGAAGTAGTTTTAAGCGTGTTGTCAAAGTCAGGGTTCTCATTCAATGTAAAAAAATGCCAATTTCTACTTACAGAGATAGAGTACTTAGGTTTTGTCATAAAGGAGGGTGAAATAAAGCCCAATCCCCGAAAAATTCTAGCACTGTCTCAACTTCCTAGGCCAGCTTCAGTCACACAGATTAGACAGTTTATAGGCCTAGCATCCTATTTCAGGCAATTCGTCCCTCGATTTTCCGAAGAAATGAAGCCGCTGTACCAAATAACTTCAAAATCAAATGAATTCGAATGGAAGGAACAACATGAGGAAGTTCGTCAAAAAATCATTAAAGTGCTTACAAGTGACCCAGTACTAATTATTTTTGATCCCAAATTTTCAATCGAATTACATACGGATGCAAGTGCCTATGGCTATGGCGCTATGTTGATACATAAGGTATCAACATATGTTGGTATAAGGTAATGAATGCCATACTAATATTGTATTGACCAACACGAGGTCGTGTTATTGTCAGGAAGGCCGTGTCGGAGTTTTATTTGACATATTAGATTTAATTATTATCTGTAAGTCTCTCAGTGTATAAGTTATGCAGAATAAATAAAGTTCAAAGAAGATTGCAGAAAGAGAGAGATTTAGTGTGAGAGCGCGGTGGAGAAGGAGAGCGAAATCCCTGCTGAGCGTGGCGCAATGATGAAGAGTAAGATGAGCAAAGGAGAGCGGGGCAGTTCGACTTAACCCTTCCGAGAGAACAGACCTAATTATTGAGTGTTGAAAGAAAACCATTGCGACTCGCTGCGCTGTGTACTGGAAGAAACCCTGATTTATAATGGCCAAGGAACCTGACCCTATATCTTCTACAAATATATATAGTTTATAGGGTCGGAGATGTCTCCTTCACTGCGTTGCACACTTTTGACCAAAATTATAATACCCTCTGTAAGGGAATAAAATTATTAGCAGATAAATTCCCATTACCAAGAATCGACGATATACTCGATCAACTTGGCAGAGCAAAATTCTTTTCATGTTTGCATTTAATGTCTGGTTTCCACCAAATAACTTTAGAAAAAGAATCCAGAGACATAACGTTATTTGCAACGAGCACTGGCACATACCGCTTTAAACGATTACCTTACGGTGTAAAAATCGCCCCTAATTCATTTCAAAGAATGATGACATTAGCCTTTTCGGGACTAGAACCATCCCAAGCTTTCCTTTACATGAACGATCTAATAGTTACCATGTCCCTTCTGATGCAGATGAATCGAGAAGATTCGTCGCTTTCTGCAATCATTACCGACGCTTTATACCAAATTTCTCTCATTACTTAAGGCATTTAACTCACCTTTGCAAGAAAAATGTACCATTTAATTGGACACCTGAATGCCAAAAAGCTGTTGAAAACCTTAAAAATGCATTAATTCAACCAACCCTACTACATTACCCAGATTTCAATAAAGAATTTTGTATAACAACAGATGCTAGCAAGCAAGCTTGCGGAGCAGTCTTAACTCAATCACACGATGGAGTTGATCTCCCGGTAGCATAAGCCTCAAGAACATTTACAAAAGGTGAAAGCAATAAATCAACAAGAATTAACAGCAATACACTGGGTTATAAATCACATCAGACCATATATTTATGGCAGACAGTTTACTGTCAAAACAGATCACACACCTCTCACGTACTTGTTTTCAATTGCAAATCCTAATTCAAAACTGACACGCATGAGACTTGAATTAGAAGAATATAACTTCACAGTAGAGTATCTAAAGGGTAAAGATAATTACGTAGCAGATGCGTTATCAAGAATAACCATCGAAGAATTAAATCACATTACCAGTAATATAAATCAGGGACTGAAACCGATTGGAATACCGGTTCCGATTCCGGTTTCGGTTCCTATAAAAATCTGTTAGCGGTTCCGGTTCCAATTTCGGTTCCTAAGAAAAATCGCAAAACGATTCCGGTTTCGGTTCCGGTTCCTAAAAAATATTTCCGGTTCCAGTATCGGTTCCATTTTTTTAATGTATAATCGTGTAGAAAAGTAATTGCGACAACATATGTATATATCAGGGACTGAAACCAATTGGAATACCGGTTCCGATTCCGGTTTCGGTTCCTATAAAAATCTGTTAGCAGTTCCGGTTCCAATTTCGGTTCCATCGAAAATTAAAATTTCGGTTTCATTCCGATTCCGGTTCCGTAAAAAGGAAACGGTTCCGGTTCCGGTTTCGGTACCGGTACCGGTTCTCTTCAGTCCCTGATATAAATAAAGTCACTACAAGATATTAAAATAGACAGAAATCCTGCGCAGGAGAAAACCAAATAGAATTGCGTAGGCAATCTATAGAAAAAGCTTAATGCCCAACGTATTCGAAGTCATTAATAATGACGAAGTACGCAAAGTAGTCCCCTTGCAAGTAAAAAATATGACCTGTTTTTCAAACGCGGAAAAAAAATTACTGCAAGGTATAATGTTAGCGATTTATTTACCAATGGAATTCTTGACTCTTCTTTCAAAGGCTTGAAATGCAAGCCGGTATACATAAAATCATCCAACTAAAAATGGCACCGTGCATGTACTAACAATTTTAATTTTGGCAAATATACATACATAAATATTATATTTTAAACTATACAAGTGAATCTCTTTGGATATTAAAACACAAACAAAAAAATTCGATCTAAATTAGTGCAAACTTAATTCCCCAATTTTCGTCGTAGTGAGCACCAATTTAGGGGTATTGATAAAAAGCTGGAAAAAAGTGCAATTTTTTAAAAATTGAGAAAATTCGTTCTCGATTTCGGCAGCAGTGCAATTGTTGGTTGCTTTAACGCATGTTCGTTGGTTTTCGGTACGCTAGAGCGTTGGCGTGTGCTCCCCTACAGTGCGTGCGATCGGCATAGTAGTGTCGTAGGTTTTTCATAAAAACTTCTTAAAACTCTAATTAAGATTTTTTTTAACTTCTCTCGGCACTAAGCTCCCCTACACTGCAGTGCACTGCGTGCGTTCGACATATTTCTCGTTAGTCGTTTTATATAATATATTATTAAACAAATACACAGTATAAATAAAAAATAAAATATATTTATTTTAAAAACGTCTTCGATTCCAAAAATAAATCAATAAAAAATAAAGGCAATGGCAACCAAGGATATCGAAGAACTTTAACACAAACGAGATATTTGCATGAAAAGTATAAACCGAACGTATCGCAACTTAAATGACGGTAATTTTTCTGTTAATCCGGTTGAGCTAGAGTCTCGATTAGAAATCCTAAATTCGCACATTCACTTCTTCAAAACCAAATAGAAGTGAGAGATCCAAAAGATGTCTTTCGCGAAGAGTTGGAAGAGTGTGCAGTTTTAACAAAATCATTACTGATTTCAATGTTAAATAACGCTAAACGAAATTCTGTAGAAAAATTCGCTCCGCAGGCAAGTCGCCCGCCTCAATGGCGCCTGCCGAGCGTCGCTCTTCCAACATTTAGCGAAAAAACACTCCGAATTTAAAAATTGTATAATCCTTTTGAAACTTTTGTTCACAAAGATGATACGCTACACGATATTGAGAAATTAAATCATTTATTTTCGTGTTGTAAAGAAGTTCTTAGGCCAGGGTTGCATTCAGCGTTACCGTCGGTGACTGCCCAGGGAATAACCACTGTCCGTGCAAATTAAATAAATATCAACTAATAGTTGAAAATTTTTTATAAAAAAATAATTTTTTATTATGTTTTGATGTTCATCTTTTATTTTTTTCAAATTCACTTTCACAGTTCACTTATGTATTATATTAACTTAATTTTTCGCGACCGATCGAGTCGTCTCCAAAAAAGAACTGCCCTTGGTTCAATAAAATATTAATCATCAAACCTCGGCTTTAGAGAATCTTGCTCAGAAGAGATTAAAAGAGATTAGGCAAAGTTAAGAGAGTAGGTCAATTGGCTGATGAAATAATTGAGAAGTAAGTGAAACTCAATAAATTGATTATTTGACAAAAATTTGGTTAGCAACTGGCTCGTACTAGATCAAACCTTAAGTGGAAAATTTGGAAGCTTTGTTTATGACTGGAGTAATTTGTTTACAGCAGGCCGGATGTGGTTCTCACAGGCCTCGATTTGAGTGAGGGGTTATTCTGTTAACGAAGCTAGAATTCATTAATGTAGTAATACGTGCATACATACGGGCACAAAATTATATAAAATAAAACTGCGATTTTATCCTTATTCACATTCATGCCGTGTGTTTTAAATATATATACATAAAATTATTCAAGCTTATATTTCTAAACTAGCTGTACCCGGCGCGACTTCGTTCGCTTAAAATTAGTTTTGAGTACGGTTGTCAAGACTTTCCCATTTCCACACCACCCCTGAGGTAGAGAAATTGGCGGTTTTTTTTTTAATGTGGTATCTCCAATTAGACCTATTCCACTGAAACTTTCTAGGTTTAATAATGTTAATTAATATGATTACTTTAAAACCTCTGTGTAAACAACATTTTTAGAAGATCCTAGAGCATGCGACATAAAATTGTCCATGAGAGAAGCAATCTTCTCTAAGATCTAGTCCAGCCAGCTTCAAAGTCTGCCCCTGCGATTTATTTATAGTTATTTCAAAGCAAACTTTTAGAGGGAATTGTAGCCTTTTAAACTGAAACGGCAGACTGGATGGTATTAATGGGATCCTGGGTATAAATACTGTTTCCCCCTTCGCGCGCCCCGTAAATACTGTTGCTTCGATTACATTCTTATGAAGACCTTTTATCTGCAATCGTGCATAACTTTGGGAGACTTAAATTTCGCAATAACATTACGGGTGCTCCAATTCTAAGAGACAGATTCTGCTGAGGAATTCCTGGAGGATTCAAAGAATTTAAAAATTCAACAGGGTAATGAACAGCATTATCAGCATCAGGAACAGAGTCGACCGATTTATAGGAGACTTCTAAGCCATCAAATGAGTTTAGCAATAAATTATTAATAGTGGTTGCTCTTTCATTTTCGTTGTCAAAATGGCGCGCTCAGATAGCCAATCTAAGCTTTTACATGATATGTTGGAAATGTCAGGAAATATTTTGGATGTAAGGTCTTGAACGTTTTTGACTACATTTCCTAAGCGTGATGTTATAACTATTTTTCCATCAACTGTTGGATGGACGCCATTCCCAATTTTTAAAAGGGTTTCGGCAAAAATTCCTGCAGAACTGTCTCCTTTTAAGTGCACTCGCATATTTTTCGTGAGCGCTAGTTTTTTTATCTGTGGCCATAAAAATGAAGATTTTAAACAGGCCTTTATTTCGTCAGCTCTTGTACCTCTTGGCACAACAGGAAGGGTTTGGCGAAAGTCTCCAGCTAGCAGGACTGTAATACCACCCATCAACATAGTATTCTCATTAATATCTTGCAGGTTTCTATTTATGGCTTCAAGCCCACCTTTATGTGACATTGTGCACTCATCCCAAACAATTAACTTACAATCTTTAAACACCGCAGCCATATTACATTACTTTGAAATAGAGCAATGAGGTGTTTTTAAATTAACTAAATCCAAACGAAGTTTAAATGTAGAATAAGCAGTTCGACCTCCATTGAGCAGGGTAGCAGCTATACCGGAAGATGCTACAGCTAGGGCTATTTTTTTTTAACTTCGAACTTTTGCCAACAATAAGTTTGTCAAGAAGGTTTTACCTGTCCCTCCAGGTGCATCCAAAAAAATATTTCACCCATCTCAGCCCCAACGCTTTGTAAAATTGTATTGCATACGACTTTTTGCTCGTTCGCTTAATATTAGTTTGCAGTTAGAAAATTGGGGTGTCAGGACTATCTTATTTCTTATTTGCGCGTTTTTTGAAAACCTTTGTGTAAACAACCTTTGTAGAAGATCCTTCAAGAGAGAGAATCAGAAGGATACTGGCAGAGCTATATAATAAATGAAAGTGATCCAAGTAAAAGTCGTGAGCTTGTATACTTTTTATCGGTTACAATGTTATCAATGCAATTTTAATTTGCGCACAAATATGTATACTTGTTTGTAAATTGGAATTTGTTGTTTTCAAATTTCATGTTTTGAATGAAACGAAAACCTTTGTACACACAGTAAAAGATTGGCATCCAATACAAAAACAGCAAAGTAACGTATTATTTTCAGATTCCACATTTGATCGATAAACGGGTATAATAAATCATTTTATTTGTATTTAAGCACATTATCTACTTTCGAATAGAAACATACACACACATTGTATGTATGTACATGTATTTTACATATAAGCAAATCAAAACATATCCAAATATACATATGTACACACGTATTTGGTCAAAAGTTCGAATCTTAAGATTAATATTTAACTTGGAAACATTTTGGCTTTGCTTACAGAATTTTTAGTAATTTTCTATTTTCTTCCATGGTGGAAATTAAATAAGGCTCTTACTTCTGCTACAAAATGAAAAACGAACGTATCGCAACTTAAATTACGGTAATTTTTCTGTTAATCCGGTTGAGCTAGAGTCTCGATTAGAAATCCTAAATTCGCACATTCACTTCTTCAAAACCAAATAGAAGTGAGAGATCCAAAGATGTCTTTCGCGAAGAGTTGGAAGAGTGTGCAGTTTTAACAAAATCATTACTGATTTCAATGTTAAATAACGCTAAACGAAATTCTGTAGAAAAATTCGCTCCGCAGGCAAGTCGCCCGCCTCAATGGCGCCTGCCGAGCGTCGCTCTTCCAACATTTAGCGAAAAACACTCCGAATTTAAAAATTGTATAATCCTTTTGAAACTTTTGTTCACAAAGATGATACGCTACACGATATTGAGAAATTAAATCATTTATTTTCGTGTTGTAAAGAAGTTCTTAGGCCAGGGTTGCATTCAGCGTTACCGTCGGTGACTGCCCAGGGAATAACCACTGTCCGTGCAAATTAAATAAATATCAACTAATAGTTGAAAATTTTTTATAAAAAAATAATTTTTTATTATGTTTTGATGTTCATCTTTTATTTTTTTCAAATTCACTTTCACAGTTCACTTATGTATTATATTAACTTAATTTTTCGCGACCGATCGAGTCGTCTCCAAAAAAGAACTGCCCTTGGTTCAATAAAATATTAATCATCAAACCTCGGCTTTAGAGAATCTTGCTCAGAAGAGATTAAAAGAGATTAGGCAAAGTTAAGAGAGTAGGTCAATTGGCTGATGAAATAATTGAGAAGTAAGTGAAACTCAATAATTGATTATTTGACAAAAATTTGGTTAGCAACTGGCTCGTACTAGATCAAACCTTAAGTGGAAAATTTGGAAGCTTTGTTTATGACTGGAGTCATTTGTTTACAGCAGGCCGGATGTGGTTCTCACAGGCCTCGATTTGAGTGAGGGGTTATTCTGTTAACGAAGCTAGAATTCATTAATGTAGTAATACGTGCATACATACGGGCACAAAATTATATAAAATAAAACTGCGATTTTATCCTTATTCACATTCATGCCGTGTGTTTTAAATATATATACATAAAATTATTCAAGCTTATATTTCTAAACTAGCTGTACCCGGCGCGACTTCGTTCGCTTAAAATTAGTTTTGAGTACGGTTGTCAAGACTTTCCCATTTCCACACCACCCCTGAGGTAGAGAAATTGGCGGTTTTTTTTTAATGTGGTATCTCCAATTAGACCTATTCCACTGAAACTTTCTAGGTTTAATAATGTTAATTAATATGATTACTTTAAAACCTCTGTGTAAACAACATTTTTAGAAGATCCTAGAGCATGCGACATAAAATTGTCCATGAGAGAAGCAATCTTCTCTAAGATCTAGTCCAGCCAGCTTCAAAGTCTGCCCCTGCGATTTATTTATAGTTATTTCAAAGCAAACTTTTAGAGGGAATTGTAGCCTTTAAACTGAAACGGCAGACTGGATGGTATTAATGGGATCCTGGGTATAAATACTGTTTCCCCCTTCGCGCGCCCCGTAAATACTGTTGCTTCGATTACATTCTTATGAAGACCTTTTATCTGCAATCGTGCATAACTTTGGGAGACTTAAATTTCGCAATAACATTACGGGTGCTCCAATTCTAAGAGACAGATTCTGCTGAGGAATTCCTGGAGGATTCAAAGAATTTAAAAATTCAACAGGGTAATGAACAGCATTATCAGCATCAGGAACAGAGTCGACCGATTTATAGGAGACTTCTAAGCCATCAAATGAGTTTAGCAATAAATTATTAATAGTGGTTGCTCTTTCATTTTTCGTTGTCAAAATGGCGCGCTCAGATAGCCAATCTAAGCTTTTACATGATATGTTGGAAATGTCAGGAAATATTTTGGATGTAAGGTCTTGAACGTTTTTGACTACATTTCCTAAGCGTGATGTTATAACTATTTTTCCATCAACTGTTGGATGGACGCCATTCCCAATTTTTAAAAGGGTTTCGGCAAAAATTCCTGCAGAACTGTCTCCTTTTAAGTGCACTCGCATATTTTTCGTGAGCGCTAGTTTTTTTATCTGTGGCCATAAAAATGAAGATTTTAAACAGGCCTTTATTTCGTCAGCTCTTGTACCTCTTGGCACAACAGGAAGGGTTTGGCGAAAGTCTCCAGCTAGCAGGACTGTAATACCACCCATCAACATAGTATTCTCATTAATATCTTGCAGGTTTCTATTTATGGCTTCAAGCCCACCTTTATGTGACATTGTGCACTCATCCCAAACAATTAACTTACAATCTTTAAACACCGCAGCCATATTACATTACTTTGAAATAGAGCAATGAGGTGTTTTTAAATTAACTAAATCCAAACGAAGTTTAAATGTAGAATAAGCAGTTCGACCTCCATTGAGCAGGGTAGCAGCTATACCGGAAGATGCTACAGCTAGGGCTATTTTTTTTTAACTTCGAACTTTGCCAACAATAAGTTTGTCAAGAAGGTTTTACCTGTCCCTCCAGGTGCATCCAAAAAAAATATTTCACCCATCTCAGCCCCAACGCTTTGTAAAATTGTATTGCATACGACTTTTTGCTCGTTCGCTTAATATTAGTTTGCAGTTAGAAAATTGGGTGTCAGGACTATCTTATTTCTTATTTGCGCGTTTTTTTGAAAACCTTTGTGTAAACAACCTTTGTAGAAGATCCTTCAAGAGAGAGAATCAGAAGGATACTGGCAGAGCTATATAATAAATGAAAGTGATCCAAGTAAAAGTCGTGAGCTTGTATACTTTTTATCGGTTACAATGTTATCAATGCAATTTTAATTTGCGCACAAATATGTATACTTGTTTGTAAATTGGAATTTGTTGTTTTCAAATTTCATGTTTTGAATGAAACGAAAACCTTTGTACACACAGTAAAAGATTGGCATCCAATACAAAAACAGCAAAGTAACGTATTATTTTCAGATTCCACATTTGATCGATAAACGGGTATAATAAATCATTTTATTTGTATTTAAGCACATTATCTACTTTCGAATAGAAACATACACACACATTGTATGTATGTACATGTATTTTACATATAAGCAAATCAAAACATATCCAAATATACATATGTACACACGTATTTGGTCAAAAGTTCGAATCTTAAGATTAATATTTAACTTGGAAACATTTTGGCTTTGCTTACAGAATTTTTAGTAATTTTCTATTTTCTTCCATGGTGGAAATTAAATAAGGCTCTTACTTCTGCTACAAAATGAAAAACGAACGTATCGCAACTTAAATTACGGTAATTTTTCTGTTAATCCGGTTGAGCTAGAGTCTCGATTAGAAATCCTAAATTCGCACATTCACTTCTTCAAAACCAAATAGAAGTGAGAGATCCAAAAGATGTCTTTCGCGAAGAGTTGGAAGAGTGTGCAGTTTTAACAAAATCATTACTGATTTCAATGTTAAATAACGCTAAACGAAATTCTGTAGAAAAATTCGCTCCGCAGGCAAGTCGCCCGCCTCAATGGCGCCTGCCGAGCGTCGCTCTTCCAACATTTAGCGAAAAACACTCCGAATTTAAAAATTGTATAATCCTTTTGAAACTTTTGTTCACAAAGATGATACGCTACACGATATTGAGAAATTAAATCATTTATTTTCGTGTTGTAAAGAAGTTCTTAGGCCAGGGTTGCATTCAGCGTTACCGTCGGTGACTGCCCAGGGAATAACCACTGTCCGTGCAAATTAAATAAATATCAACTAATAGTTGAAAATTTTTTATAAAAAAATAATTTTTTATTATGTTTTGATGTTCATCTTTTATTTTTTTCAAATTCACTTTCACAGTTCACTTATGTATTATATTAACTTAATTTTTCGCGACCGATCGAGTCGTCTCCAAAAAAGAACTGCCCTTGGTTCAATAAAATATTAATCATCAAACCTCGGCTTTAGAGAATCTTGCTCAGAAGAGATTAAAAGAGATTAGGCAAAGTTAAGAGAGTAGGTCAATTGGCTGATGAAATAATTGAGAAGTAAGTGAAACTCAATAAATTGATTATTTGACAAAAATTTGGTTAGCAACTGGCTCGTACTAGATCAAACCTTAAGTGGAAAATTTGGAAGCTTTGTTTATGACTGGAGTCATTTGTTTACAGCAGGCCGGATGTGGTTCTCACAGGCCTCGATTTGAGTGAGGGGTTATTCTGTTAACGAAGCTAGAATTCATTAATGTAGTAATACGTGCATACATACGGGCACAAAATTATATAAAATAAAACTGCGATTTATCCTTATTCACATTCATGCCGTGTGTTTTAAATATATATACATAAAATTATTCAAGCTTATATTTCTAAACTAGCTGTACCCGGCGCGACTTCGTTCGCTTAAAATTAGTTTTGAGTACGGTTGTCAAGACTTTCCCATTTCCACACCACCCCTGAGGTAGAGAAATTGGCGGTTTTTTTTTTTAATGTGGTATCTCCAATTAGACCTATTCCACTGAAACTTTCTAGGTTTAATAATGTTAATTAATATGATTACTTAAAACCTCTGTGTAAACAACATTTTTAGAAGATCCTAGAGCATGCGACATAAAATTGTCCATGAGAGAAGCAATCTTCTCTAAGATCTAGTCCAGCCAGCTTCAAAGTCTGCCCCTGCGATTTATTTATAGTTATTTCAAAGCAAACTTTTAGAGGGAATTGTAGCCTTTTAAACTGAAACGGCAGACTGGATGGTATTAATGGGATCCTGGGTATAAATACTGTTTCCCCCTTCGCGCGCCCCGTAAATACTGTTGCTTCGATTACATTCTTATGAAGACCTTTTATCTGCAATCGTGCATAACTTTGGGAGACTTAAATTTCGCAATAACATTACGGGTGCTCCAATTCTAAGAGACAGATTCTGCTGAGGAATTCCTGGAGGATTCAAAGAATTTAAAAATTCAACAGGGTAATGAACAGCATTATCAGCATCAGGAACAGAGTCGACCGATTTATAGGAGACTTCTAAGCCATCAAATGAGTTTAGCAATAAACTATAACCACTATTGTTGCTCTTTCATTTTTCGTTGTCAAAATGGCGCGCTCAGATAGCCAATCTAAGCTTTTACATGATATGTTGGAAATGTCAGGAAATATTTTGGATGTAAGGTCTTGAACGTTTTTGACTACATTTCCTAAGCGTGATGTTATAACTATTTTTCCATCAACTGTTGGATGGACGCCATTCCCAATTTTTAAAAGAGTTTCGGCAAAAATTCCTGCAGAACTGTCTCCTTTTAAGTGCACTCGCATATTTTTCGTGAGCGCTAGTTTTTTTATCTGTGGCCATAAAATTGAAGATTTTAAACAGGCCTTTATTTCGTCAGCTCTTGTACCTCTTGGCACAACAGGAAGGGTTTGGCGAAAGTCTCCAGCTAGCAGGACTGTAATACCACCCATCAACATAGTATTCTCATTAATATCTTGCAGGTTTCTATTTATGGCTTCAAGCCCACCTTTATGTGACATTGTGCACTCATCCCAAACAATTAACTTACAATCTTTAAACACCGCAGCCATATTACATTACTTTGAAATAGAGCAATGAGGTGTTTTTAAATTAACTAAATCCAAACGAAGTTTAAATGTAGAATAAGCAGTTCGACCTCCATTGAGCAGGGTAGCAGCTATACCGGAAGATGCTACAGCTAGGGCTATTTTTTTTTATCTTCGAACTTTTGCCAACAATAAGTTTGTCAAGAAGGTTTTACCTGTCCCTCCAGGTGCATCCAAAAAAAATATTTCACCCATCTCAGCCCCAACGCTTTGTAAAATTGTATTGTATACGACTTTTTGCTCGTTCGCTTAATATTAGTTTGCAGTTAGGAAATTGGGTTGTCAGGACTATCTTATTTCTTATTTGCGCGTTTTTTGAAAACCTTTGTGTAAACAACCTTTGTAGAAGATCCTTCAAGAGAGAGAATCAGAAGGATACTGGCAGAGCTATATAATAAATGAAAGTGATCCAAGTAAAAGTCGTGAGCTTGTATACTTTTTATCGGTTACAATGTTATCAATGCAATTTTAATTTGCGAACAAATATGTATACTTGTTTGTAAATTGGAATTTGTTGTTTTCAAATTTCATGTTTTGAATGAAACGAAAACCTTTGTACACACAGTAAAAGATTGGCATCCAATACAAAAACAGCAAAGTAACGTATTATTTTCAGATTCCACATTTGATCGATAAACGGGTATAATAAATCATTTTATTTGTATTTAAGCACATTATCTACTTTCGAATAGAAACATACACACACATTGTATGTATGTACATGTATTGTACATATAAGCAAATCAAAACATATCCAAATATACATATGTAAACACGTATTTGGTCAAAAGTTCGAATCTTAAGATTAATATTTAACTTGGAAACATTTTGGCTTTGCTTACAGAATTTTTAGTAATTTTCTATTTTCTTCCATGGTGGAAATTAAATAAGGCTCTTACTTCTGCTACAAAATGAAAAATAAAACCTAAGCATTTGATCCACAGGACTGACTATTGATCGAAAATCATATTGATCGGAGCAGCAGTTTAAGTTTTTAATATCCAAAACAAATTTAACTTAAATTGCCTCTTTCCCCTCCCCTTTCCCTGCAGCACTACCCCTCCCCCTCATCAGTTTTTTTGGCTATTGCTCTCTCGGCCGTCGCTCTCATGGCATCCGCTCTCTGGATTTCGTTCTCTCGACAGGCTCCCGCAAAATGCAACGCAATAACTTAGAAAATCTAAATAAATTCGTTAAAAATACTTAAGAAAATGTTAAAAACTTGAAAAATTAAACTTAAGCATTTGGGCCATAGAATAACTATTGAGCGAAAAATCATCTTGATCGGAGCAGTGGTTTAGATTTTTTAAATCGAAAAGTTAATTTTAAATGTAGCCCCCAAATTATGGGGGATATCGAAATTTCTTTTAGATTTCTAATTAGGCCTTTTCAAAACCTAAAATTCGAAAAAAACCAAATATCGAAATTCCAACCACTTTAGAAGTTAAGCTTAAATACATCAACTTTTTTTTGCTCAGAATAATGGATGTTGGAGCTGGTTGGGGCCACTGGGGGGACATATCGGATCTTAGTGGGCGCCCACGCCCCCAATGGAATACTGTGAAAAAATTTGGCTGCTTTTGCTCTTACGGTTTGGGCTGTGGCCGTATCCCCTTAAAAATCAGTCTTTCATTTTATAATCTTTAGGGATAATTGGATTTAATTTCAAAAAATTGAGAGGGTTCATCCGAAGACCAATATAAACTCTAAGATGCGTAACGCCATACGATTTTTTGCACACGAATTTTTTGTGCTGGCTTTTTGCTCTCTGCCCAAAAGCCAGCGAGAGAGCGCTCTAAAGCCAGCCGCTCTTTTGCACGCATCTGCGACAGCCGACGAATGTATGTGTGCACATGTATTCACAAGCGAAGAAATTCGCTGCAGTGCGCTGTCGAAATATACTCTTTATTTTAAAATTATAACATTATTAAAATACTTATTTTGTATCGCTTTTATATTTACTTTATTTACTAATTATTCGAAAGTATAATATTTTTTAGTAATGACCAAATATATCTGAGTATAAAAAAAACATAATTTATTTCATACATGACTTCACATTGGAATAATTGTCATTAGGGTATTCAGCATGCAACGTGTGAACGATTTTTAGGAGCCTCAGAAATTTTGCGATTGAACTGGATGAATATTTTTATATTTATTGTATTTTAAATATATGGATTAAGAAATATGTGGTATTTTTATATTATACGTTAACATTAACATAACATTATATAAATTATTATCATAGTATAAATTAAATTTATATAAATATTTGTATATTAACTATTTAAATTATTTAAAAAAAAAGAAACCCAAAACAAAAAACTTATTAAAATAAATTGTAAGCGACACCGATAAATAAATAATATTTTACAGAAAAATTAAAAAAAATGGCATCGAAAAACATTCTGAGAAATATAACAAAACGCATTCGAAAACTTGGAATAAAGTTATAAATATGTACATACATATGTACGTAATATTAAATATCAATACGATATCCTGTAGCTTAGTTTTATAATTAAGCATTCAATTCGTGTTGTTATAAATAGCTTAACTTTTTATAAAATAATAATATTAGCTTTAAATATTTATTAGGTAGACAAAAAAAACGATGGATAAATAAAAATGAATATCTGCATATTAAATTAAATGTTTTCTATACCCTTGCAGAGGGTATTATAATTTTGGTCATAAGTTTGTAACGCAGTGAAGGAGACGTTTCCGACCCTATAAAGTATATATATTCTTGATCAGGATCAATAGGGGAGTCGATATAGCCATGTCCGTCTGTCCGTCTGTTTCAATACCGTTTGCGAGCTCAGTTTAAAAGCTAGCGATCTGAAACTTTCACACTCGTCCTAAAACATGTGTTCGCAGATCAAGTTTGAAAATCGCCCCGATCGGACGTCTATATCCTATAGCTCCCATAGGAACAGTCGGATATATCTAGCAAGAATTGATGATATTTCGCGCAGTGTAAAAGCTATTGACATGAATCTTTCCAAATAGTATTTTTTTATGCATACCTTGATCAGGGTAAAAGCGCGTGGCGATCGGACGTCTATATCCTATAGCTCCCATAGGAACAATAGGGTAAAATCGGTCCAAATTTTATGTTTTTCAGAATATTTCGCGCTCTGTAAAAGCTATTGCTATAAATTTTTTCAAATCGTATTTTTTTATGCATTCCTCCATCAAGGTAAAAGCGCGTGCTGATCGGACGTCTATATCCTATAGCTTCCATAGGAACAATCGAATAAAACTTTCAAGAATGGATGATATTACGCGCAGTGTAAAAGCTATTAACATAAATCTTTCCAAATCTTATTTTTTTATGCATACCTTGATCAGGGTAAAAGCGCTTGGCGATCGGACGTCTATATCCTATAGCTCCCTTTGGAAGAATAGAGTGAAATCGGTTAAAATTTAATGATTTTTAGGATATTTCGCACAGTATATAAGCAATTGACATGAATCTTTCCAAATCGTATTTTTTATGCATACCTTGATTAGGGTAAAAGCACGTAACGAGCGTCTATATCCTACAGCTCCCATAGGAACAACAGGGTGAAACCGGTCCAAATTTGATGATTTTCTGAATTTTTCGCGTAGTGTGTAAGCTACTGACATAAATTTTTCCAAGTCTTATTTATTTACGCATATCTTGATAAGGGTAAAAGCGCTTGCCGATCGGTCGTCTATTTCTTATAGCTTCCGTAGGAAAAATAGTTAAAGGCTGCGAAAGTATCCCTTTTTATACCCTTGCAGAGGGTATTATAATTTTGGTCAAAAGTGTGCAACGCAGTGAAGGAGACATCTCCGACCCTATAAAGTATATATATTCTTGATCAGGATCACCTCCTGAGTTGATATAGCCATGTCCGTCTGTCCGTCTGTCCGTCTGTCTGTCCGTCTGTCTGTTTCTACGCAAACTAGTCTCTCAGTTTTAAAGCTATCGAATTGAAACTTTGCACACAGCCTTCTTTCCTTTGCACGCAGTATATATGTCGGAACGGCCGGGATCGGCCGACTATATCCTATAGCTGCCATATAACTGATTGATCGGAAATGCCATAACTTTGGTGTTTGTTAAGTTAGGAAGCTGGAATTTTCTATGGGTTTTATATTTGGCCAATCAATCCGACCTACCAAATTTCATAAGCATCGGCCGACTATATCCTATAGCTGCCATATAACTGATTGATCGGAAATGCCATAACTTTGGTGTTTGTAAAGTTAGGAAGTTGGGATTTTCTATGGGTTTTATATTTGGCCAATTAATCAAACCTACCAGTTTTTTGGCTATTGCTCTCTCGGCCGTCGCTCTCATGGCATCCGCTCTCTGGATTTCGTTCTCTCGACAGGCTCCCGCAAAATGCAACGCAATAACTTAGAAAATCTAAATAAATTCGTTAAAAATACTTAAGAAAATGTTAAAAACTTGAAAAATTAAACTTAAGCATTTGGGCCATAGAATAACTATTGAGCGAAAAATCATCTTGATCGGAGCAGTGGTTTAGATTTTTTAAATCGAAAAGTTAATTTTAAATGTAGCCCCCAAATTATGGGGGATATCGAAATTTCTTTTAGATTTCTAATTAGGCCTTTTCAAAACCTAAAATTCGAAAAAAACCAAATATCGAAATTCCAACCACTTTAGAAGTTAAGCTTAAATACATCAACTTTTTTTTGCTCAGAATAATGGATGTTGGAGCTGTTTGGGGCCACTGGGGGGACATATCGGATCTTAGTGGGCGCCCACGCCCCCAATGGAATACTGTGAAAAAATTTGGCTGCTTTTGCTCTTACGGTTTGGGCTGTGGCCGTATCCCCTTAAAAATCAGTCTTTCATTTTATAATCTTTAGGGATAATTGGATTTAATTTCAAAAAATTGAGAGGGTTCATCCGAAGACCAATATAAACTCTAAGATGCGTAACGCCATACGATTTTTTTGCACACGAATTTTTTGTGCTGGCTTTTTGCTCTCTGCCCAAAAGCCAGCGAGAGAGCGCTCTAAAGCCAGCCGCTCTTTTGCACGCATCTGCGACAGCCGACGAATGTATGTGTGCACATGTATTCACAAGCGAAGAAATTCGCTGCAGTGCGCTGTCGAAATATACTCTTTATTTTAAAATTATAACATTATTAAAAATACTTATTTTGTATCGCTTTTATATTTACTTTATTTACTAATTATTCGAAAGTATAATATTTTTTAGTAATGACCAAATATATCTGAGTATAAAAAAAAACATAATTTATTTCATACATGACTTCACATTGGAATAATTGTCATTAGGGTATTCAGCATGCAACGTGTGAACGATTTTTAGGAGCCTCAGAAATTTTGCGATTGAACTGGATGAATATTTTTATATTTATTGTATTTTAAATATATGGATTAAGAAATATGTGGTATTTTTATATTATACGTTAACATTAACATAACATTATATAAAATTATTATCATAGTATAAATTAAATTTATATAAATATTTGTATATTAACTATTTAAATTATTTAAAAAAAAAGAAACCCAAAACAAAAAACTTATTAAAATAAATTGTAAGCGACACCGATAAATAAATAATATTTTACAGAAAAATTAAAAAAAATGGCATCGAAAAACATTCTGAGAAATATAACAAAACGCATTCGAAAACTTGGAATAAAGTTATAAATATGTACATACATATGTACGTAATATTAAATATCAATACGATATCCTGTAGCTTAGTTTTATAATTAAGCATTCAATTCGTGTTGTTATAAATAGCTTAACTTTTTATAAAATAATAATATTAGCTTTAAATATTTATTAGGTAGACAAAAAAAAACGATGGATAAATAAAAATGAATATCTGCATATTAAATTAAATGTTTTCTATACCCTTGCAGAGGGTATTATAATTTTGGTCATAAGTTTGTAACGCAGTGAAGGAGACGTTTCCGACCCTATAAAGTATATATATTCTTGATCAGGATCAATATGGGAGTCGATATAGCCATGTCCGTCTGTCCGTCTGTTTCAATACCGTTTGCGAGCTCAGTTTAAAAGCTAGCGATCTGAAACTTTCACACTCGTCCTAAAACATGTGTTCGCAGATCAAGTTTGAAAATCGCCCCGATCGGACGTCTATATCCTATAGCTCCCATAGGAACAGTCGGATATATCTAGCAAGAATTGATGATATTTCGCGCAGTGTAAAAGCTATTGACATGAATCTTTCCAAATAGTATTTTTTTATGCATACCTTGATCAGGGTAAAAGCGCGTGGCGATCGGACGTCTATATCCTATAGCTCCCATAGGAACAATAGGGTAAAATCGGTCCAAATTTTATGTTTTTCAGAATATTTCGCGCTCTGTAAAAGCTATTGCTATAAATTTTTTCAAATCGTAGTTTTTTATGCATTCCTCCATCAAGGTAAAAGCGCGTGCTGATCGGACGTCTATATCCTATAGCTTCCATAGGAACAATCGAATAAAACTTTCAAGAATGGATGATATTACGCGCAGTGTAAAAGCTATTAACATAAATCTTTCCAAATCTTATTTTTTTATGCATACCTTGATCAGGGTAAAAGCGCTTGGCGATCGGACGTCTATATCCTATAGCTCCCATTGGAAGAATAGAGTGAAATCGGTTAAAATTTAATGATTTTTAGGATATTTCGCACAGTATATAAGCAATTGACATGAATCTTTCCAAATCGTATTTTTTTATGCATACCTTGATTAGGGTAAAAGCACGTGACGATCGGACGTCTATATCCTACAGCTCCCATAGGAACAACAGGGTGAAACCGGTCCAAATTTGATGATTTTCTGAATTTTTCGCGTAGTGTGTAAGCTACTGACATAAATTTTTCCAAGTCTTATTTATTTACGCATATCTTGATAAGGGTAAAGCGCTTGCCGATCGGTCGTCTATTTCTTATAGCTTCCGTAGGAAAAATAGTTAAAGGCTGCGAAAGTATCCCTTTTTATACCCTTGCAGAGGGTATTATAATTTTGGTCAAAAGTGTGCAACGCAGTGAAGGAGACATCTCCGACCCTATAAAGTATATATATTCTTGATCAGGATCACCTCCTGAGTTGATATAGCCATGTCCGTCTGTCCGTCTGTCCGTCTGTCTGTCCGTCTGTCTGTTTCTACGCAAACTAGTCTCTCAGTTTTAAAGCTATCGAATTGAAACTTTGCACACACCCTTCTTTCCTTTGCACGCAGTATATATGTCGGAACGGCCGGGATCGGCCGACTATATCCTATAGCTGCCATATAACTGATTGATCGGAAATGCCATAACTTTGGTGTTTGTTAAGTTAGGAAGCTGGAATTTTCTATGGGTTTTATATTTGGCCAATCAATCCGACCTACCAAATTTCATAAGCATCGGCCGACTATATCCTATAGCTGCCATATAACTGATTGATCGGAAATGCCATAACTTTGGTGTTTGTAAAGTTAGGAAGTTGGGATTTTCTATGGGTTTTATATTTGGCCAATTAATCAAACCTACCAAATTTCATAAGGATCGGCCGCCTATATCCTATTGGCGCCATATAACTAATTGATAGGAAATGCCATAACTTTGGTGTTTGTAAAGTTAGGAAGTTGGGATTTGCTATGGGTTTTATTTTTAGCCAATCAATCCGACCTACCAAACTTCATAAGGATCGGCCGACTATATCCTATAGCTGCCATATAACTGAACGATTGGAAATGCCATAACTTTGGTGTTTTTATACCCTTTACTCGTAGAGTAAAAGGGTATATTGTATTCGTGCAAAAGTATGTAACAGCTAGAAGGAAGCGTTTCCGACCCTATAAAGTATATATATTCTTGATCAGGGTCACTAGCCGAGTCGATATAGCCATGTCCGTCTGTCCGTCTGTCTGTCCGTCTGTCTGTCCGTCTGTCTGTCCGTATGAACGCTGAGATCTCGGAAACTATAAAAGCTAGTAGATTGTCATTTTGCATGCAGATTCTAGGAGTTCCTACGCAGCGCAAGTTTGTTTCAAAAAGGTGCCACGCCCCCTTTAACGCCCACAATCGCTAATATACGATTTTAAAAATGTAAATATTTCGGAAAAATAAAAATGCAGTTTTATTGTGTTTATCAATACCTATCGAAATGTAGAAGAAATTTTTCAAATCGGACCATTCGTTAAAAAGTTATGCGTGATCAAAGTTTCTATCTCTATCTCCTTCGCACTCCCTTTACCTGAGTAACGGGTATCTGATAGTCGGAGCACCCGACTATAGCGTTCTCTCTTGTTAAAGTTAGAAAGTTGGGATTTTTTATGAGTATTAAGTTGCATCATATGAATAATTTTGGAGAATATAATTTACAGAGTATTCTGCAAGGGTATATCAACTTCGGCTCCGCCCGAAGTTAGCTTTCCTTTCTTGTTTGCTATTTTTCTATGACATGTTTGCAGTATTAAAGCAATTGACATTAAACGATGCAAATCTAGTTTATTTATGTATCCCTTTTTCTTTCGCTACTTTTTCAGTTTTAGCAATTTCGGCAAAGTCTGCAAGGGTATTAAAACTTCGGCTTGCCGAAGTTAGCTTCCGTCCTCGTTTTAGCTTTAATTTAAATATGTAAAACGAAACTATGAATTAAATATGCAGATATTAATATTAAGGTTTATAAAAAAGTATTACATCAAGCTTCATTGCCATATATACATACATAAATGCAATTTAAATAATCATCCTGTTCAATCATAGAAGTTCTTTTGACACACAATTAGTTTCTTAGTCCAGAAATGATTTCTGGACGAAAATCGTCTTCTCGAACAAATACGCACACATACGCACTTCCTTATTTGAGCAATTCTATTTTTAGATTTTTACGCTCTCAACTTGTGCGAGCGGAGAGAGCGGAATTTTCTTCGCCATTAAAAAACGAGGTGCATATTGCAAAACCAATGTATGGGCGTTACGCATCTTAGTGATTATATTGGTCTTTGGTTCATCCAAGCTGTTACACGGACTACGAGGCCATGAAAGCTAAGAAAGCCAAGACGAATATGGAAGTTTCTAAAGATAATTCAAATCGTTTTTTGGTTCCCTGAGTTCAGCCCAGGTAATTAAATTAATGACAAAATTGAATAACTCAATATATAATAATGTGTGTTTATTTAAATATTTGCAGATCAATCAGAAAGTGTGCGACTACATCGTGGCGAAGATGCTACCGTTATCTCACGTCGAGAACAAATCTTTCAAGGAGCCTCTATCTGCAATTGGTGGACGTCCTGTTAATATACCGTGCCAAAAAAACTATTAAGTCGATGTTCGATAAACGCAGAGTGGAATATCAACTTGATATTAATAATATACTTAAAGATATCCCTTTTGTTTGTACAACAGCTGATATATATTTTTTGAAACATTGGTTATGTTAAAAAAAGAGAACATTTAAATTGAGATTGAAATGAAATGAAAAGATAATGTTACATATTTTTAAGATGACTAAAAACTGAAACCTAGTCTTATTTTAAGTTGACTTGATTCCCCAATGTAATAAAACAAAGAAAAACAAATAAATAAAACAAAAAAATTATAAAAATTAAGAAAACAATATTTTTACCGTTTACCTTTACCTAGGTACTGGGAAATTGAAGTACTTTTACCTTACCTAGGTATTTATTTTTGTCCAATAGCTTTTACCTTACCTAGGTAAAAAAAAACAGTACCTTTCCCAACACTGCTTGTATAAGATATATTTGTTTATTGTACCCGTTACTCGTAGAGTAAAAGGGTATATTGCATTCGTGCAAAAGTATGTAACAGGAGAAGGAAGCATTTCCGACCCTATAAAGTATATATTATATATTCTTGTTCAGGATCACTAGCCGAGTCGATCTAGCCATGTCCGTCTGTCCGTCTGTCTGTCCGTCTGTCTGTCCGTATGAACGCTGAGATCTCGGAAACTAAAAAAGCTAGAAGATTGGCATTTTGCATGTAGATATTAGGAGTTCCTACGCAGCGCAAGTTTGTTTCAAAATGGTGCCACGCCCCCTCTGTCGCCCACAAGCCACAAGGTGTGGCCACAGTTTTGATGCTATTATGAAAATTTTAATTGATATGTATTTGTTTCGTCAATGTCTATCGATTGGCCTTATAAAAGTTTGCCAATAAACTCATTAAACGCTTAAGTCTGGCTAGCGCCTACATTTCCGCAATACAATAGCGCCATCTAACGGGTGACTTTGGAACAGCTGGCCAAGGTGCTCAACAGAGTCAACGTTAATTCTCGATAAGGATCTCTATTAAAGGAAATTGCGATGGTTTTCATTTGTCAATACCGAACTATATCCCAAGAACTATGCAAATCAAATAAAGTTAGCCAAATTAGAGGTCTGAGTCAAACAATGGCGTATGTGTGTATGCAGCTGCAGGACAAAAGCTGCCTGCGCTAAAGCGGCTTTGTCCTTTTTTCCTGTGGTCACTCAAATTGACATTATCCAAAATCTAAAGTTGTATAGCTGAGTAACGGGTATCTAATAGTCGAGGAACTCGACTATACTTTCTTGTTTTTATACCCGTTACTCGTAGAGTAAAAGGGTATATTGTATTCGTGCAAAAGTATGTAACAGCTAGAAGGAAGCGTTTCCGACCCTATAAAGTATATATATTCTTGATCAGGGTCACTAGCCGAGTCGATATAGCCATGTCCGTCTGTCCGTCTGTCCGTCTGTCTGTCCGTCTGTCTGTCTGTCTGTCCGTATGAACGCTGAGATCTCGGAAACTATAAAAGCTAGAAGATTGGCATTTTGCATGCAGATTCTAGGAGTTCCTACGCAGCGCAAGTTTGTTTCAAAAAGGTGCCACGCCCCCTTTAACGCCCACAATCACTTATATACGATTTTAAAAATTTAAATATTTCGGAAAAGTAAAACTGCAGTTTTATTGTGTTTATCAATACCTATCGAAATGTAGAAGAAATTTTTCAAATCGGACTATTCGTTAAAAAGTTATGCGTGATCAAAGTTTCTATCTCCATCTCCCTCGCACTCCCTTTACCTGAGTAACGGGTATCTAATAGTCGGGGCACCCGACTATAGCGTTCTCTCTTGTTTTACAAGTCAATTGTGGCTAGTGCACTGCTCGTAAGCTTGTGCATCTAGTTCCTATCCATTTGAACTGATAATACTATTGTTAGCATTAGCCGGCCAGACGACGAACCAGGGTTGCGTGCAATCTGTTTTCACGGCTTAAAGACGCTAAGTCCGATGGCTATTGGTAGGAAATGTTCTAGCTATCTCTGAGTTTTAGCTTCGGCCAGAAGAAAATACTAATATTTTCGTAACAGTTTTCCGGACTAACACTCCTGTTTCAGACAGGCATTTGTTATTAGACTGAAAGAATGAATAGTAGTAATTAATGAAATTTTAAAGGAAAAGGAAATAACATTTGAATATTCTATTTGTAAGTCCCTGTGAGTGTTCACTTTACTCTCAGAGGCCCCACGTTGGGCGCCACTTTTCTTAGATTATTAATGATAATAATACTGTAACGGGCAACGAGGTTTGGATTGCTTTGGACCCGTCCTTGCTGAGGCACGCGTTATGTTCCGGCTCTTGCTCGTCGGCTTTGGGGGTGGCGGTCTTGCTTCGGACGGATCATGCTAGTTACACATTAATAATACTAAGTCGAGAAAATTTGCGTGCTAGCGACAAAAAAATGCAAGAAATAACCGGTAGAATTTGATAGATATTCAAAAGTTAAAGGAATAGCGAAGAAAGTATTGAAGCTGCGCGAGAAAGTAAACAAGGCGAAGCCACTGATGTATATGTGGTCGCACTTTGCCCTCCCAACCTGTGATCATTTTCCTCTACCGTTTGCTAATGATCCCTTTTATCCTACCACCGCGTAGACATCAGCTGAGTTCAAATAGTTTAGTTCAGTTGGTTTTCATAATTCAAATTTAAGACAATTTAATATTCAGTCTAAATCTAGGGTTTAACATTATAAAATAATTCTAAAGAATATAAACAATGATATGGTATGGTATTGTAACAAAAATAAATATAAGAATATAATTTTTTTTAGAACGCTCCAGCGTGGTGACTAAATTTTTTTTTTTTTTTAATTAATTTTTTTTTTTTCCACTTCATCTAACCCAAGTTTTGTGCACTTTCTTTCTAAATTATTTTTATACCCGTTAATCGTAGAGTAAAAGGGTATATTGTATTCGTGCAAAAGTATGTAACAGCTAGAAGGAAGCATTTCCGACCCTATAAAGTATATATATTCTTGATCAGAATCACTAGCCGAGTCGATCTAGCCATGTCCGTCTGTCCGTCTGTCTGTCCGTCTGTCTGTCCGTCTGTCTGTCCGTCTGTCTGTCCGGTCTGTCTGTCTGTCTGTCTGTCCGTATGAACGCTGAGATCTCGGAAACTATAAAAGCTAGAAGATTGGCATTTTGCATGTAGATTTTAGAAGTTCCTACGCAGCGCAAGTTTGTTTCAAAATGGTGCCACGCCCCCTTTAACGCCCACAATCGCTTATTTACGATTTTAAAAATTTAAATATTTCGGAAAAGTAAAAATGCATTTTTATTGTGTTTATCAATACCTATCGAAATGTAGAAGAAATTTTTCAAATCGGACCATTCGTTAAAAAGTTATGCGTGATCAAAGTTTCTATCTCCATCTCCCTCGCACTCCCTTTACCTGAGTAACGGGTATCTGATAGTCGGGGCACCCGACTATAGCGTTCTCTCTTGTTTTCTTTTATTTTAATGCAGTAGGATTTTTCTCCATTCACTAAACGAGTAAAACATGATTGGTTTTTATTTAGAGTACAATAGTTGTTGAATAATTCCTTCTTAAAATTATAAATTTCCTAAAATGTGTTGTTGCATTTTGCAACTTGGTTGCTTAAAACTAATTTGCCATCATTTTGAGAGATAGCCCTGGCGAAATATGTATCGCATCGATTTCGAATGACTGGATACCGAATATAAATTACAAATATTTCATTGTGTAGTGCAATTTTACATTCGGAAATATCCATTAGATCTGGTGATCATGACAGGTTTTTTTTAATGTTTATAAATTTCTTGAAGATCGTCATGGTTTAATATTTTTGTGTTAAAAACGTCAATTTTTACTAAAGTAATGGTGCCAATTAAATTTTGTAAATCAAAAGTTATTAGGCGTAAGCGGTGTTTTCTTAAAGGTATTTCTTGGTGGGTGAAAACTGAATCTAATGTGGCAGAAAATTTCTTAACTTCGTCAAGCAATTTGGAATTTATTATTTGTTGCTTATTATTATTTTCAATTAATTCGTTAATTATACCCTTGCATAGGGTATTATAATTTTGGTCAGAAGTTCGTAACGCAGTGAAGGAGACGTTTCCGACCCTATAAAGTATAAATATTCTTGATCAGGATCAATAGGGGAGTCGATATAGCCATGTCCATCTGTCCGTCTGTTTCAATACCGTTTGCGAGCTCAGTTTAAAAGCTAGCGATCTGAAACTTTAACACTCGTCCTAAAACATGTGTACGCAGATCAAAATCGCCCCGATCGGACATCTGTATCCTATCGCTCCTATTGGAACAATCGGATATATCTTGCAAGAATTGATGATATTTCGCGCAATGTAAAAGCTATTGACATGAATCTTTCCAAATCGTATTTTTTTATGCATACCTTGATCAGGGTAAAAGCGCGTGGCGATCGGACGTCTATATCGTATAGCTCTCATAGGAACAATACGGTAAAATCGGTCCAAATTTGATGTTTTTCAGAATATTTATGGCTGTTGCTAGCTATTGCTATAAATTTTTGCAAATCGTATTTTTTATGCATTCCTTCATCATGGTAGAAGCGCGTGCTGATCGGATGTCTATATCCTATAGCACGCATAGGAACAATCGGATATAACTTTCAAGAATGGAAGATATTTCGCGCAGTGTAAAAGCTATTAACATAAATTTTTCCAAGTCTTACTTATTTACACATATCTTGATTAGGGTAAAAGCGCTTGCCGATCGGACGTCTATATCTTATAGCTTCAGTAGGAAAAATTGTTAAAGGCTGCGAAAGGATCCCTTTTTTTATATTTTTATTTGGCATTTTTGCAGTATAAAAGCAATTGACATTAAATTATGCAAATCTAGTAGGGTTCTTGATAATATATCAAAATTTAAATATATCGATATTTTTTCCTAAAAATGATATATTTATTTCGTGATTTTTTATATCGGAATTCCGATATTTTTTTTTATATTTTTTGATATTTTTGTCTTTGGTCACTCTGAATTCCAAAGCGAAATCGACTGAAAGAATTCAGGCGCGAAATAAAAAATTGACTGTAAAATCAAACTATACAGATATAAACAAGAAAGGAAAGCTAACTTCGGGCGGAGCCGAATTTTATATACCCTTGCAGAATATTATGTACATTATATTCTCCAAAATTATTCATATGATGCATTCTTAATAGTCATAAAAAATCCCAACTTCCTAACTTTAAAAACATCAAAGTTATGGCATTTCCAATCGTTCAGTTATATGGCAGCTATAGGATATATTCGGCCGATCCTTATGAAGTTTGGTAGGTCGGATTGATTGTCCAAAAATAAAACCCATAGAAAATCCCAACTTCCTAACTTTACAAACACCAATGTTAAGGCATTTCCGATCAATCAGTTATATGGCAGCTATAGGATATAGTTGGCCGATCCCGGCCGTTTATCGGCCGACTATATCCTATAGCCGCCATATAACTGATTAATCGGAAATGCCATAACTTTGGAGTTTTTAAAGTTAGGAAGTTGGGATTTTTTATGAGTATTAAGAATAATATGAATAATTTTGGAGAATATAATGTACAATGTTCTGCAAGGGTATATCAACTTCGGCTCCGCCCGAAGTTAGCTTTCCTTTCTTGTTTCATTTAACACAAAAAATATCAAATATATCAAATATATCGACATTTTTATGTGATATTTTAAATATTATCATTTTTTTTTTTGATAAAAAAAAATATCGTCGATACGATATTTTTAAAATTTTCGACAACCCTAAAATCTAGTTTAATTATGTATACCTTATTCCTTTCGCTACTTTTCAAGTTTTAGCAATTTCGGAAAAGTCTGCAAGGGTATTAAAACTTCGGCTTGCCGAAGTTAGCTTCCGTCTTCATTTTTTCTTGAATTGTTGTAAAATCATCATGGTCCGGTGTTTCAGTTATTCTTTTTAAAATGGTGCCTAATTCGTTAATGCTTCTTTTATTTCTTGATGGAGTTAATTGTGATAAAGTTAAGTCGATGGTTTTTAGGTTGTAAGTCAACTCCCAGTGGAACTGATCATTTCTGAATTCTTCTAAGCTTTCTGATTCTTCTTTAATAATTTCTTTGTAAAAGCTTATATTAGTGATATGAAAAAGTTCTGCGTATGAATCATAAGTCAGGATATCCCTGTTGTCTTTGTAGATGAAAAAGTCGTGTTTTGAATAGTATATTATCTCAGAATTAGTTGATGCGAGCATCAAAACTATATATATTATAGTATTCATTATCAGTAAGTTAAAACTATTTTAATATTTAATATTACTTTATTAGCTTTGTTTTCTTTAACTACCTGTTTTTTGTATCTTGGTTTTAATTTATTTCGTTTCCCGTACTTTTTTCCATATAGTACTTGTCCTACATGATATTCTTTTGCTTTTTTGTTTTGGTTATGTGATTTAAGCATTTTTGATTGCGCTACCTTAAGTATTTCAGGGACCTTTTCATGTTTTATTTTATTGTATAGAATGTCTATTGGTTTTTCATTTGTTTCAGAATGAATGCTTTGTTATACCTTTGGGCAGATCTAATAATTATTTCTGAGTGGTCAGTAAGATTAAATTCGTCTTTAATACATCTATCTATTTCTATCAGTGTGGAATGTGCCCTTTCGAATTGTCCGTTCGAAGAAATATGTCTAGGGTCAGCGTAATGTATTGTAAGTCCGCATCTATTTATAAATGCACTAAATTGTGCCGAAGTGAAACTTGGGTCGTTGTCCGTTATAAGTGTTTTAGCCAGTGGGTATTGTTGTAAAATTTCTAAGACCTTGTTTTCAATATTTAATTTATTCTCAATTTCTTTTACTACTAAAAATTTGGAGTATGCGTCAATACAGGTTAAAAATATTTTTTTATCAGCGTAAAAAATGTTTAAGTGTAGATTTTCTCCCTCCTTTGATGGTATATAATCGGAATTTCTGCAGGGTGTCTACAGTATTTGTTTTTGTTGCAAATTGTACAGTTCTTAATATATTCTTTAAGTATTAAAAATAATTTCGGCCAGTAGTAAAGTCTCGTTATTTGTTTATAGTTTTCGTCCAGTCCCATATGGGCACGGTAATGAATTTCCTCAATAATGATTGCTTTGTCTTCATCTTTTTCTATGTCTAGAACGAATGTTCTTGTAAATAAAAACGTGTTTATGAAATTTTCCATAAGAGGTTTTTGAATTGCGTAAAGATCTTCAAGGGTACAGTGAAGTCCAACGGTTATGTTTGGTTGAATATATTCTCTATGAATTGATACTAAATTCTCGGGTGTATCGTACTGGATTAAGTGTCTGGTATTGTCGAATATTTTCAATGACTCATGAATGGTGACCCTGCCTGTTGTAATTAGTAGTTGAATTTTAAACTGATTCAAAGGTTTGTGTGTTTCGTCGATAATATTCTCGAAACTGCTTTCTGCTGAGTGAATGGTATTTTGTTTTGAATCTGTTGATCCTGAATTCTCTAAACTTGGATTTTCATCTGAGAGGATGTTAATTTGGATTCTTGACAATGCATCAGCGACTACATTAGTAGTTCCTGGTTTGTAAATAATTTTAGGACAGTAACTTTCAATAAATGAGTATAATCGCTTCATTTCTATGTTAGGGTTTTTGTCTGAGACCGTGAAGGATAATGACTGGTGGTCAGTTTGGATTTCTATTCGAACTAACCCGTAGAGATAATTTCGAAGGTTTTTTAATGCCCAGACTATGGCTAATAATTCCTTCTTGTTTGTTGCGTAAACTTGCTCTGTTTTCGATAAAGTTTTTGAAATAAAAGTTATTGGTTTGCCTTCCTGTGAAAGGACTGCGCCAATAGCAAAATCTGAAGCGTCTGTAGTCAATGTGAATTTCTAGTTATAATCTGGTTGAGTTTGTTCTATTTGAGCTACTAGATTTTGTTTTAGCTCGTTAAAAGCTTTTACAGCAGGTTCATCCAGCTGTATGAAAGTTTTTTAAGACATTGTTTTGAATATTTTACCATTGTCCCCTCCTAAATATTTGGTAAGAGGTTTCGTTATTAGTGCGTAGTTCTTTACAAACTTTCTATAATAACCTGTTAATCCAAGGAAGCTTCTGAGCTCTTTAATATTTTTAGATTGGGGATATTTAAGTATTGTTGAAATTTTTTCGGGGTCTGTTTTAATAATATTGTAGGATACTACGTACCCTAAGAAACTGGTTTCTTTCATGAATAATTTGGATTTTGCTAGAGGCACTTTCATTTTTGCTTTGAATAAAATATTTATTATTTTCAGAAGGTCTTGGTAATGCTGTTGAATTGAGTCGGAGAATATAATTATATCGTCCATATAGATGTGACAAATTTTCCCGACTTGTTCCCTTAATATGTCGTCCATAGCTCTCTGAAAAATTCGAGGAGCGTTCGTTAGACCAAATGGCATCCTTAAAAATTCGTACTTCCCATTATTTTTGGAAAATGACGTTTTTTCAATGTCAGAGTCTTTCATCAAGATTTGATGAAAACCGGACTCTAAGTCGATTGTTGAAAATACTTTTGCCTTCCCTAAATTTGCTAAGATCACTGATGGATCCTGCATCGGATATCTATCTGGAACGGTATTCTCGTTAAGTTTTTTATAGTCAATTACTAATCTTAACTTAGGGCTTCCGTCTTCATTTTGTCCCTTTTTCTACTTGCTTCTACTTGGCCTTATTATTTGTTCCGATAGCATTCGGCTTCTTTCCCTATTAACAAAATCTGAGACAGACAGAGCGTAGGGATACTGTTTGCTGTAAACTGGTCTGTCATGAATTGTAGTAATGTCTCCTCTTATATCTGTTCGAAATAGAATTTGGATATCGATCGTAGAATGTTTTGTTTCGATTTGATTTATTATATTTTCTTTCATTCTTTCATGGTTTGAAAATTCCCACTGGATATTATTTAATTCAGTATTGACGGATAATTCAAAGTCGGAACGCGCGGTTTTCGAGCTGCAATTGCTTTTTTCAGCGTAGAGTGAATCGGTTTTATTTAATGCTAATTCATTGAAGTATTTTTATACCCTTGCAGAGGGTGTTATAATTTTGGTCAAAAGTGTGCAACGCAGTGAAGGAGACATCTCCGACCCTATAAAGTATATATTTTCTTGATCAGGATCACCTCCTGAGTTGATATAGCAATGTCCGTCTGTCTGTCCGTCTGTCTGTCCGTATGTCTGTCCGTCTGTCTGTTTCTACGCGAACTAGTCGCTCAGTTTTAAAGATATCGAATTGAAACTTTGCACACACCCTTCTTTCCTTTGCACGCAGTATATATGTACGGAACGGCCGGGATCGGCTGACTATATCCTATAGCTGCCATATAACTGATTGATCGGAAATGTCATAGCTTTGGTGTTTGTAAAGTTAGGAAGTTGGGATTTTCTATGGGTTTTATATTTGGCCAATCAATCCGACCTATCAAATGTCATAAGGATCGGCCGACTATATCCTATAGCTGCCATATAACTGAACTGATTGGAAATGCCATAACTTTGGTGTTTTTAAAGTTAGGAAGTTGGAATTTTTATAAGTATTAAGAATGCATCATATGAATGATTTTGGAGAATATAATTTACAGAGTATTCTGCAAGGGTATATCAACATTTAAATTTCCAAAGTTTTTTAATAAATTTTACAGATTGTTTTTCGATTCACAGAAGTTCAATAAGTATTTAAGATTAGCAACTATCGGCTAACTTTATATGATATAAAAAATGATTAATTTTCAATTCCTCACGATTTGCTGCTTCCTGTTGATCGTCGTCAGGATTCGATCCGCTGGTCGTGGTTAATTGTTGTTTCCTTCTGAGGTAAAGAATTAAAACTTTTCCGGTGTAGCTTTGTGGCGAGGGATTGCCCTTCAGCCCTTCTTTCCTGTCACTGAATAGACTTTTCTAGTGTAGCTCTGTGGCGAGAGAATGCCCTCAGCCCTTCCTTCTTTTGGGGTTTTTTTTGTGTGTTGGTTTATTTATATTTATATATATTTTAAAATATGTGTTTTTTATTATTTGTGTTTTTCTTTTGTTGGTGTTTGTAAAGTTAGGAAGTTGGGATTTTCTATGGGTTTTATATTTGGGCAATCAATCCGACCTACCAAATGTCATAAGGATCGGCCGACATATCCTATAGCTGCCATATAGCTGAACGATTGGACATGCCATAACTTTGGTGTTTTTAAAGTTAGGAAGTTGAAATTTTTTATAAGTATTTAGAATGCATCATATGAATGATTTTGGAGAATATAATTTACAGAGTATTCTGCAAGGGTATATCAACATCGGCTCCGCCCGAAGTTAGCTTTCCTTTCTTGTTTTATAATGAATTCACTTAGGGGAGATTAATTTTTTCCTCGGTGGGGATGCTTTATTTCCGCTCACTTTATTATGAAAAACTAATTTTTCTTCCTTGCCATGATATGCCATTACGCCTATATTTGTGTCGATTACGGCACCTATTTTTTTGAGTAGGTTAAATCCTCCTTCAATTTCGTTATTACGTGGTAATGTTTTGTTATTGAGTATCCATTTACTGTGGAGACTCTTTTGTATATCGGGAGTTTACTTTTGTTTGAATATATCCCCTTTTTTATATAGCAGGATGTTGCTCCTGTGTCAATCAATATTTTTAATTTTTGCTTTGATTGCCTCGTCAAGTAGGGTAACCCTACTATTGTTCCTGGTCTGAAAAATGATTCTCTTCGATGTTGTTAATTCGCACGATTTTATTTTGGGGCTGATTTATAGTGTTAGTTGGTTCGCGTTTTAGTGGTGGATGTGTTTGTTTTGGGTCGTTACTATTTTGTTGGTAATAGTTCGGACGGCTTGAATACTGTCGGCTGTAGTTTTGGTTGGAATTATAATAATTGTAATTCCCCCTGTCTTTCATTATGTCCCTGTTAATTTTTAAAGGGTTTAATTTGATTTGATGGATCAACTTTCATTGGTTCTATGTTACGTTCTCCTGCTTGTTTTTGGTGAAAATTGTTTTGATTTATTTTATTAATTTCTATTTTGATGCCAATTATTTCCCGTTTTAGGGTTGAAGTTTTGCTTGGGCTGCACCTGGTTGAATCTTAGATAATTTCCCTGTTTCTTGGTCTCATGCTGAAATCCATAGTATTTATTTGCGAACTGAGCTCGGAAGTTGTTCGACTCTAGTTTTTGTACCTTCGCTAAAGCGTTCGGTAAGTCTGGTGGGTTTAGAGAGAATAGAGTTTCGGAGATTGAACCATTCAGTCCAGAAATGAAAACTCTTAAGGCGTTGCCTCTTATTGTTCTTGTAGTCTCCTTGGTAATTTCGCTTTCTTTTCCATAGGTCATTATGGTTTTGTCATTTTCTTGTTTACCTCGTTATAAAAGTCCGTAATTTTCATTTTACCCTGTCTCAAAATGCTTAATTCTGACTCGAGAACGTGGATTGGTCTCGAAAGTATGGCCTTAAAATTTAATACGGTACCATGGTTAGTTAAGGCGTCGTGCGCCGCTCCCATGATTTTGTTCCGTTAAGTGGTTAGGGCAATAAAATACTGTTCACTATTAATTTTGAATAGGCTCATAGTTGTTTCTGCGGCCTCCCTCCATCCGACATACTGGGATTGTTCTCCATAAAATTTTGGCAAAGCTTTTACTACTTCTAGGGTTGTATCGCATCTAACTGTGGGGTCAAATATTTGAAGCTTATAGTCTTCCACTACATTTGCATACGAATTTAACTTATTACTAAGCTCATTCATTTTTTCATTTAAACCTGTCATCTGTAAATTTACCACTCGGTTTATTAATTCCATTGTTAGATTTGATCCCAGACCACTGCTGGTAAGATTCTGACTTGTCCCACCGGTTGCCATATTCAAATTTAAATTTCCAAAGTTTTTTAATAAATTTTACAGATTGTTTTTCGATTCACAGAAGTTCAATAAGTATTTAAGATTATCAACTATCGGCTAACTTTATATAATAAAAAAATTATTAATTTTCAATTCCTCACGATTTGCTGCTTCCTGTTGATCGTCGTCAGAATTTGATCCGCTGGTCGTGGTTAATTGTTGTTTCCTCCTGAGGTAAAGAATTAAAACTTTTCCGGTGTAGCTTTGTCGCGAGGGATTGCCCTTCAGCCCTTCCTTCCTGTCACTGAATACACTTTTCTAGTGTAGCACTGTGGCGAGAGAATGCCCTCAGCCCTTCCTTCTTTTGGGGGTTTTTTTGTGTTTATATATATTTTAATTTATGTGTTTTTTATTATTTGAGTTTTTCTTTTTTTGAGTTCTTTATTTTATTTATTGTGTTCTTGCTTTTTAGTGAATTTAAATTTCGGTACACCTTTTCATCAACTTTTTTTTTTTTAATTGATTATTTTTTATTTATTATTTTCCACTTAAATGTTTTAAAGATCACAATCACTTTGGGTTTGTTTCGTTTGCGGACGGTTTTATTTTTCCACAAAATATTCGAGTTGTTTGACCGCGCGAGTTCCGTTTTTATACCCTTGCAGAGGGTATTATAATTTTGGTCAGAAGTTTGTAACGCAGTGAAGGAGACGTTTCCGACCCTATAAAGTATATATATTCTTGATCAGGATCAATAGGGGAGTCGATAGAGCCATGTCCGTCTGTCCGTCTGTTTCAATACCGTTTGCGAGCTCAGTTTAAAAGCTAGCTATCTGAAACTTTTACACTCGTCCTAAAACATGTGTACGCAGATCAAGTTTGAAAATCGCCCCGATCGGACGTCTATATCCTATAGCTCCCATAGGAACAATCGGATATATCTAGCAAGAATTGATGATATTTCGCGCAGTGTAAAAGCTATTGACATGAATCTTTCCAAATCGTATTTTTTTATGCATACCTTGATCAGGGTAAAAGCGCGTGGCGATCGGACGTCTATATCCTATAGCTCCCATAGGAACAATAGGGTAAAATCGGTCCAAATTTTATGTTTTTCAGAATATTTCGCGCTGTGTAAAAGCTATTGCTATAAATTTTTTCAAATCGTATTTTTTTATGCATTCCTTCATAAAGGTAAAAGCGCGTGCTGATCGGACGTCTATATCCTAAAGCTTCCATAGGAACAATCGGATAAAACTTTCAAGAATGGAAGATATTACGCGCAGTTTAAGCTATTAACATAAATCTTTCCAAATCTTATTTTTTTATGCATACCTTGATCAGGGTAAAAGCGCTTGGCGATCGGACGTCTATATCCTATAGCTCCCATTGGAACAATAGGGTGAAATCGGTTAAAATTTAATGATTTTTAGGATATTTCGCACAATATATAAGCAATTGACATGAATCTTTCCAAATCGTATTTTTTTATGCATACCTTAATTAGGGTAAAAGCACGTGACGATCGGACGTCTATATCCTACAGCTCCCATAGGAACAACAGGGTGAAACCGGTCCAAATTTGACGATTTTCTGAATTTTTCGCGTAGTGTGTAAGCTACTGACATAAATTTTTCCAAGTCTTATTTATTTACGCATATCTTGATTAGGGTAAAAGCGCTTGCCGATCGGACGTCTATTTCTTATAGCTTCCGTAGGAAAAATAGTTAACGGCTGCGAAAGTATCCCTTTTTTTCTATTTTTCTATGACATGTTTGCAGTATAAAAGCAATTGACATTAAACGATGCAAATCTAGTTTATTTATGTATACCTCATTATTTATTATACCTCAATTTATTAGTTGATAATTTTTTATAAAAAAATAATTAACCTTTTATTTTTTTCAAATTCACTTTCACAGTTCACTTATGTATTAACTTAATTTTTCGCGACCGATCGAGTCGTCTCCAAAAAAGAACTGCCCTTGGTTTGATAAAATATTAATCATGAAACCTCGGCTTTAGAGAATCTTGCTCAGAAGAGATTAAAAGAGATTAGGCAAAGTTAAGAGAGTAGGACAATTGGCTGATAAAATAATTGAGAATTAAGTGAAACTCAATACATTGATTATTTGACAAAAATTTGGTTAGCAACTGGCTCGGACTAGATCGAACCCTAAGTAGAAAATTTGGAAGCTTTGTTTATGACTGGAGTCATTTGTTTACAGTAGGCCGCATGTGGTTCTCACAGGGCTCGGTTTGAGTGAGGGGAGATTTTGCTAGCGAAGCTTAGATTTTTCAGCGGTTGCTACGATTAAAAAATTGTTTCTGAAACTCATAAGCTAAGAATATTTATGGGTTGGATATCATGCACACTATAGTCAGTCGTTTACCAGGGAATTGCCACCGGCAATGTAGACTACGGTTAATTAATTTCTAGGTTACGGAGACACTATCGGCCAGGGAATAACCACTGGCAGTGTAAACTACGATCGGTTATTTGCCAGAGAGTTGCCACTGGTCACGCAGGGATTAGCAGGCTTACCGGGGATGGCCGCCGGCAGTACGCGCTAAAGTTAGTGACTGGCCAGGGAATACCACTGACAGTGCAGAACTACGGTTAATCACTTACCAGGGAATGGCCACTGGTAATGCCAAATAGGTCTATTATTTATCAGGGAATAACCACTTTTAATGCGAAACTACGGTTGGTTATTTTATAGGTTACGGCCAAGGAATTCCACTGGTCCTAACTGCGGGGAAAGGGGCAATGAATACAAAGACGGGAGAAATTCACTTTAGATTTAGTACACTTGATTAATTTATTAAGCATAAGGACATAAGTCCTCATATACAAGCAGCTGCAGCGGTTAACTTTTCGTTTTCCTTTTTCGCTTCGCTTGTCTGCCGTTAGCATCGTTGTAATTGTTGTTGGACTTTTGGTTTGGCGCGCTGAAGATCAAAGTGACGCGCTACCCTGCATTCGGACGGGTATACTGATTTTGCCGTCATTGCAACCACTGTTAATTTTGATACCTCGTGGCTCGATATTCAATTTAATATTTTTTTTCGTCGTTTTCGTTGTGGATAATTATTAAAATAATTTTTTCGAACAAATTTAATAATTAAATTAAATTGTTATTACTCTTAGTATTTTGTTTCGAAAATTTATTTAACATTTTGTCGTCATTCTAATTGAACAATTATCCTCTTTTAAAACTTATTTATTTTATTAATTATTATTCTTGGTTAAATAATTTATTTATATATATATTTATTTATTTCGTGGTTTATATAAAAAAAAAAAAAAAAAAAAATAAATAAAAAATAAATTAAAATGAGTCCAGATAAGCCAAAATCTCTTGAACTTCTTGCGGATCTTAAAAATAAGCTCAAAAAACCAGTGATGAGCATCCGCCGATTAAATGATCGAATAGAAGCCGGCCAGATTCCGATCCAAGAAGTAGAACTAACTTGTCGGCTAGAGATTTTAAATGCTTCTATTATTAAGGCAACTCAAATACAAGAACAGATCGAAGATTTAGATGATGGCGATGAGTTCGGAGAAGAGTTGGAAGAGCTTTCAATAATTACCAAGGCAAAAATAATGTCGCTTATCTCAGCCTTGAAGACGGCAAGCGAAACCAAAATAATTGGATCAGCTTCTGTAGCCCCAACTCGAGCTCTACTTCCGAATTTGGCATTGCCGAAATTCAGCGGCAAATATTCGGAGTTTAAGAATTTCATTAGTCTTTTCGAAACTCTTGTTCATCAAGACGACAGCATTCCCGTCATAGAAAAATTCAATCACTTAATTTCTTGTCTTTCTGGTGAAGCTTTGGGAACTATTAAGGCCTACCAAGTCACCGAGAGCAATTATGAAAAGGCTATGATCAGCCTGAAAAAAGTGTATGATAACGAATGTTTAATTTTTATGAATAATATTTCAACATTGTTTAGTCTTCCGAAAATAACGCAACAGTCAGCTTTAAGTCTTTAAGAAATATCATCGACACCGTATCATCTATATACGGTTCTTTGTTATCGATAGGAGACGACACCAAGATTTCAAATGCAATGTTGATCTATCTTGTTTTGAACAGAGTAGACCCAGTGACCAAACAAAAATGGGAAGAACAATTAGATTATGAAAGGTTACCGCTTTGGTCCGATACCAGCATTTATCCGCTGAAGAATCGACGAAACCAAAGCAAGATAAAGTTATGTCGAGCAAGCCACATAATCGCAGCTCATTTTCTTGTTCTTCGTCCAACAGTAAATCCCAGCAAAGTTGTAGCTATTGCAATGCAGGAGACCATATCCTAGCGAACTGTGGTCCGTTTGGTCGCCTTTCGGTAATGCAAAGGTTTGACTTTGTAAAATCTGCTTCCTTATGCATCAATTGTATGCGAAAGGGTCACACTGTTTCAAAATGCAAATTTAATAAATGTCGAGTTTGTGGCCGCTCGCATCACGTTTTACTGCATAGATATACAGTGTCCGAAAATAGTTTAGCGTTGCCACCACCCCAAGAGATTCTTTCTCCCTCTTTAAATCAAGATCAGCCTTCCACGTCACATGTTATGCATGCGACATCATTGGACAGAGTGATTTTAGCCACGTCGATCGTAAGTGTAAGAACTAAAAACGGTGAATATAGTTGGGCCCGAGCACTTCTTGACTCTGGGTCCCAAACGAATTTTATTACAGAGGACCTTGCTCACCGCTTACAGATCCGTAAAGAGGAGTCGTGCATAAACTTACTTGGTATTGGCGAGTCCAATTCTCAAGTTAAGAAAAAGGTACACACAATGGTGAAGTCGCGTATAAATGGTAGTGAGTTCTCCTTCGATTTTTGGATTTTGAAATCAATATCAGGATATCATCCTGACCAGTCGGTCAATATCAATGACTGGAAAATTCCAAAGAACCTACCACTAGCAGACCCATATTTCTACAAGCCACAAAGAATAGATATGTTAATAGGAGCAGAATCATTTTTCGAATTATTAGCTGTTGGACAAATTAGACAAGGTCCTGACTTTCCAACTCTGCAGAAAACCCTCTTCGGCTGGGTTGTATCGGGTAGATATAAGGCATCTTCCCCTACAGAAGTTGTGAAAAGTTTCAGTTGTAGTGAAGAGATTTTAGTGTCTATTGACAGCACACTACAGAAGTTTTGGTCACTGGAAGAAATGCCATCTCTAAAGAAAATTCTGTCACCTGAGCAAAAGTTATGTGAAGAACACTACCGGAAGACTACTCAGGTTTTGCCATCAGGTCGGTTTGAAGTAAGACTGCCGTTTAAATCGGATCCAAATGAGTTAGGTAACTCTTTTGAAGTTGCAAAACGGCGGTTTTTGTCGCTTGAAAGAAGGCTGTCTCGAGACCCTGAGATGAAGGAAATGTACCTAGAATTTATGGAGGAGTACCTTTCCTTAGGTCATATGTCTCTTACAGATAAACTTCCTTCTGCTCCACATTATGTTATCCCACATCAATGTGTTCTGAGACCCCAAAGTACGTCAACCAAGTTACGTGTCGTTTTCGATGCGTCTTGTAAATCGTCAACTCAGAAGTCTCTAAATGACATTTTGATGGTTGGGCCGACAATCCAAGATGAGTTGTACTCAACGTTACTGCGCTTCCGGCTGCATAGGTTTGCCCTGACCGCCGATGTAAAGAAAATGTATCGCCAAGTGATGGTGAATGAAGCAGATAGGCAGTTTCAACTTATAGTGTGGAGAAGAGACCCCTCTGAGTCCTTGAGATTATACAAGCTCAACACCGTAACATATGGTACTGGACCAGCCCCGTTTTTGGCTATTCGGTGTTTAAAAAGGTTAAGTGAGTCTGCCAAAGTTTCTTTTCCTAGAGCTGCTAAGGTTATTGGATCCGACTTTTATGTCGATGATATGTTGACTGGTGCTGCATGCGTAGAGGAGTTAAAGACTATTAAGTCTGAAGTATCTCAGGTTCTTCAAACTGCAGGTTTTGAATTGACAAAGTGGTTTTCAAACTCACCTGACGTTACCGCATCTGAGAGCACAGTTAAATCCATACCCATCTCGGACTCAGAGTCAACTAAGGCGTTAGGAATATCGTGGTTGCCTAACGAAGATGCCTTCAAATTTCAAATTGACACTGCTGTCATGGGTCTCCGAGCGACAAAACGGAACATACTATCGGTGACATCGAAGCTGTTTGACCCCCTCGGCTTATTAAGTCCTATTGTAATAAGAGGAAAGATCCTATTGCAGGAACTTTGGCTTAATAAGTTAGATTGGGATGAGTCGATTCCTATTCATTTGGAAACAGCTTGGAATATGATAAAAATTACATTGTCTAAATTAGAGGAAATATCTATTCCCCGGTTTGTGCATACCGATCCGATGTCACCGGTCCAATTACATGCCTTTGCTGACGCATCCTTAAGAGCTTATGGAGCTTGCGTCTACATTCGTAGCAAAACTGCAGAAGGTTATAAAATATCGCTGTTGACTTCAAAGTCTAAAGTAGCGCCGCTCAAGACTAAAACACTCCCAAGGCTTGAGTTATGTGCCGCTCACCTTCTCGCAGATCTCTGCCACAGAATCAAGCCCCTTTTAAAAGTACCTATCGAACGGATTGTTTATTGGTCGGATTCTGAAGTTACGCTCCATTGGATCCGGTCTCATCCATCTTCATTATCCACATTCGTATCGAATAGAGTAGCGGAGATTCAAGAGTGGTCAGGTGAAGCTACGTGGCGGCATGTTCCAACGAAACAGAACCCAGCAGATATTGTATCAAGAGGTTGTGACGTCGACGAAATTATCCAGTCAATATGGTTTACTGGACCTGCGTTTTTAAAAGAGGAAGATGCAAACTGGCCCCAGAATGCACACTTTGAACTAGATGAAGAAGTCCTACTACAAGAATCGAGGAAGACTGCGGTCGGTCTGACCGCTGCTGTAAGAAATTTGGATTTGGTAGATGTCATCGAGGGATTTTCGTCACACCTTAAACTGCTTCGGGTATTCGTTTATATGTTCCGCTTCATAAGAAAATGCAAAGACAAAAGTATGGTATTTGAAAAAACTTTGTCGCCGACTGAATATAATGAAGCTTTTCTAAAAATTGTCGAGATATTACAGAAGCACGAGTATCATGAAGAAAGAGAAAAAGTTCGTAAAGGATCCAGAGTTGTACCAAGTCTTCAGCGATTGAATCCATTCATCCATGAAGACAAGGGGACTTGGTGTCACTTTTCTTTGTTGCGAGTTGGGGGGCGACTAGCTAATGCTCCTATATCATACGATGCCAAATTTCCATTGTTGTTGACAAAACGCTCCCAATTTGTGCAGAGCTATGTTCGGCATCTTCACCATTCCAATTTTCATGTTGGTCCACGAGCCCTTGTGAGTCTCCTTCGACAGCGTATTTGGATCGTAAACGCTCAGGAGGTCTGCAGTCAGATATTTCGATCATGCATACGCTGCTTTAAGTGTAAGCCTCGATTAATGACACAAATTATGGGAAACTTACCCGCAGATCGTCTCCATTCTCTCCGCCCATTTGCTATATGTGGCGTCGATTTTTGTGGCCCTGTCTATACGACATTGAAAATTCGTGGTCGGCCTCCGTATAAGTCCTACATTGCGCTCTTCGTTTGTTTTGCGTCCAAAGCGGTTCATCTAGAAGTTGTTTCAGATTTAACCACAGGTTCCTTTTTATTGGCTTTTCAAAGGTTCGTTGGGCGCCGAGGATGTCCCCAAGTCGTCCATTGCGACAACGGGACGAACTTCGTCGGAGCGAGTCGCCACTTCCGGGCCCTTCGAGAGAGGATAGAGGACGAAGCCGACGCGATACGCGAATTCGCATCAAAAAGCGGATGCGAATTTGTCTTCACACCACCGCGGGCTCCGCACATGGGCGGACTATGGGACGCAGGTGTCAAAACTGCCAAGAACCTACTCCTACGGGCGGTGGGCAGCGCGCTCCTAAGCGCAGAAGAGCTGGGGACAGTCCTCGTGGGAATCGAGGCGGTGATGAACTCCCGGCCGCTCGGAGCGATCAGCAGCGACCCAAGCGACGGAGAGGCGCTGACACCCGGGCACCTACTGACAGGCGGGCCGCTACTCGCCACACCAGCACTCCGGACCCCGGACCAGGAGGGTCTCAACTGCTTGCGGCGATGGCGGCTTGTCTCGTCAGTCAGGCAAATGTTCTGGCGGCGATGGTCCCGGGAATATGTCCTGGGCCTCCAAATACGGGGCAAGTGGCACCAGCAGCAGCCCAACATCAGCGAGGGAGATCTCGTCCTCGTGGCCGAGGACAACCTGCCGCCCCAACAATGGCTCCTCGGCAGAATAGTCGCCAGGCACGCAGGGGAGGACGGCATGGTCAGGGTCGTCGACGTGCGAACTAGTGGAGGAGGCCTTTTTCGGCGGGCCATTCATAAGTTGGCGCCGCTTCCATTGTGTTGAAGCCCGATGGGTGTTCAACGGGGCCGGTGTTCGCGCAAATTTGAATGTTTAATGAAATTGTTAAAAAACTTGAAGTTTAGTGTAAGTTAGTTTAGGGCGAAGGCGGGGAGCACAATAAAGTTTTCTCTCGCTCTCGGCGAAGTCGCCCCGTCTTCGCCAACCTTCGTTAAGCTAGGCTCTAAGTACTTTGTCGAAAAATATAGAAGTATTCGTTGAAATTGATTTGAGCCGTCGACACCTTTTCTTTTCGTTTTCGTTTTCTCGCAGTTAATAATTTTAGCCACCACCAAGTTTTTTTTCTTTTCGGAAATTAATAATTAGAAAAATCTCTAATTTTTCATTGATTATTTGACAAAAATTTGGTTAGCAACTGGCTCGGACTAGATCGAACCCTAAGTAGAAAATTTGGAAGCTTTGTTTATGACTGGAGTCATTTGTTTACAGTAGGCCGCATGTGGTTCTCACAGGGCTCGGTTTGAGTGAGGGGAGATTTTGCTAGCGAAGCTTAGATTTTTCAGCGGTTGCTACGATTAAAAAATTGTTTCTGAAACTCATAAGCTAAGAATATTTATGGGTTGGATATCATGCACACTATAGTCAGTCGTTTACCAGGGAATTGCCACCGGCAATGTAGACTACGGTTAATTAATTTCTAGGTTACGGAGACACTATCGGCCAGGGAATAACCACTGGCAGTGTAAACTACGATCGGTTATTTGCCAGAGAGTTGCCACTGGTCACGCAGGGATTAGCAGGCTTACCGGGGATGGCCGCCGGCAGTACGCGCTAAAGTTAGTGACTGGCCAGGGAATACCACTGACAGTGCAGAACTACGGTTAATCACTTACCAGGGAATGGCCACTGGTAATGCCAAATAGGTCTATTATTTATCAGGGAATAACCACTTTTAATGCGAAACTACGGTTGGTTATTTTATAGGTTACGGCCAAGGAATTCCACTGGTCCTAACTGCGGGGAAAGGGGCAATGAATACAAAGACGGGAGAAATTCACTTTAGATTTAGTACACTTGATTTATTTATTAAGCTTTGGTTAGATATCGCGGGTCTTCTCTGTCCCTAATATTGCCCGTTACACAGTTCAGAATACCTACCGGTGACGAGAGTCTTACCCGGAGCACTCGTCTGTTCGCTAGCACGATCGGAAACACAAGTCAGACTTTCGATCTCGCTCCGCGTGCTCTATCACTCCTATCAAAGCAGATTGTTCTATTCGATTTTCGATTGTTCCATTCGATATGTGATAGGGGTGTGTGAACACTGTTCAAATGTTAGTTAACAGTGGTGGCGACTATTCGATTGGTAGTCGTGTGACCCTAGCTAACTATCGCCCTATTGCTTAATAAATAAGACAGGGAGTTGAGTTCGTCTCTTCGGCGGGCATATATCCAGCGAACTTCTACACCAGGGTTTTTGATATAACTACCGTCTTCGTACTCACCGTCGGATTCCTTAGGAGTACCCATCGTCTTATTTTCCAGGGCGGTTTCCTTATATTCTTATATTCCTTCGGTCGTTTCGTCTCGACTCTTCGGTCGACTTTTCCCTTTTTTTACAGTGGGTCTTTAGGCTACTTGGATAAATCTCTAGCTAGTTTTGGTGTCCCTGCTCGGGCGCCACTTGTAAGGATGCTTTCTCGGCCGGGGTACAGATCTCAGTCGGATCCAAGAGTCCTTTACAAGAAATTTGAAAATCACCGAAACACCGGACTAGAGAGTTTCGTTCTACAGGTGAAGAATACTGGACGGGCGTTGAAGTCCTGGATCTCGCGTCAAGGGCGGAAAATCCACCGGGCTGGACTTTCGGGCGAGGCCGAGCCGGGAGAATACTTTGCGGGCCTTGAAGTCCTTGATCTCGCGTCAAGGGCGGAAAATCCATCGGGCTGGACCTTCGGGCGAGGCCGATCCGGGAGGATACTTTGCGGGCGTTGAAGTCCTGGATCTCGCGTCAAGGGCGAAAAATCCACCGGGCTGGACCTTCGGGTGAGGACGAGCCGGGAGGATACTTTGGGTGAGGGCCGGATAGGACGGGGACAGAGGGATTCGACTCGATTGACCGGCCGGGACGGGTGTCCACGTGCCAGTCTCCAAACTACTACAGAGTGCAGACACTAGGTTGATAGATCGGGCGGGACGGGTGTCTACGCGCAAATCCCAAACTACGTAGGAAAACTAAGGCGACGGATCCGGCGGGACGTAAGGGAGTGGAGACACTACCGGAAAACGGATCCGACGGGACGCGCAAATCCCAAACTACGTAAGGGAGTGGGGAAACTACCGGAGAACGGATCCGGCGGGACGGGTTTCCACGCGCAAATCCCAAACTACGTAAGGGAGTGGGAAAACTACCGGAGAACAGATCCGGAGGGACGGGTGTCCACGCGCAAATCCCAAACTACGTAAGGGAGTGGGGAAACTACCGGAGAATAGATCCGGCGGGACGGGTGTCCACGCGCAAATCCCAAACTACGTAAGGGGGTGGGGAAACTACCGGAGAACAGATCCGGCGGGACAGGTGTCCACGCTCAAATCCCAAACTACGTAAGGGCGGGTTGGGGGAACTACAGGACCGAACGGGAAGGGGTCCGCATTCAGGTCCGATGGAACTACTTGGAGCAAAACTACGGCTACTGTGGCGAACGGGAAGTATGTCCACGTTCGGGCCCAAAGTAGCTGTGAGAATGAGGTTAGGTTTCGTTTCTAACTATAAAATGAAATACACACGATCGGGAGATGTGATTAAACAATCGTAGCACTTTATTAAGATTGTCCTCACCTGAGTCCTCTACACCTTTCTGAGCGTATGAGAACCTTTTGTACTAACCTCTTTAATGTCACCGGCGATCGACAGCATAGCACTTGAGAAAGCTATGAAAGGTCGCGTTAGGCGTCACGTTTGGCCTGTCTTGCGAATAAGCTTGCGGAGCACACGTGGGGTCTCCAAGTTTTGCTGAGCCGCCTGCCGATCACACGTCTTCCTGGTTCCGCGATCCCGAGAGAAGTCACGCTGTCCGGTTGTTGTGTGATCGCCTACATTTTCCTCCTTTTTTTCACATTCGGGATTTCTAGTATTTTCCCACTACTGATATCTTAGCTCTTTGCTTTTCTAGTATTAAAAGTGTCTTGGCTAAATATCGGATGGCGTTGCCACCCCGGGATTTGAACTTAGATATAACTATGTCTTAATATTTATTAAACTTCATGATGTTTCTTTTAAAACTAGTATAAAGATAAGAAAAACCATTGTGGCGTACACGCCTCCTAGACAAAAAAAAAATTTACAAAACGCCAATTACAAAAAAAGTGCCAAATAAAAAAAAAATAAAAATATTCCCAAAAAGAAATATTAATCATAAAAAACTTAACTTTAATTTTAATTAAACCGATACAATTTTGTTTTCTATTTGGAAGAACACCAACCTGATAGGTTCAAGTCTCAGACTAAGCTCGCTCTCTAACTCCTACTTTATCTGCGATCAAACTTAGGTTCTGAGCTTTGGAGCTTTTTAATGAGTGGCTTTAGTGTCTAATTGAGTGACTTTCAGAATTATACTTTGGACCGTTCTTTGTTCTCGTCTTGTTTATGATTTCGGTCCCGAAATCTGAGTATCCTGAAACGTGGGAAAGTGCCGATAGTCAGATCAGCAGCTCATTCTCATTGGTGCGACGAATTTTTGGAGGTAGTAAAATCCGTTCCCCAGTTTTCCAATTCCAAAATAAACGAGGACGGAAGCCAACTTCGGCAAGCCGAAATTTTAATGCCCTTGCAGATTTTGCCGAAATTGCTAAAACTTAAAAAGTAGCGAAAGGAATAAGGTATACATAAATAAACTAGATTTGCATCGTTTGATGTCAATTGCTTTTATACTGCAAAAATGTCATATAAAAATAGAAAAAAGGGATACTTTCGCAGCCTTTAACAATTTTTCCCACTGAAGCTATAAGATATAGACGTCCAATCAGCACGCGCTTTTACCTTGATGAAGGAATGCATAAAAAAATACGATTTGAAAAAATTTATAGGAATATGTTCTAGACAGCGCGAAATATTCTGAAAAACATCAAATTTGGACCGATTTTACCCTATTGTTCCTATGGGAGCTATAGGATATAGACGTCCGATCGCCAACAGCTTTTACCCTGATTAAGGTATCCATACAAAAATAAGATTTGGATTTATGTTAATAGCTTTTACACTGCGCGAAATATCTTCCATTCTTGAAAGTTATATGCGATTGTTCCTTGATCTGCGTACACATGTTTTAGGACAACTTTGAAAGTTTCAGATCGCTAGCTTTTAAACTGAGCTCGCAAACGGTATTGAAACAGACGGACAGACGGACGGACGGACGGACGGACGGACAGACGGACAGACGGACATGGCTATATCGAATCCTCTATTGATCCTAATCAAGAATATATATACTTTATGGGGTCGGAAACGTCTCCTTCACTGCGTTACAAACTTCTGACCAAAATTATAATACCCTCTGCAAGGGTATAAAAAAGATTAGCTATACGTAATCAATTTCATTTTTAACAAGAAAGGAAAGCTAACTTAGGGCGGAGCCGAAGTTGATATACCCTTGCAGAATACTCTGTAAATTATATTCTCCAAAATTATTCATATGATGCATTCTTAATACTCATAAAAAATCCCAACTTCCTAACTTTAAAAACACCAAAGTTGTGGCATTTCCAATCGTTCAGTTATATGGCTGCTATAGGATATGTTCGGCCGATCCTTATGAAGTTTGGTAGGTCGGATTGATTGGCCAAAAATAAAACCCATAGAAAATAACAACTTCCTAACTTTACAAACACCAAAGTTATGGGATTTCCGATCATTCAATTAAATGGCAGCTATAGGATATAGTCGGCCGATCCCGGCCGTTCCGACATATATACTGCGTGCAAAGTTTCAATTTGCGTAGAAACAGACAGACGGACAGACGGACAGACGGACATGGCTATATCAACTCAGGAGGTGATCCAAGAATATATATACTTTATAGGGTCGGAGATGTCTCCTTCACTGCGTTGCACACTTTTGACCAAAATTATAATACCCCCTGCAAGGTTATAAAAAGCGGCTGTAGTATGTACTTGTCTGATTGGCAGCAACTTTTAGCCTGAGCAAGCTATACATATATAAACAAGAGAGAACGCTATAGTCGAGTGCCCGTTACGCAGCTAAACAACTTAATATAAATATGCCTTCTGGTATGTTTTTTTTTTGTTTTAACATAATGTGAATTGACAAAAAGTTCAAATTATCAATTTGAATTCGGCGATCTCTTAGTTCTGGCAGTTTTACAGCACGTGCATCAGCGCTGCTTTAGCGCAGGCAGCTTTTGTCCTGCACCAGCAGCTGTGTTTATGTTTATGTTTTTGAGTGCAATGAATTGACTAGAAATATTAAACATACATACTTATATTGGCTAAACACATACATTGTTAAATAGTATTATGTATATTAAAGTCTAAATGTTTGCACAACACGAGTAACGGGTATAGCGAATAGCTTTCTTTTAAAGGAGTTATCTTTGCCGGGCAATTGCAACTGTGTACAATGTAAATACATACAATTGTATATGCTTACATACATACACACATACGCCATTGTTTGACTCAGACCTCCAATTTGACTTGATTTGATTTGCATAGTTCTTGGGATATAGTTCGGTATTGAAAAATGAAAACCATCGCAATTTCCTTTAATAGAAATCATTATCGAGAATTAACGTTGACTCCGTTCCGCCATGAAAGCGGAAATGTAGGCGCTAGCCAGGCTTAAGCGTTTAATGGGTTTTTGGGCGTTAGAGTGGGCGTGGCAAACTTTTATTAGGCCAATCGAAATTTATTGACGAAACAAATACATATCAATTAAAATCAAAACTGTGGCCACAGCTTGTGGCTTGTGGGCGTCAGAGGGGGCGTGGCACCATTTTGAAACAAACTTGCGCTGCGTAAGAACTCCTAAAGTCTACATGCAAAATGCCAATCTTCTAGCTTTTATAGTTTCCGAGATCTCAGCGTTCATACGGACAGACAGACAGACGGACAGACGGACATGGCTAGATCGACTCGGCTAGTGATCCTGAACAAGAATATATATACTTTATAGTGTCGGAAACGCTTCCTTCTACCTGTTACATACTTTTGCACTACGAGTAACGGGTATAATTAGATAAATTGAATAGTTTCATGTCAATAGCTTTTATACTGCCAAATTGTCATATACAAATAGGAACGAGGACGGAAGCTAACTTCGGCAAGCCGAAGTTTTAATACCCTTGCAGACTTTGCCGAAATTGCTAAAACGGAAAGAGTAGCGAAAGGAATAAGGTATACATAAATAAACTAGATTTGCATCGTTTAATGTCAATTGCTTTTATACTGCAAACATGTCATAGAAAAATAGAAAAAAAGGGAAACTTTCGCAGCCTTTAACTATTTTTCCTACGGAAGCTATAAGAAATAAACGTCCGATCGGCAAGCGCTTTTACCCTAATCAAGATATACGTAAATAAATAAGACTTGGAAAAATTTATGTCAGTAGCTTACACACTACGCGAAAAATTCAGAAAATCATCAAATTTGGACCGGTTTCACCCTGTTGTTCCTATGGGAGCTGTAGGATATAGACGTCCGATCGTCACCTGCTTTTACCCTAATCAAGGTATGCATAAAAAAAATACGATTTGGAAAGATTCATGTCAATTGCTTATATACTGTGCGAAATATCCTAAAAATCATTAAATTTTAACCGATTTCACCCTATTGTTCCAATGGGAGCTATAGGATTTAGACGTCCGATCGCCAAGCGCTTTTACCCTGATCAAGGTAATTTATGTTAATAGCTTTTACACTGCGCGTAATATCATCCATTCTTGAAAGTTTATTCGATTGTTCCTATGGAAGCTATAGGATATAGACGTCCGATCAGCACGCGCTTTTACCTTGATGAAGGAATGCATAAAAAAATAAGATTTGAAAAAATTTATAGCAATAGCTTTTACACAGCGCGAAATATTCTTTTTTTTTTTTTTTTTTTTTATTTAACTTTGCTCTTATTTATTGAATCTTCTCTTAATTTTGAGACTAACAATAAGTTTACGAATCTTAACATTAAAATTTAACTAACAGTATAATAAGACTGCATTCTGGTTTCGCGTGCCTCAAGTCGGTCGCTGGGTGGGTAAGTCATTGCGACGAAGGCGTGATTGGTTGATCAACCTTGTAAGACCTCTCGCCAGGTGGTTAGGGTGCAACGATAGCTTGGTAAAGTACTTTTCCTTCTGTTCTGCGATCACTTCTTTGACTGGTAGAATGTTTAAGTCGCGATGTATGCTTTCGTTGCGAACGTACCACGGTGCCCCGGTGATTGTTCTCAAGATCTTCGACTGAGCTCGCTGGACTATGTCAATATTGCTATTGCTGGCATTCCCCCATAACTGAGAGCCGTACATCCATATAGGTTTTAGTACCGACTTATACAGCAGGACTTTATATTCAAGACTAAGGGGAGACCGAGCGTTGATAAGCCAATGAAGGCTACTGGCTTTTAGCTTTAGGTGTGTTCTTTTGGCTTCAATGTGCCGGCGCCATGTGAGTCTTCTGTCGAGGTGTACTCCTAGATATGTCACTTCGTTTGCTTGCGGGAGTAGAGTATGGTTTAACATGAGCGGCGGGCAGTTTTGCCTGTTCAGGGTGAACGTAACGTGCTTGCATTTTTGTTCGTTCACTTTAATTCGCCAATCTGATAGCCACTTTTCTACATCGACCAGATGAAGAGCGAGCTGCGCAGTTGCTTGCATCGGGCATTTTGAGCGGCTGAGAATGGCTGTATCATCAGCAAACGTAGATGTTGTTAGTCGTGTGCTTGTTGGGATGTCTGCTGTGTAGAGGACATATAATGTTGGCCCAAGCACGCTTCCTTGAGGAACTCCAGCTCCAATAGTGAAATCGTCAGTTATAGCAGTGTTGCATCGAACAGCAAATTTTCTGTCGTAGAGGTAAGACTCTAGAAGCTTATGGGTGTTGTAGGGGAGCATTGTCTTGATCTTGAACATTAGACCTTCTAGCCAAACTCTATCAAATGCTTGAGAGACGTCTAAAAATATGGCAGTACAGTACTCTCGTTTTTCGAACGCGTTCCGATTTTCTGATGTTATCCGGTTGACCTGCTCAATTGTTCCGTGCTTTTCACGAAACCCAAATTGATGTGACGGAATTCCTTCCTGGATTCTTAGGTATGTGTTTATCCGAATCAATACGCATTTTTCAAAGAGTTTAGATAAGCATGAGAGTAGGCTTATAGGTCTATACGACGTGGGAATTGTGTGGTCTTTTCCTGGCTTTGCTATCATTATTATAATCGACTTTTTCCATCTCACTGGAAAGTGGCCAAGTTTTGCGATGGCATTAAAAAGCTGGGTGATGGTGCAAACGGCGCAATATGGGAGCTCAATGATCATTTTGGGAGTTATGAGGTCGCAGCCCGGGGATTTTTTTCGGATTCAGCTGATTTTTGATGATGTTAACGATTTCGTTTGGGCGAAACTCAATTGGTTCATGTTGAAGCTGAGGCTCATGTGGTAAAGTCGGCAAGGTGAACGCACTAGTGGCAGGATTTGGTTGGAAGACATTTTTAAGGTGGTTGGCAAACGTGCTGGCTCTGTCTGCATCGCTGCGCGCCCAGCCGCCTGTGGGGTTTCTAATAGGCATCACGGTTACTTTCGGTGAGCTTAGAGTAGGGTGAGCTCTCCATAGTGAGTGTTTTGTGCTAGATGTTGACAATTGCTCTATGTAGCGTCGGTGGACATGTACTTCTTCTTGCTGTAAAGCTTTTGTGACTTGACGTGAGGCATATTTGAAGCTTTGCCTAGCAGATGGTGATCTGTGGAGTTGCCACTCTCGACGTAAGCGTCGCTTTTCGAGGACGAGCTGTTCTATTTGTAGATTTGTCTTCTTTTGGTTGCTTTGTGTACTTGTAGTTTGGGGTGTTGCAGAGACGAGTACAGACTCCAGTGTATTAACAAATCTGTCTACGTTGGCTTCATCGTTGAGATGAGGACTTAGCTCAATGTGTGAGCTAATGTATTTCTTGTACTTAACCCAATTGGTTTTCTGAGATGTCAATTTAAACGATTGCTCCAATGCGCCTGGATGTCGGAGAAGAATAAACAGGACAAGCGAGTGATCCGATGAAAGATCCGAGAGGCATTCGGCGCTTATCAGATTTTTAGAAATGTTTTTGGTAATTGCAAAGTCTATTAAATCGGGTAGTTTCCTTGGGTCTGCCGGCCAGTATGTTGGTCTGCCAGGAGAAACATAGTCTAGCTTGTCCTTGGCTTTTATAACTGCATTATAGAGCTGTTTTCCTTTTGGAGTCACGAGACGTGATCCAGAGTGTGTGTGCTTGGCGTTGTAGTCCCCTGCTGCTATGAAGTGGTCTCCTAGTGAGTTGAAAAACTGCATAAACTCATCTTCAGCTATGGTGAAGCGAGGGGGGCAGTATACGGCGGCTAGTGTAAGTTGGTTGCCAGTATTTGTTTGTATATTTATAGATGTGGCCTGTAGATAATTTTTAGCAAATTTGTTATGATAGTGGTGCTTAATACGGCTTCTGATTAGAATTCCAGTCCCACCATGTGCTTTACCATCTGGATGATTTGTTCCGTAAAATGAGTAACCTCGTAGTTGAAAATTGTATTTATTTGTAAGGTGTGTTTCTGAAAGCAGCATTACGTCGATATGGTTGTCGAGTAGGAATTGAGCTAACTCAAGTTTATGCTGTGAGACGCCGTTAGCGTTCCACGTAGATATCCTTAGGGAAGTCATTATTTGGATTGTTGTGAAACCAGCATTTGAATCAGTAGATTTTGGTTTCGCATTAAATCTTGCATAGTTGTGCGCATAAACGACATAAACTCCGTAAGGCTTTGCTGCAGGCTGTATATCATATCTTCGAAGTTGCTTTTTGACTGCTCCGGGAATTGTTGCTGCTGAGCCGTGTTCGGTTCTTGGTATGCTGATTGCAGAAATGAACTTTTTGAGACAGGGTTAGCCAGTCCTGATTTTAAAGCGCTTGCGTAAGTCACATTTTTATCAGAGTTTAAGGGCCCTAGTGAGGATCTGGCTGCAGTCGAGAAGAAGACTTCAGGGTTTGTTCTGGAAGCTGTCATCTGTTTATTTTGGGTGCGGGCGGCAGTTCCTCTCTGATGGATGCGACTTTTCAGCTCCTTGTAAACAGGGCAGCCTCTGTAGTTAGCAGTGTGATTGCCACCGCAGTTGCCGCACTTTGCTCGTTGGGCAGTGTGCGGAGTCATGAAGATCTCCACAAACTACACACACCGGGCGCAGTTTACAGTATGACCTTGTATGGCCATATTCTTGGCAGTTCGCACATTGTACCGGGCCATTGCGTTTGTGCGGTTCCTCAACTGTAATTCTGCGGTGCAGCAGGAACTGAAGATTGTAAATGGGGTGCACTTCGTATTTCTTTAGGGGCTTATTTTCTGGTTCGAGCTCAACCTTAAAGAGTGGCTGCGGCTTTCTATCCCTGTTAAGGATGTTGAAGACTGTCTTAGCGTTAAATCCCTTCTCTTGAAGCGCCTTTGTTATCTCTGCAGGCGTTACGTCGGACTCTATGCCCTTAAGTACGACTTGCAGGCCCTTGCTACTTTTTAGCTGATACGTGTAAAAGTTCTTTTTATTCTCGGAAAGATATTTCGATAATACTCTGTAATTATCTTCAGACTTCATTTGAACCTTTGTTTCCTGGATGTTGCCCTTTACTAGAGGTATTATGTGGAAGTTATCCTTTCCAATAAGCTCGATAATTTTGTTGACAAGAACATTGGAACTTTTTTCTCGAATATAAATAGGCAGAGGTTTTGGCTTCCTTTTCTCGACTTCAGTGGATTCGGCCGCCTCAACGTCATAGGCGTCTTCCAAGATTTTAAATCGGTTTGAGTTCGTGGGCGTTTCTATTCCAGCTAGGCTAGCATTGTTACGGGTTATTTTGCGTTGAGAATTTAGAGGGCTCAGCTTCCTTTTGATTTGGATGAGGCGATCCATACCAGTCTGCACAGCCGGCTTAGTACATTCATTGGTTTTGTTCTGTTTTTCGGGCAGCGCAGTGGCAGACGTATTAATATTTGCGCTGCTAGCTGATGATGTCATTAAACGAGCAGTCGATACGGTTGCAGTTGTTGTTGTAGTTACAGTTGACGTTGTTAAAGAAATTGCGGTGCTAGTTACTGCTGATGAGCTTAGGTTATTGCATACCTGCATTGAGGCACATTCAGCGCTCTTTGGCCGCAGAGACGTCGATGGTAGCGAGGGGGAGCAAGAACGCGCTCTCTCGCTCGATACGTTTAAGAACTCGGTCAAGTTGGGGGTAATTGCCCGCGCTTGATCAGAGCTTGCATTATTTTCGGTTGCTTTAAAAGAGAAGTACGCGTTATTTCTTTGTACTGAGAGCCGTCTCTCGTCTTGCTCACGTTGACGTTGTGTGCGAACGTCGTTCAGACTCATTGTATTCGTGGTAAAGTTAATTAGAGTTTTAAGTGTTAAGTTTTATATTAATTAAATGACCAATCAATATAAACATTCGCGATTTCATCGCAGAAAGCGTCTTTTCGCGTTATAGTAGATTTATTAAAACGGTCACTGCACTTTTGTGATTTTATTGAATATTTTTTCCCGGAGCACAATAAATACACGTCTGCATGCGACGACGGTTTAACAGTTTAATATTCTGAAAAACATAAAATTTGGACCGATTTTACCCTATTGTTCCTATGGGAGCTATAGGATATAGACGTCCGATCGCCACGCGCTTTTACCCTGATCAAGGTATGCATAAAAAAATACGATTTGGAAAGATTCATGTCAATAGCTTTTACACTGCGCGAAATATCATCAATTCTTGCTAGATATATCCGATTGTTCCTATGGGAGCTATAGGATATAGACGTCCGATCGAGTCGATTTTCAAACTTGATCTGCGTACACATGTTTTAGGACGAGTGTGAAAGTTTCAGATCGCTAGCTTTTAAACTGAGCTCGCAAACGGTGTTGAAACAGACGGTCAGACGGACATGGCTATATCGACTCCCCTATTGTTCCTGATCAAGAATATATATACTTTATAGGGTCGGAAACGTCTCCTTCACTGCGTTACAAACTTCTGACCAAAATTATAATACCCTCTGCAAGGGTATAAAAACGGGATATTTTCGCAGCCTTTAACAATTTTTCCTACGGAAGCTATAAGATATAGACGTCCGATCGGCAAGCGCTTTTACCCTGATCAAGGTATGCCTAAATAAATAAGACTTGGAAAAATTTTATTAATAGCTTATACACTGCCCAAAATATTCTAAAAAACATGAAATTTTGACCCATTTCACCGTATTGTTCCTATGGGAGCTATAGGATATAGACGTCCGATCAGCACGCGCTTTTACCTTGATGAGGGAATGCATAAAAAAATACGATTTGAAAAAATTTATAGCAATATCTTTTACACAGCGCGAAATATTCCGAAAAACATAAAATTTGGACCGATTTCTAAAACCCCAACTCTCGTAATATTATAGCTTCAGAGATCACAGCGTTTATAAAAAAAAGTACAATCATGATGGTCAAAAATGAGACAATTCCTTCAGGTTTAAAATGCATGGCGCTTTTATGAGAATCGAGGAGGACGGCACATGTACGTTAGAAAAAACATAATCAACAACGAACCCAGTTGTGGTGATACTCCAAACTTTCAATCAAATATTAATAAATAATATAAATGAATAAATATGTTTAATTATATAGCAGAATTAATACCATTTTATTGACGATCAACATAATTGCGACATATATGTTGGATATATATCAACTATTATTTTCTTGTAATTATATGAAATCAAATACTAAATATATATATGAAATACATTTTGTGTAATTATATATAAAACGAGGACGGAAGGTAACTTCGGCAAGCCGAAGTTTTAATACCCTTGCAGACTTTGCCGAAATTGCTAAAACTTGAAAAGTAGCGAAAGGAATAAGGTATACATAAATAAACTAGATTTGCATCGTTTGATTCCAATTGCTTTAATACTGCAAAAATGTCATATAAAAATAGGAAAAAGGGATACTTTCGAAGCCTTTAACAATTTTTCCTCCTGAAGCTATAAGATATAGACGTCCGATCGGAAAGCGCTTTTACCCTAATCAAGATATGCGTAAATAAATAGACTTGGAAAAATTTATATCAGTAGCTTACACACCACGTTAAAAATTCAGAAAATCATCAAATTTGAACCGATTTGACCCTATTGTTCCTATGGGAGCTATAGGATATGGACGTCTGATCGTCACGTGATTTTACCCTAATCAAGGTATGCAAAAAAAAAATACGATTTGGAAAGATTCATGTCAATTGCTTATATACTGTGCGAATTACCTATTGTTCCTATGGGAGCTATAGTATATAGACGTCCGATTGTGTTAATAGCTTTTACACTGCGCGAAATATCTTCCATTCTTGAAAGTTATATCCGAATGTTCCTATGGGAGCTACATGATATAGACAACCTCTCGGGGCGGTTTTCAAACTCGATCTGCGTACACTTGATTTAGGACAACTGTGAAAGTTTCAGATCGCCAGCTTTTAAACTGAGCTCGCAAACGGTATTGAAACAGACGGACAGACGGACGGACGGACAGACGGACATGGCTATATCGAATCCTCTATTGATCCTGATCAAGAATATATATACTTTATAAGGTCGGAAACGTTTCCTTCACTGCGTTACAAACTTCTGACCAAAATTATAATACCCTCTCTATAAAAAGATTAGCTATACGTAATCAATTTTATTTTTAAATAGCGGCTGTATAATGTACTTGTCTGATTGGCAGCAACTTTTACCCTACATAAATAAATTAGATAAATTGCATAGTTTCATGTCAATAGCTTTTATACTGCAAAATTGTCATATACAAATAGGAAAAAAAGGGATATTTTCGCAGCCTTTAACAATTTTTCCTACGGAAGCTATGATATATAGACGTACGATCGGCAAGCGCTTTTACCCTGATCAAGGTATGCGTAAATAAATAAGACTTTGAAAAATGTATGTCAATAGCTTATACACTGCGCGAAATATTCTAAAAAACATAAAATTTTGACCGATTTCACCCTATTATTATTATTACCCTGATCAAGGTATGAATAACGAGTGTCGCAACGCTTAAATATACAATTTTATTGCCCAACGTTTTTATGAGAATCGAGGAGGACAGTGCTGTAGTATCAAAACAAAATGTAAGAATGAGACAATTCCTTCAGGTTTCAAGTTTTTGCCGTCATAATAAAGCCTTTAAACGTACATATTGAAACCTTAAAATAATATATTACGATTGGAGCAATTAATTTTAAAAATATTATGGTGTTAGATGGATATTAATAATGAAAATAAGATCTAAAGCGCTAGACAGACCTTTGCTTGGTTAGCGATTGTGGGCGTTAGAGTGGACGTGGCACATTCGCATAAAAATTTTGCGCTGGATGGAAACAAAGGAAACTAAATCTAAAACCCCAACCCTCGAAATATTATAGCTTCCGAGATCACAGCGTTTATAAAAAAAAGTACAATCATGATGGTTGAAAATTAACGCATTAACGAACGCGAAACTTGTGACTGCAGGGAAAATTTATTTTTATTCTTTGGCGACTGTTCATGTTCGGCAATCACTGGCAACCGAATCGGAGGCCTCTAGACAAAGCTTACGATATATTACGAAGTCATTACGAAATAAAAGGTGTGAAACGGATCACAAGCGAAAACGAAGCTCCACAACCCCCGCGTTTTTTTATATATATTTCTTTGGGAAAACTTTGGAAGTGTTCTTGGTACGGACCCGCCCCAACAGCGACGAAGCGACGAAAAGGAGTTTGCTTGATTAGGTTCATATAACAACTGACTTTTAATATCAATATATAAACGCTTAAACCTAACTTAACGAAGGGGGCGAGAGACGGGGCGAATTCGCGAGAGCGATTAAATCTTTATTGTGCTCCCGCACTGTTCAACAAATTAAAGGACGCAAAGTGCGCGAACACCGCCCCCTCTGAAGGACCGCCGTCTTCAGCATGCCACAGGCAGCACCGCCAGCCTATGGACCGCTCGCCGATACGTCGCATCCTTCGTCCTCACGTCCGCCACTCGGACCTTACCGTCAGCGCCGACGTGCACCGCCACGATCCGCACGATTATCCACTGCTGCGGCGGAAGATTGTCCTCGCGACGACGACGAGAGCTCCCACGTCGACGTTTGGAACCTCCTGGTGCCACTTGTTTTTCAGCTGGAGGCTCGAGACGTACTCCCGGACCAACGCTGCCAAAACCTGTGCCTGAAACACGAGACACTGCGCCATCGTCGTAAGCAGGTTGGGCTGACTTGGTCCGGGAGCGCTGCTGAGGGTGGAGCTAGGAGGGGCCCGCCGATCAGGAGATGGCCTGGGCTTAGGGCTTCGCCGTCGTTGGGATCCGTGCTAATCGCTCCGAGGGGCATGGTGTGGAGAACGGCCTCCACGCTGGTGAGGAGAGTTCCGAGCTCCTCTGCGGTCAGGATGTCTTCGCCGACCGTCCAAAGCACCTGTTCCGCTTTGCAGACTTCACACCTGCCTCCCAAAGTCCGCCGAAGTGAGGTGCTCTGTGCGGTATGAACGCAAACTCGCATCCTTTTCTTGATGCGAATGTTGCGATACCGCCCCCCTGCTCCTCCAGACGGGCCCGGAACTCTCTCATGTGGCGATCGGCTCCGACGAAGTTCGTCGCGTTGTCGCACTACACCTTCTCCGGAATCCTTTGGAATGCCAACAAAAACGCATCAGTGGTGAGGTCAGACACAACAATGCCACGTATGATTTGTACGGTGGCTTACCACGGATACGATACGTTGTGTTAAATGGGCCACAAAAATCAACACCACAGATATTAAAAGGGCGGAGAGCTTGAAGTCTGTCTGATGGCAAGTTCCCCATGATTTGCGTCAAGAGTTGCGGCTTGCACCGAAAGCAACGAATGCAAGAACGAACTGTTTGGCAGCAAACTTCATGCGCATTAACCAACCATATCTTTTCCCGCAACAGACAAGAGGAGCATTCAATAACCGACCCCCAACTCGCAGCAATGTCGAGGAACACCAATCTAATTTTTTCTCCTGGAGAAAAGGGCTTGGTTTTTGTATATTCGTTGCTATTTATTTTTCCGAATTTTACCAATGTCGTCACTGAACTCGTGAGATTGGATCACTTCCACTTCTTCCTCGAACGCAAAATTCAGTTTTCTTGGTGTTATACTTTTTTCAAAGGGCTGCGACACCGAAGTTTTCGGTTGTACGGCAACTTCGAAGCGCCGGACTTGGAGTTTGCACACTTTACGCAATTCGTCTTGTAAGTGTTATCTGCTCCACAACCGTAACAAAAAAGTCGTTTATCGGCTAAACAATCCTGGTAAACGTGTTCCTCTTTGCGGCAGTTCCAACCACATAATATTATTACTAAGATTGGAACTGAGCGTGCTAGCGACAAGAGAGGATAGATAACTAAAACCGGAAGAGAATGATAAGTAAATTCTAGAATAAGTTTTACAGGGACAGAAAAGATTGTGAGAAAGTTAGCTAAGCGAATCCACGGATGGTATTGTGGTCGCGTATGGCCCTCCCAACCTATGATCACCACCTTAAAGCATGGCTTCGGTGACCCCTTGTTACCCTACGATCGAGAAATCATCAGCTTAGTTCACTTCAAGTTGTTCAGATATACATGGCTTTATTTATGTTTACCATATTAATTAATTTTCTTTTGATGGCGATAAATAATAATTTATAAAATAAGTATATTTATATAGATGGTAAAGTAGAGCGAGGGTAATATTCATAATGATATATATAATAGATAAAATAATAATAATAATATATAATGAATTTAATCGATATTAATTTTATCATAGGTATGTTAAAGAAATAGTTTTGTATTAGTTCTAGGGATTCAGTATGTTATTTAGTGTCAGGTCTTCTTTGAGAGACATTCTTCAAAAATGCTAATTCAAATTTAAATCAATGTAGACAAGAGTCAACAATCGGCGACTGTAATTTAAGTTAGCTTCATTCAAAAATTTGCTTTCACATCCGATTTTATCTACAGTTCGTGTTAATTAATTTATAAAGAATTTATTTAATTTTATACTTTTAAAGGTCGGAGTAGTGGCTATGTTTTGTAAACCTTTTTGTTCACTTCATGAATCGGCGAGAATGTGTATGAAAATATAAGGTATAAAAAAAGGGTTTATTAGGTGTGACTCACGGCATTTCCTCCGACGTGAAGATCAATCTAAATAAAGGCGATATTTCTCGCTATGGGGGATTTTTAAACCAAAATTATGCTTTTCACTCATTTCTTTGGGATACGCGAACGGTTTGAATAAATTTCTTAACCAGTACCGAATTCATCGCATTTTGTCGAATAATAAAAAAAATAATTCATATTCGCTTAAAAACACAAAAACTTAGCTCTTCTTAAATTAATACCGCTTCTTGGCTTTTCTTATTACTTTAAACTCGCTTAACTTCTTATTTAAATTTACTTTATATAGTTAACTCTCAAGATGACGTAGCCACTTGGCACTTCGAAAACTTATTATGATTTACATATCTTGGATTTCATTGCTTTTCTTGTCACATTAATTTTCTTTGATTTTGGGTTTTTATGACACGCGTTGGTTTTCCTCAAGAAAAACTCTTTGATCTTTTAAATCATGATTGGTTCAGATTGAATTAGCCCTATGCATGCACGTAGGCAGATGAAACTGATTGTTCACCAGGCTAGGTTTTACAGGCATTGAGGTTAAACCCTATCGGTCGATATGCAAAGCTAGGTTAAGACCGTTTACACACGCGGCGCTTTGGCGCCCGGGAAACTTATCTATTGTACGGATGCGCGGCGCGTTGGACATTGGGACAGGTTATGTCGTTTGAATTAAACCGCCCTGGGGCCTTCATGTCGCTCTGCAAGGTCTACACTTTGAATATCACATATTTGCGTCGTAGATAAGGTATTGCTGGTTACTGATCACTCCAAATCATCTCCCGCGGCACAACCTAGCGATTTTAACTCAATTAATTACAGATGTGGCAATCAAAAGGGTAATGCAAACCATACCAAGCGATTGTGCCACGTAACTTGATTTTTTTGGCTTTTATGTAGCGGTAAATCCTCCAGTCATTGGCCGAATCAATATGTTGCGCCTTCGGCGGCAACTTGCGGCAATACTGACTGCGGTTTCCACCAGAAATTTCTAATACCTGTAGTAAATTTTGGTTGTAGGTCAAACACGCAACAAATTTAAGCCTAATGAAAGTGCACTTACTGCGAACTTCACTGGCCGATATTTGTGGCTGGCACTGGTTGCTGGGTCGCACTTAAAATACTGGATGCCACTCACAATATGATATTTCGGCTCATAGCCTTTCAACACTTTGAAATTTTGTAAGCTGCTGGCACGTCTGTCTCACTTGCAGGTTAAAATAAGAAGATCGTAATCGAATCAGATAGATACAAGCGAGGCTTTTATTTTTTGGCGACGAAGCGACGAAGCTCAATGATGTTCATGTAACAACTGACTTTTAATTTCAATATATAAACGCTTAACCTAATTTAACGAAGGGGGCGAGAGACGGGGCGAATACGCGAGAGCGATTAAATCTTAATTGTGCTCCCGCTCCCGCCTTACACTATTCAACAAATCAAAAAACGTAAAGCGCGCGAACAATGGTCAAAAATGAGAAAATTCCTACAGGTTTAAAATACATGGCGCATATATAAGGCTTTTATGAGAATCGAGGAGGACGGCACATGTACGATAGAAAAAACATAATCAACAACGAACACAGTTGTGGTGATACTCCAAACTTTCAATCAAATATTAAAAAATAATTAAATGAATAAATATGTTTAATTATATAGAAGAACTAATTCCATTTTATTGACGATCAACATAAATGCGTCATATATGTTGGATATATATCAACTATTAATTTCTTGTAATTATATGAAATCAAATACTAAATATATATATGAAATACATTTTGTGTAATTATATATAAACGAGGAAGGAAGCTAACTTCGGCAAGCCGAAGTTTTAATACCCTTGCAGACTTTGCCGAAATTGTTAAAACTTGAAAAGTAGCGAAAGGAATAAGGTATACATAAATAAACTAGATTTGCATCGTTTGATGTCAATTGCTTTAATACTGCAAAAATGCCATATAAAAATAGAAAAAAAATGGATACTTTCGCAGCCTTTAACAATTTTTTCCTACTGAAGCTATTAGATATGGACGTCCGATCGGCAAGCGCTTTTACCCTAATCAAGATATGCGTAAATAAATAAGACTTGGAAAAATTTATGTCAGTAGCTTTTTCAGAAAATCATCAAATTTTTCCCGATTTTACCCTATTGTTCCTATGGGAGCTATAGGATATAGACGTCCGATCGCCAACCGCTTTTACCCTAAGATTTGGAAGATTTATGTTAATAGCTTTTACACTGCGCGA
>JAYMZC010000332.1:0-10000 GCA_036346975.1 Drosophila prolongata
ACGAGAGAGGAGGAGGAGAATGAGAGCGCGGAAGGGCTTGCGAATCAGTCAGTTCGAGAAGGCGAAGAAGGCGACTTGCAGTGCTACTCCAAACTTGAGATGGCAGAAAAGGATGAGACACCTCCATTCCCGGCGCAAGCTCGGTCATCTCCGACATCAGAAGTGGGATACGCTTCACCACGAGACTTATCCGATGATCAATGGCGTGCCTTATTGGAAGCACAAAAGAAAAATTTGCTGGATCTAATTAAATCCATGCAGACAGAAAAAATGGCAACGCCAGCCAGCAACAAAGTGACGCTACCAAAGTTCTGCCCAGACGCTGCGAATGCTGACGCTGCTGCTTGGTGCAAAACCGTCGATATCATCATGGCAGAGAACACTCTGGAAGGTGGCGCCCTTGTTATGGCACTAAGTAACTCTCTGGACGGAGGAGATCTCAGTGGCTGTCGCAAATCTGCTACCCTGGAATAAAATGGCAAGAATTCCGAGAACTCTTCATTCAACGTTACGAAGGTGTTGAGACGCCGGCTGCCATTTTGCTTAACATGTTCAGCAGTGTACCAAAGCAAAGCGAGTGTTTGTCTGTATATGCTAGCAGACAAGTAACAGCACTGTTAGCAAAGTGGAAGAAGATGAGCAATGAAGAGATTGCGGTTTCGGTAGTGCTGGTTCACGCTGCGCAATTGGACAAACGGCTGCAACGTTTGCTATTTACAACAAACATAACAACACGAAGCGAACTGGAGCAACAACTGCGTGCCTATGCTTTTGGCAAGCGCAGTGATTCTCAAACACCAGACCACGCCAGTGGCCCAGACCGGAAGAAGCAGAGATCGCCGTGGCAAGTGAAGTGTCACTTTTGTGGAAAACTTGGACATAAAATTGCAGACTGTCGAAGCAGGAGACCTGGAGGCGAAAGTGACGTAAAAAGCAACTCGATTCGCAGCAACACCGTACAGAGGAGGGACATGTCAGCCGTGACCTGTTATAAGTGTGGCCAGTTGGGCCATATCGCAACCACATGTACAATGGCCCCATCATCGTCAAGCAAAGGCAACCCGTATGAGAAGAGAGTGGATGTGTGCACCGTCGTCGATCCAAAGGGAACCCTGTACCAACATGGTGAGCCCGTTCCATACTTTTTTGATTCCGGAGCAGAGTGCTCTCTAATAAAAGAGAAATTATCAGATAAGTTAGTGGGTAAGAAGATTAACAACACAGTGCTTATAAGTGGCATAGGCGAAGGCTCTGTTACATGCACAATGCAAATTCTAGCCACTGTAAAAATATGTGAACTTTCCATAGAAATTTTGTTTCATGTAGTGATGGATAAATTTTTAAAGTATGACGTGCTGATTGGTCGTGAAATTCTAGGCCAGGACCTTGGTGTAACTATAGATGCTAACAAATTCATTCTGTACAAAATTAACACAGTCAATACACTGTCCAACATTGCTGAATTAAATTTCATGGATTCCATAAATGTGATGTGAATCTGAGTCCGTCCGATAAAGCTGAACTGGCAGAAATATTAAAGGTACACGCATCAGCATTAAAGGGTATTCCAAGCCGACGAGTTACCACAGGCGAACTAGAAATCCGTCTAATTGATGCCAATAAAACGGTAATGAGGCGTCCATATAGGCTCAGCACGGAAGAAAAATTGCTAGTGAGGAATAAAATACAGGAACTGCTGGCATCCAAAGTCATACGACCAAGTTGCCCCTTTTGCGAGCCCAATGTTATTGGTAAAGAAGAAGGATGGAAGTGATCGTTTGTGTATTGATTTTAGGGAGTTGAATGCAAATACAGTCTCAGATAAATACCCACTGCCTCTGATTGCAGATCAAATTGATAGATTGCGTGGCAGCAAATATTTCACGAGTCTTGATATGGCCAGTGGCTTTTACCAGATACCCATACATCCAGACTCTATTGAACGCACTGCATTCGTCACGACAGATGGCCAATACGAGTTCATAGCCATGCCGTTTGGTTTAAAAAACGCATCATCAGTGTTTCAGCGAGCCATCATGAGAGCCTTGGGTGAAGTGGCTTATTCATATGCAATTGTTTACATCGACGATGTCCTTATTGTCGCTAACACAAAGGAGGAAGCTTTCTTTAGACTCAAGGAGGTATTGCAAAGACTATCAAGTGCTGGGTTTTCCTACAACATAAACAAGTGTTCCTTCTTACAGCCTAGTGTAGAATATCTAGGATATAAAATTGAGATGGGTGAAATAAGACCAAACCCACGAAAAATTCAGTCATTGGCCGCATTGCCGCCCCCTCAGTCAGTTACGCAGCTCAGACAATTCATTGGCTTGTCATCCTATTTTCGACAATTCGTCCCACGATTTTCCGAATTAATGAAACCTTTATATTTATTAACTTCGAAGAACAGCAAGTTTGAGTGGCGTGACAAACATGAGCAGGTGCGCCAAGAGATTATATCTACTTTGGTTAGCGATTCGGTACTTATCATCTATGATCCACAGTTTCCGGTTGAACTTCACACTGACGCTAGTGCAGATGGGTATGGTGCAATATTGATGCACAAGGTAAACGGTAAACCTAGAGTCATTGAGTACTATAGCAAGTGCACCACTGGAGCAGAAACAAGATACCACTCGTACGAATTGGAGACGTTGGCTGTCTACAATGCGGTCAAACATTTCCGCCATTATCTACATGGCCGCCCATTCGTGGTGTACACGGACTGCAACTCTCTTAAAGCTAGTCGCCACAAGAAAGATTTGACACCGAGGGTCCATCGTTGGTGGGCATACCTACAATCTTTTGAGTTTGAGGTAGAGTATAGGAAGGGAAGTAGCATGGCACATGTAGATTTCCTCTCACGCAATCCATTACCGATTGTTAAGCAGACTACAAAAACAACAGAAGTGCGAATAGATCTAGCAAACATATCCGATGACTGGCTAATTGCTGAACAGCATCGAGATTCCGAAATTTCCGAACTAGTATCAAAGCTGCAAAACAATGAACTAAAGTTAGAAGATGCAAAAACGTATGAGTTGCGATCTGGTATGTTATACCGGAAAATACAAAGAAATGGAAGAAATCGATGTCTGCCGGTAATCCCACGAGCGTTTAAATGGTCCGTAATCAATCACGTGCACGAGGATAATGCATTTGGGCTGGGAGAAAACTTTAGACAAGGTATACACACAGTATTGGTTTCCGAGTATGTCTAAATACGTACGAAAATTTGTAGACAATTGCATCACATGCAAACTTTCCAAATCAACTTCGGGAAAGGCGCAGGTAGAACTCCATCCCATACCAAAAGTCAGTGTACCTTGGCATACAGTGCACATGGACATCAGTGGCAAGCTGAGTGGTAAGAATGACGTCAAAGAATATGTGATAGTGCAAATAGATGCCTTCACTAAATACGTTCATTTGCATCACTCCCTTGGCCTTGACACGAACAGCTGCATTGAGGCGTTAAAATCAACTATCTGCATGTTTGGGGTACCAAGTCGTATAATTGCCGACCAGGGCCCGAGTTTTGCCAGTAACGATTTTAGGCAGCAGTTCTGTGCTACACAAAAATAGACTTACACCTAATCGCAACCGGCGCCAGCCGTGCCAATGGGCAGGTGGAGCGCGTAATGAATACCATGAAGGCGATGTTGACAGCGGTAGAGACTAGTGAGCGATCCTGGCAAGAAGCCTTAAAGGAGGTTCAGTTGGCAATGAATTGCACGGCCAATAGAGTTACGAAGACAAGTCCATTAGAACTTTTAATTGGTAAGGAAGTAGACCAATGGGCATGATGCCGTTGGTAGAAGAATTAGAAATAGATATCGACAATGTAAGGTCGAAGGCACTACAGAATATAGAGAATGCTGCCGAATATGAAAAGCAACGATTCGACAAAAATAAGGCTAAGATAATAAGATATAAGGTAGGCGACCATGTCTTGCTCAAGAGTGAAGAACGGCACCAAACAAAGCTAGATCCGAAGTTTAAAGGACCCTTTGTGATTATAGAGAGTCTTGATGGTGACCGATATGTGTTAAAATCCATAAAAAGTAAAAGGACATACAAGTATGCCCATGAGCAGTTGCGTGCCATGCCTGAGGAGGTGGACGCAGAAGAATACGAGAGATCGCCGGCTGAGGCACTCGTAGATACCATAGACTCAGTGTAAAACATTTACAAGGCTATAGCCGCACCATGCAGTTAGCTGCGCAGTAACTGTATGGCGGGGGCTACTTGGGTCCAGTGGGACCATGACGCAGATTGTGCGAGAGAGTGTTGCAAGGTGTGCAACGTGAGTCTGAGAAAGAGATGGAGTTATGGTGGAAAAGTTGAGAGACGATTGAAGGGCAAGAGATGTAAGAAACAAATGTAAAAAAAAAAAAAAATATATATTGAGCAAGGCATGGAGCGCTACTCTAGTTCGTTAAACTAAATCTGTTTTGTGAATTCCTATTACATTTATGTTTGATTTATGACTGTATACTGAAGAGTAATGTTATGTTAATACCAACTTAAACCTTAAGGAAGGAAACAATGTTAAGTTAAGACAACAGAAATTTGAGAATAAAAAACTATGAAAGAAATCTGCTGTTGAGTTGTGAATAGGGACATGGCCCGCGAGGTCGCGTGATAGTCAGGAAGGCCGTGTCGGGGATCGATATCATCATTTTGAATTTAACTGAATTATTTTTAATTGCACAAAGAAGAAGATGTGAATTTGAATTTGAAATCATGTCAATATTTCGTTGCCTCAAAAGAGAGAGATAATTTTGTTATACAAGGAGAGCATCATTTGAATTAGATTCAGATGTGCATGGCGCCTGTAGTTGTTCTACTCTTAGTATAGTTGTAGCAAAGAATAGGACGACGAGAGAGGAGGAGGAGAATGAGAGCGCGGAAGGGCTTGCGAATCAGTCAGTTCGAGAAGGCGAAGAAGAGAACAACGCAGGCGACTTGCAGTGCTACTCCAAACTTGAGATGGCAGAAAAGGATGAGACACCTCCATTCCCGGCGCAAGCTCGGTCATCTCCGACATATATATGTATGTTCAGCGACAACTTTGGGGACACAAAAATTTTGAGGTTTCCGTTATAAAACTGAATAAAAGAGGACCCAAAAAGGATCCACAATAAATTTTGGAGCTCTTCAAGCTTTCCCACGTTATTTATTTACGTTTGTGTATGTAGCGTCTATTTGAGGAACACGAAATATATTAAATTTTGGGGACTTTGTCCTCAAAATAAACTTTTTATAAATACATAAATTGGGCACTTTTATATAGGTATAGAATCCTTATTTCGGGGACAAAAGTACAAGGTTGCCACCTGGTTGAACATATTGCTTATCTCAACGTACACAACGAGGACACTCCATCGAGTCCCCAAAATTATATTCATAGACCTTACGTTATATAAATCAATTGAACTTTTTTTATAAAAAGGCGATTTTCGGGACAACAAATAAAGATTCCCACTCTATCGAGACCCCAAAATTATATTCATATAAACTTTAAGAAAATAAATAAGTTTTCCAACTTTGAGGTCGCTTTTGACAGAATCATTGCATTAAGAAATTTTTTGGCAACCACATTTAAAAATGGTGATTCGAAGCGTATTCGAGTGTATAACATCCACCGAGGTACTCAAATAAAGGGTTTAAACATGTAACGCCGTGTAATTTTTGCAATATTTTTTGTTTTTATTTTTGACCGAAAAAGAAAAAAATAAACTGTTACATTTCATTTATAAGTTTTTAAATCATAAAAATAAAAATAACATTCATGAATAACATTCTTTATAATGTAACTTAAAGTTTATATTTAATATTTTTCTTATTAAGAGAAGATCCAGTCTTGCGCCCTTCAGCTTTTCTCTGGTTGTCAATTCAAGACTTGACTTGCTGGGGTGTTCTATCCTTAAGATGGGGATTCCTGTTGATTACCTCGATGCATTTTTTAACGAAGGTCATTTTGAAATTTGAGCTGGTTCGCCAAATTCGATGGTCAAGGCGTTAATTTCTTCAGCAGTCCAGGTTTTCGTTGAATTTTTCCAAAAGAAGATCCTAAAGAAAGGGGTTATTAATAAATGTTATTAATTTTATTCAAAAGCTAAAAATAATATTTAATTAAAGCGATTTTAATCTAAGAAGGTTTTAGTTTAAATATTAATAACATTGCAATACATACTCTTTTTTTCGTTGTTTTTAAAACTTTGGAGAAACTCGTCATACAAAATAATTCTTATTTTAATAAATTAATTTTTACATAAATTATATTTAAAGTAAATAATTTATTTCATTCTTTATACTCGAACATGCTGGTCAAAAACTATGTGCTTTATTCTTGTAAATAATTAATTAATTTTAGTCTTAAAAAATTGTATTGCAAGATATTGTGCTTGATAGAGCCAGATCAACCACAAACAATTATCACCGTTAAAAGAAATTATGATCATAAATGTTAACCAAATTTAATAATATGTAAGCCACTGGCACCCATTAACATTACTCACTATTTGTTAACGGAACAGGAATAGATTCATCCTCTACTTCTACTGAGTTCTATATTCCCAACTGTAGCTTTTGGTTCATATTTAACGGTAGAGTTTGAATTTTGACCTGCAAGAAGGAAGTGCTTTAAATTAGTAGAGTTATTATATTAAAAAATAGAATAACCGAAAATATGTTATATTTATGAACACTTACAAAAAAATCATACAGATCGGACCGTTAAGATGTCAAATATAATAACCTAGCCAATGTGAAAAACAATATTGAAGCTTTTGACGCATTTTGGCGCGACAGTTCCAGGGAAATTTTATGCCCATAACTTTTTTTCTAATTAGCCCTTCGAACATCTTAGAATTGGCGCATAGATTATTTTTTAGCCATGTTATTTAAATACTGTCTTAATTCCGATCACTTCTTTCCATTAACTGCACATTATTTTGAGAACCTTGTTTAAGACATATAAATTAAATATAGACTGGACTTTATGTTACTTACCTGCAGCCACTTTACTTTTTTCTTAATATTCTTCACGCGCACACGCAATAACTTTTTGGGACTCATTTTGAAGCTTAGGCGGTTAACAAGAGAAGGCAGATCCCATATGTGCATATATGATTATTTACATTGTACTTTCCGGTCCGAGAAACTTTCGATAATTTGTTTCTGTATATACATACAACAATATCCCATTCACACTAAAACTACTTTCAGTAACGCAGCGCTTTTTTTTGTTAATTAATGATTGCACATTGCCGCTAAAATTTGCAACATCGAAAAAGTTGTTGCACCGTGTTAACGTTTAATACGCCGGTTAGTACAATAATAGTATTTTATTGTTAAGCCTAGTATCCAGATCGACAAACAATTACGCTAGCGTAAAAACTTTAATCTTTCCAGTGTGACCAAACTTTTGAGAGTTCATCAGATTTAAGCGTGCTACGGTCGTACTGTCAATCAGCTGGGTTTGTTGACAAGCAGTTAAAATTCAAATATCGTATTTGCAGGAAAGAGCCTTTAAAAGATATTATCAAATACCTTGGCAAGACAAGTCTGCCGATGTACAAAGAAATTAAAAAACAATACAATTTAAATTTAACGTTGTTTTTTTTAATTTACTGAAAATTATTTGCTAATTTAAAGTTCATAGCTGCACTTTTATTGTGTTTTTTTGTACATTCTGGACCTAAAAACATTTTGCTCTGACAAGAGGCACCCCAGATGGTATTAATATTTTGTCCTCACATGAATCGACTTTTGTGAGTTTTTTGAGTTTTTCCCTCCATTTCTTATAATGTTCAGTGAGAAGCGCACGCCAAAAGATTACATTTTTTAATTTTTCACTAGGGTTCACCCAAAGTTCATTTCCGCATTTTGCATCTCGCTTTTTCTCATGACTGGCGTACGGTTTTCGTCGATCTGGATACTAGGCTTTAGAAACACAGTTGCGTATTTTAATAGATGTTGCAGAAACGCCGTCTGTCTGAACAATGTATTAGTTTGAATTTACGTATGTACATTAGGGCGGACTTTTTCCGATTGGTACCTTTAATTAGAGCATGAATAAAAATTCTACGTATCGTATAAATAATTTTTAGTCAAACTTTGTGACCGTTGCGCACCTCCTAAGTGTTTAAATAATTTGTTTTTGTTTTTCCACAATTTATTGAACACAGAAAGCTATCATTTAAGATTCTGAGCTCATATGACCTTAAAGAAGACCACCCTAATTAATTCATACACCAATGAACAAAACTCCTAATTTAAACATATTGAAGTCCATTTTGCTGCAAAGTGCAGAAAATCTGGGGATTCGTGATAAATTCCGATTTTATCAGGACAATTATCCCAAGCACACATCGGGAACTCTGCCGACATGGCTCATTTAAAATTGCCCCCATATCATGAAACGATCAGCCTGGTCTCTAGATAATAATGTTATTGATAATTGGTGGGCTATATTGGACAGAAAAATTCAAAAGCGTCAACATTTCCATAAGACGGACCTAAAAAAACGCATTACTCGAAGAATGGGCCAAAATTAGTCCCCAAGTGACTTAAAAATTGGTCGACTCAATCCCAAAAAGACTTAAAATTATTGTTTACACGGAGGCTGGTCATACAAAATATTATTTTATCATTTTTAGTTCTTAATCTTTAAAAATATATTCTTTTCATGGCTGGTTGAATAACTGTGGCATTCATTTTACCTGTTATTTGAGTCTTAAAATCAAAAAATATTAAAAAATATTTAAAAATGTATGAATTCATGAAATAAAAGTTAAAATACAGATCTATAAATCTGGGCTTAAAATGTTCCATATCCCTCTAAATTTGGCAAATACAGCGATTAAAGTTTTACTTGAGCACTGGTTGAAATAAGCTGTGAGCCACTGTATATACATATGTATGTGAGCATTACCAACATGTAATGTGACTACGTTTTCATTATACAATACTAGATCATTCATACTTTATTATTATTTTAATTATATATTTAGTAATTGTTTGCTAGAAACTCAATTGCGTATTTAAATGGATGTTGCAGAAACGCCGTCTGTCTAAACAATGTATTAGTTTTTGTTTACTTTTGTACATTAGGGCGGACTTGTTTGCCTTTTGGTACCCTTAATTGGGAAAGGAAGAAAAATTCTACGTATGTGGCCATGCCTACTCTAACGCCCACAAACCGCGAAAAATGTGGCGCCCAAGCTGTACTGAAAACTTAGACTGAAATGTATTTTCTTGCTTCGATACCTAAAAACAATTTGACACGCACACTCTAACAGCCAAAATTCCCTTAAAGCACCTTAACAAAATCCTGGCGCCCACATCTTTACAGTTTTTGTTAAAGTGTAAATGCCATTTATTAATAACTGCCGAAACCTAGAAGAAATTTTTTATATCGGGGATCGGAAATGTATGAAAGCATTACGAACATGTAATGTGACTACGTTTTTATTATAAACTACTAGATCATCGATACATTTATTATTATTTTAATTTATATATTGTTATTGTTTGCTTGAAAACACAGTTGCGTATTTGGATGTTGCAGAAGAAGAAACGCCGTCTGTCTGAACAATGTGTTAGTTTGAAGTTACGTACATACATATGTACATTAGGGCGGACATTTTTGCCTTTAATTAAAGCATGAAGGAAATTCTACGTGTCGTATAAATAATTTGTAGTCAAACTTTGTGACCGTTGCGCACCTCCTAGTGTTTAAATAATTTGTTTTTGTTTTTCCACAAATTTATTGAACACAGAAAGCTATCATTTAAGATTCTGAGCTCATATGACCTTAAAGAAGACCACCCTAATATAATTCATACATACCTATGTATGTATGTCTGTAAGCATTACCAACAAACAATATGACTGCGTTTTAATTGTACAATAATAGATTATCGATACATTTATTTCATAATTATTTATGGTATTTGTTTGTTAAAACACTTTGATTTTCTGAACTGCGTCC
>JAYMZC010000332.1:17500-19709 GCA_036346975.1 Drosophila prolongata
ATGTATGTATGTATATGTTATATGTATATGTATAGTATATGTATATGTATATGTATATGTATATGTATGTAATGTATATGTTATGTATATGTATATGTATATGTATATATATATGTATATGTATATGTATATGTCGGAGAGCAATACATGTTCTTCGTAGGTCAGTGTGTGTTCGCTGCGTAGGTGCATTCCTAGAACGTCATTTAAAGTAGGCGACGCATGGGCGAGACATATTTTGGAACTTTGGATTGTAAATGCGCAGTTAACGGGAAAGAAGCATAGTAGCGGAAATTGAGTGTCTGCTACTGAGTAGTGAGGTCTGATCGGGTATCCACTTGAAGGTGGCACAAATACGTCTTATTGATTCAGTGGTCGCAGCAAAAGTGAGTTTATTCGTTTCCAAATTATGCGTGCTTAGCCTATTTCACAAGAGTGGAACTTAAACTGATCATACGTGCGAGACCGAGATAGACATAGTGTTCGGTTGACAATAGGTTTCGCACAAGATTAAAGGAGACATATATAGGAATAATAATTGTGGAACTTATCTTAGAGTATGTATTTACAAAGGATCCTTAGTACTTAAGTGTAGGTGTATATGTACATGTGTGTATGACTGCTTGCTACAATTCGGCCATCCTGACCGGAGAGCTCCTGATCTCTTAAATATTAACATTATTGATCCACGGCGAATATTCGATATTGCCCAACTCCCTTGTATGGAAGTCCTTTAAACTTTGGTATTAGTTTTTTTCGACGCTCCTATGTGAGAGTCGAAATTTTTAATCATTACTAAATCCTCTTGCTCATACCTGTGAGGCTGTTTCTATTAGAGTCTGTTCGCAACTTATTGTACTCTTGTAACTTTTCAATGCTTTTACTGGCTTTTGTGTAATTTCTCCAATTTTCTATTTTCACTATCCTTATTTAATTCTTCCAAACTTTCCTTCAAGCTATCTATGACTTTGCCCTTTTGAGACACTCCGAACAAAACCTTACTTGGATGCTGATTTATCGATCTTTGAACTGTATTGTTAAGAGCATGTTCAACTGTTCCTAAAACTGTATCCCAGTAACATCCTTTCCCTGGTTCGGTCAATTTAGCAATCATGGGGCCAATGCTTCTATTTACTCTTTCGACTTGACCATTTGCCTGCGGAGATCCAGTAGCTATTTTTATGTGCTTAACGTTGTTTTCCTCTAAGAAATCCTGAAATTCTTTGGATGTAAAACATGTTCCCCGGTCTGAAATCACACATTTTGGCCTACTATAAGCCCTAAAATAGTCTTTTAACGCTAAAATTGCTTCCCTGGATTTTGTGGTTTTAGCTGGATAAAGCCTTACAAATTTCGTAAACGCATCTATAATTACTATACGTGCTTTTTAGATCTACTTTTATCTACAGGACCATAGTGATCAATGTTTATTACGTCAAAGGGAGTGGTTTCTTTGGGAATGTTGTGAAGAAAACCTTCCTTTTTTCCAGACTTTTCTGAATAGGAAATACATTTCAGGCAATTATTAATGTGTAGCTTGCATTTTTCTCTAACTTTTGGGAACCAGTAGCTTTTTGAAATCACTTCTACCATTTTATCTATACCAACGTGTCCTAACTGATCATGATAGCTAAACAAAACATGTCTTTCCATTTCACTTGGTACATAAAATAAAAGAGCTTCCTTATCCTTTTTGCTGTAAACTATTCCATTACGCATTTCATAATCTTTGAGTTCTTCTCTTTGCAACTTTTCAACAATGCTTTTTATTTCCTTATCTCTACTCTGACAAATAATTAAGTTTTCTTCAAAGGAGTTAGAATCTATCGTGAGTATGTGTGTGTTTCTACTCAGTGTAATGCACTACAGTCTGTAACTATTTTAAACGATTTTCCCTGAAGGTAAATCCTAAACCGTTGTAAAGAGTAAACTACTGCGAGAGTTTCTAGCTCGAAACTATGGTATTTCGCTTCCACGTCTGTCGTGCGTTTAGAAAAATAGAACACCGGGTGAAATTTATCGTCTTTCTTTTTCTGCATCAGAATTGAGCCGAAACCTAAGGCGCTAGCATCACAATGTAGTTCTGTCGGATCTGTCGGATTATACAATGCTAAAATAGGGGCTTCTAAAAGGTTTCTTTTTAACATGTCGAGCATTCTAGTTCTGTCCCACCAAAATCAAATTTCCTATCTTTTCTTACCAAATCGTATAA
>JAYMZC010000333.1:0-39645 GCA_036346975.1 Drosophila prolongata
TGCCCCGGTGATAGTTGTCAGGATCTTTGCTGTTGCTGGCGCTCCCCCACAACTGGGAGCCATAAAGATTGGTTTCAAAACGGAGTTGTAGAGAAGGACCCTGTAGTCCAGACTGAGGCGGGAGCGGGAGTTCATAAGCCAATGCAGACTGTTTGTCTTCAGACTTAGGTGAGTTTGTTTAGCTTTAATATGAGTGCGCCAGGTAAGCCGTCTGTCGGGATGTACTCCAAGATACGTTTCTTCATCTGACTGAGGAAGCACGGTGTTGTTTAGTGTAAGGTTTGTGCAATTTCGTCTATTTTGTTCGTTTACTTTTATACGCCAGTCTGAGAGCCATTTCGCTACTGCATCTAGATGGGTCGCTTTTTTTTTTATAGATTGTTGAACACGCCACACAAGGATGGACCTTGTTTTCGTGCATTGACGAATTATTTCTAAAGATCCCAAAAAAAGCGGGTAGCGGGTGCTCCATTCTTGAGCAAATCAGGTGTGGTCATAGCCGGTCAAAAGTTAATCAAGTTGCGCTGAAGCTTGTTGTCAGTTGTCTGCTCGTAGGGATATCAGAAGTGTAGAGTAGGTATAAGGTTGGCCCGAGAACGCTGCCTTGAAGAACTCCAGCTTCGATGTTATGTTCAGCTGTGTTATTAGGGATCAATTTTTTTATTTTATGCATTAGGCCGTCAACTCTGTCGAATTCTTGAGAGACGTCCAAAAATACCACAGTGCAGTATTCAGTATTTTCAAATGCACTTCGAATTTCTGATGTTATGCGGTTCACCTGTTCGATAGTTCCATGGTTTTCGCGAAAGCCGAATTGATGTGCTGGAATACCATTATGTCTTCTGAAGTATGGTATGATACGGGTTAGAAGGCATTTTTCAAAGATTTTTGATAGACACGAAAGTAAACTTATTGGTCTGTATGAGGAGGAGAGCAAGTGGTGTTTTTCAGGGAATATGCAGTCAAGTTTATTGCTAGGTTTTATAATTGCGTAATACATTTGTCTACCTTTCGGCGTCACGAGGCGAGATCCCCAGTGCGAATGCTTGGCGATATAGTCTCCTGCTGCTATAAAGTATTTGCCTAGTGAGTTGATAAATTAAGCTTCGGATATCGTGAATCGAGGAGGACAGTATACCGCTGCTAGAGCTAGATTGTGACAACCCAACTGTATACTGATAGATGTGCCTTGCAGGTAGTTTGTAACAAACGTGTTGTGGAAGTGGTGCTTGATGCGGTTTTTAATCAGGATTCCAGTGCCTCCATGGGCCTTTCCATCAGGATGATTAGTATTGTAAAACATATACACTTGGATTTGGAAATTGTATTTGTTGGTAAGGTGGGTTTCTGCAAGTAACATTACGTTGATTCTATTGTCATTCATAAATTGTGCTAGCTCAAGTTTGTGCCGTGAAACGCCGTTGGCATTCCACAGTGCAATGCGCAGGGGAGCAATTGATTATTTTGATAAGGTGTTTTGGAGCATCTGAATCAAAATATTTTGATTTCTCAACATACTTTGCATGGTCGATCGCAAAGAAATGAATTCATTCATACTTTGTTGCAATCTGAGTATAATCGTTTTCGTTTTATTTTCTGTGTGCTCTGCAGGTTAGTAAGAGACTGTAGGAGGTGATTGGACATTGTAGGCAGGGCTCGCCTGATCCGATTTTATAACGCTTGCAAAGCATACGTTTTTAGTTATAGTGGAACTGCCGAGTGAAGATCGGGCTGCTGACGAAAAGAAAACTTCAGGTGTGGACTTGAAGGGTATCAATGGTGTGTGGTGAGATCGTGCTGTTGACACCCTTTGTTTGATCCGACTTTTTAACTCCTTGTATACTGGACAGCCTCTGTAGTTTGCTGTGTGGTCTCCTCCGCAGTTACTACTATTCCTGGCAATTATCGCACTGGTCTGGGCCATTGCGTTTATGCGGCTCTTCAACCGTGAATCTGCGATGCAATAGAAACTGGAGTTTGTAGATGGGATGGACTTCGTTTTTCTTGAGGGCCTAAGAGTCAGGCACAAATTCCACTTTAAAGAGCGGTTGCGGTTGCTTGTTTCGGTTACGTATATTTTAAACGGTTTTAACGTTAAAACCTTTATCTTTTAGTGCCTGTTCGACTTCAGCAGTGCTTACGTCTGGTTCGATTCCTTTTATCCTTGTTGACCTTTACAACTTTTTAGCTGGTAGGTATAGTAGTTCTTTTTCTTGGCGCCTAGGAGCTCCGTCAGTTTTCTAAAGCTTTCTTCACTTTTGACTTGAACCTTTGTTTCATGTACCTTTGTTTTCTTTTAATGTTTACGTAGGGATCCATGCCAGTCTGTATGGTCGGACCTTGCTTTTTAATTGGAGCGTTTGTCGGTGCTGCGCTAGCTGCAGTTGGTAAATCCGCTGTCACAGCAGGTAGAACGCTCGACTGCATTTACAGTTGCTAGTGTCGTCACTGTGCTGGTAACCGTGTCCAGCCAGTTGGGCAGTTGGGGCGGGGCAAAGCAATGAACGCAATTATCGCTTACCCCACCTTGCACCGTCGCTGACATAGACGGAGAGAGAGAGCGCGCCCTTTCGTTGTGAATAGGCTTAAGTTCGTTGGACGGTGTTGGGGTTAACGATCGCGGTAGATCGACTACTGCAACAGCTTTTGTTGTTGCTGCTGCTTGAGCTGCGTTTGTCGATACAAAAGAGAAGTATGCCTTGCTCTTTTGCGCTTTTGGCGCTGCGCCCGAAATTCGATTGGGTTCATCACCTTATTTGTTTGTTTCTTTTTGCTTTTATTTGTATTTTAGTTTAGAGAGCACTAATTAAAAACACAAAATAATAGCACTAAGCGTCTTTTCGCAGTTTATTTTTATTTTATATCTGGTTTTTTTTTCAACGATTGTCTTCCGGAGCGCAAGAGAAATAAATACACGTCTGCACTCGCCGACGTTCAACAATTAATCGTCTTAAAAATAGCGCCAAACTCATTCTCTGGAATGATGACTATGTATAGCATTCTCCGGACTAGAACCTTCGAAAACTTTCCTTTACATGGATGACCTTATATTCATTGGTTGTTCTGAAAATCATATGCTTTAAAATTTAACTGATGTTTTTGAGAAATGTAGAACTTACAATCATAAATTACATTTTTGGGACACAAATGCACAGACAAAAGAATCTTGCCAGACGACAATAAAATACGAAATCATTAAAAACAAGAGAGAACGCTATAGTCGAGTGCCTCGACTATTAGATACCCGTTACTCAGCTAAACAACTTAATATAAATATGCCTTCTTGTGTTTTTTTGTTGTTTTTTTTTTTTTAACATAATGTGAATTATAGTGACCACAGGAAAAAAGGACAAAAAGTTTAAATTATCAATTTGAATTCGGCGATCTCTTAGTGCTGGCAGCTTTACAGCACGAGCATTAGCGCCAGCGCTGCTTTAGCGCAGGCAGCTTTTCTCCTGCGTACAATAAATTGACTAGAAATTTAAACATACATACTTATATTGGCTAAACACATACATTCTTAAACAGTATTATGTATATTAAAGTCTAAATGTTTGCACAACACGAGTAACGGGTATAGCGAATAGCTTTCTTTGAAAGGAGTTATTTTTGCCGGTCAATTGCAACTGTGTACAATGTAAATTCATACATATGTATATGCTTACATACATACACACATACGCCATTTTTTGACTCAGACCTCTAATTTGGCTAACTACATTTGATTTGTATAGTTCTTAGGATATAGTTCGGTATTGACAAATGAAAACCATCGCAATTTCCTTTAATAGAAATCCTTATCGAGAATTAACGTTGACTCTGTGGAGCACCTTGGCCAGCTGTTCCAAAGTCATCGTTAGATTGCGCCATGAAGGCGGAAAATGTAGGCGCTAGCAGGCTAAGCGTTAATGGGTTTTTGGGCGTTAGAGTGGGCGTGGCAAACTTTTTAGGCCAATCGATATTTATTGACGAAACAAATACATATCAATTAAAATTTTCATAAAATATGAAAACTGTGGCCACAGCTTGTGGCTTGTGGGCGTCAGAGGGGGCGTGGCATCCATTTGGAAACAAACTTGCGCTGCGTAGGAACTCCTTAAATCTACATGCAAAATGCCAATCTTCTAGCTTTTATAGTTTCCGAGATCTCAGCGTTCATACGGACAGACAGACGGACAGACAGACGCACAGACGGACAGACGGACATGGCTAGATCGACTCGGCTAGTGATCCTGAACAAGAATATATATACTTTATAGGGTCGGAAACGCTTCCCTTCTACCTGTACATACTTTTGCACGAATACAATATACCCTTTTACTCTACGAGTAACGGGTATAATTACCCAGTCCCCACATGATGCAGACAGCGCTAGACGATTCATTGCTTTTTGCAATTATTAAAAGTCGTTGTATCCAAAATTTTGACGAATATTCTCGTCACATAACAAGATTTGCACTCGTGTTCACAATGAGTCGATCGACGGGTAATGAAATGTCTTTAGTCGCTTAAGAAGTTTTGGGCTCACAACCGAGCTTTTGAGAGCTCGTGCAGAGCTGCCGACACCGAATTACTCAAGCCGGGGCGATAACGGAGGAACCATACGATTTTCTACTTGCATGTTATCCGAATATTGCTTATCTATCATATATGAGCGTTTTTTCCCTATGCACTCTTGCAAGCCGAAGCTTTCTGCATATGAACCATAAATGTCTTATACTTCAGAAGTTTCACTCAATGCAAATTATAAAGAGAACATTAAGAGAATAGGTATTTGTAATTTCTATTTAAACTGACCACTACATGTGTTGCGCTATTACATCTCGGACGGGGAGTATTTTCAAATCTTCTCTGAATATTTCCACTCCGAACGTACCACGGTGCCCCGGTGATAGTTGTCAGGATCTTTGCTGTTGCTGGCGCTCCCCCACAACTGGGAGCCATAAGATTGGTTTCAAAACGGAGTTGTAGAGAAGGACCCTGTAGTCCAGACTGAGGCGGGAGCGGGGAGTTCATAAAGCCAATGCAGACTGTTTGTCTTCAGACTTAGGTGAGTTTGTTTAGCTTTAATATGAGTGCGCCAGGTAAGCCGTCTGTCGGGATGTACTCCAAGATACGTTTCTTCATCTGACTGAGGAAGCACGGTGTTGTTTAGTGTAAGGTTTGTGCAATTTCGTCTATTTTGTTCGTTTACTTTTATACGACCAGATCTGAGAGCCATTTCGCTACTGCATATAGATGGGTCGCTTTTTTTTTTTATAGATTGTTGAACACGCCACACAAGGATGGACCTTGTTTTCGTGCATTGACGAATTATTTCTAAAGATCCCAAAAAAAGCGGGTAGCGGGTGCTCCATTCTTGAGCAAATCAGGTGTGGTCATAGCCGGTCAAAAGTTAATCAAGTTGCGCTGAAGCTTGTTGTCAGTTGTCTGCTCGTAGGGATATCAGAAGTGTAGAGTAGGTATAAGGTTGGCCTCGAGAACGCTGCCTTGAAGAACTCCAGCTTCGATGTTATGTTCAGCTGTGTTATTAGGGGGCAATTTTTTATTTTATGCATTAGGCCGTCAGATATCAGAAGTGTAGAGTAGGTAAAGGTTGGCCCGAGAACGCTGCCTTGAAGAACTCCAGCTTCGATGTTATGTTCAGCTGTGTTATTAGGATCAATTTTTTTATTTTATGCATTAGGCCGTCAACTCTGTCGAATTCTTGAGAGACGATCCAAAAATACCACAGTGCAGTATTCAGTATTTCAAATGAACTTCGAATTTCTGATGTTATGCGGTTCACCTGTTCGATAGTTCCATGGTTTTCGCGAAAGCCGAATTGATGTGCTGGACTACCATTATGTCTTCTGAAGTATGGTATGATACGTGGTTAGAAGGCATTTTTCAAAGATTTTGATAGACACGAAAGTAAACTTATTGGTTGTATGAGGAGGAGAGCAAGTGGTGTTTTTCAGGGAATATGCAGTCAAGTTATTGCTAGGTTTAGGTTAATTGCGTAATACATTTGTCTACCTTTCGGCGTCACGAGGCGAGATCCCCAGTGCGAATGCTTGGCGATATAGTCTCCTGCTGCTATAAAGTATTTGCCTAGTGAGTTGATAAATTAAGCTTCGGATATCGTGAATCGAGGAGGGACAGTATACCGCTGCTAGAGCTAGATTGTGACAACCCAACTGTATACTGATAGATGTGCCTTGCAGGTAGTTTGTAACAAACGTGTTGTGGAAGTGGTGCTTGATGCGGTTTTTAATCAGGATTCCAGTGCCTCCATGGGCCTTTCCATCAGGATGATTAGTATTGTAAAACATATACACTTGGATTTGGAAATTGTATTTGTTGGTAAGGTGGGTTTCTGCAAGTAACATTACGTTGATTCTATTGTCATTCATAAATTGTGCTAGCTCAAGTTTGTGCCGTGAAACGCCGTTGCATTCCACAGTGCAATGCGCAGGGGAGCAATTGATTATTTTGATAAGGTGTTTTGGAGCATCTGAATCAAAATATTTTGATTTCTCAACATACTTTGCATGGTCGATCGCAAAGAAATGAATTCATTCATACTTTGTTGCAATCTGAGTATAATCGTTTTCGTTTTATTTTCTGTGTGCTCTGCAGGTAGTAGAGACTGTAGGAGGTGATTGGACATTGTAGGCAGGGCTCGCCTGATCCGATTTTATAACGCTTGCAAAGCATACGTTTTTAGTTATAGTGGAACTGCCGAGTGAAGATCGGGCTGCTGACGAAAAGAAAACTTCAGGTGTGGACTTGAAGGGTATCAATGGTGTGTGGTGAGATCGTGCTGTTGACACCCTTTGTTGATCCGACTTTTTAACTCCTTGTATACTGGACAGCCTCTGTAGTTTGCTGTGTGGTCCTCCTCCGCAGTTACTACTATTCCTGGCAATTATCGCACTGGTCTGGGCCATTGCGTTTATGCGGCTCTTCAACCGTGAATCTGCGATGCAATAGAAACTGGAGTTTGTAGATGGGATGGACTTCGTTTTTCTTGAGGGCCTAAGAGTCAGGCACAAATTCCACTTTAAAGAGCGGTTGCGGTTGCTTGTTTCGGTTACGTATATTTTAAACGGTTTTAACGTTAAAACCTTTATCTTTTAGTGCCTGTTCGACTTCAGCAGTGCTTACGTCTGGTTCGATTCCTTTTATCCTTGTTGACCTTTACAACTTTTTAGCTGGTAGGTATAGTAGTTCTTTTTCTTGGCGCCTAGGAGCTCCGTCAGTTTTCTAAAGCTTTCTTCACTTTTGACTTGAACCTTTGTTTCATGTACCTTTGTTTTCTTTTAATGTTACGTAGGGATCCATGCCAGTCTGTATGGTCGGACCTTGCTTTTTAATTGGAGCGTTTGTCGGTGCTGCGCTAGCTGCAGTTGGTAAATCCGCTGTCACAGCAGGTAGAACGCTCGACTGCATTTACAGTTTGCTAGTGTCGTCACTGTGCTGGTAACCGTGTCCAGCCAGTTGGGCAGTTGGGGCGGGGCAAAGCAATGAACGCAATTATCGCTTACCCCACCTTGCACCGTCGCTGACATAGACGGGAGAGAGAGAGCGCGCCCCTTTCGTTGTGAATAGGCTTAGTTCGTTGGACGGTGTTGGGGTTAACGATCGCGGTAGATCGACTACTGCAACAGCTTTTGTTGTTGCTGCTGGGCTTGAGCTGCGTTTGTCGATACAAAAGAGAAGTATGCCTTGCTCTTTGCGCTTTTGGCGCTGCGCCCGAAATTCGATATTGGGTTCATCACCTTATTTGGTTTGTTTCTTTTTGCTTTTATTTGTATTTTAGGTCTAGAAGCACTAATTAAAAACACAAAATAATAGCACTAAGCGTCCTTTTCGCAGTTTATTATACCCGTTACTCGTAGAGTAAAAGGGTATATTGTATTCGTGCAAAAGTATGTTAACAGCTAGAAGGCGGCGTTTCCGACCCTATAAAAGTATATATATTCTTGATCAGGATCACTAGACGAGTCGATCTAGCCATGTCCGTCTGTCCGTCTGTCCGTCTGTCCGTCTGTCCGTCTGTCCTGTCCGTCTGTCTGTCTGTCTGTCTGTCTGTCTGTCTGTCTGTCTGTCTGTCCGTATGAACGCTGAGATCTCGGAAACTATAAAAGCTAGAAGATTGGCATTTTGCATGTAGATTTTAGAAGTTCCTACGCAGCGCAAGTTTGTTTCAAAATGGTGCCACGCCCCCTTTAACGCCCACAATCGCTTATATACGATTTTAAAAATTTAAATATTTCGGAAAAGTAAAAATGCAGTTTTATTGTGTTTATCAATACCTATCGAAATGTAGTAGAAATTTTTTAAATCGGACCATTCGTTAAAAAGTTATGCGTGATCAAAGTTTTTATCTCCATCTCCCTCGCACTCCCATTACCTGAGTAACGGGTATCTGATAGTCGGGGCACCCGACTATAGCGTTCTCTCTTGTTTTTATTTTATATCTGGTTTTTTTTTCAACGATTGTCTTCCGGAGCGCAAGAGAAATAAATACACGTCTGCACTCGCCGACGTTCAACAATTAATCGTCTTAAAAATAGCGCCAAACTCATTCTCTGGAATGATGACTATGTATAGCATTCTCCGGACTAGAACCTTCGAAAACTTTCCTTTACATGGATGACCTTATATTCATTGGTTGTTCTGAAAATCATATGCTTTAAAATTTAACTGATGTTTTTGAGAAATGTAGAACTTACAATCATAAATTACATTTTTGGGACACAAATGCACAGACAAAAGAATCTTGCCAGACGACAATAAAATACGAAATCATTAAAAACAAGAGAGAACGCTATAGTCGAGTGCCTCGACTATTAGATACCCGTTACTCAGCTAAACAACTTAATATAAATATGCCTTCTTGTGTTTTTTTGTTGTTTTTTTTTTTTAACATAATGTGAATTATAGTGACCACAGGAAAAAAGGACAAAAAGTTTAAATTATCAATTTGAATTCGGCGATCTCTTAGTGCTGGCAGCTTTACAGCACGAGCATTAGCGCCAGCGCTGCTTTAGCGCAGGCAGCTTTTCTCCTGCGTACAATAAAATTGACTAGAAATATTAAACATACATACTTATATTGGCTAAACACATACATTCTTAAACAGTATTATGTATATTAAAGTCTAAATGTTTGCACAACACGAGTAACGGGTATAGCGAATAGCTTTCTTTGAAAGGAGTTATTTTTGCCGGTCAATTGCAACTGTGTACAATGTAAATTCATACATATGTATATGCTTACATACATACACACATACGCCATTTTTGACTCAGACCTCTAATTTGGCTAACTACATTTGATTTGTATAGTTCTTAGGATATAGTTCGGTATTGACAAATGAAAACCATCGCAATTTCCTTTAATAGAAATCCTTATCGAGAATTAACGTTGACTCTGTGGAGCACCTTGGCCAGCTGTTCCAAAGTCATCCGTTAGATGGCGCCATGAAAGGCGGAAATGTAGGCGCTAGCCAGGCTTAAGCGTTTAATGGGTTTTTGGGCGTTAGAGTGGGCGTGGCAAACTTTTAGGCCAATCGATATTTATTGACGAAACAAATACATATCAATTAAAATTTTCATAAAATCATGAAAACTGTGGCCACAGCTTGTGGCTTGTGGGCGTCAGAGGGGGCGTGGCACCATTTTGAAACAAACTTGCGCTGCGTAGGAACTCCTTAAATCTACATGCAAAATGCCAATCTTCTAGCTTTTATAGTTTCCGAGATCTCAGCGTTCATACGGACAGACAGACGGACAGACAGACGCACAGACGGACAGACGGACATGGCTAGATCGACTCGGCTAGTGATCCTGAACAAGAATATATATACTTTATAGGGTCGGAAACGCTTCCTTCTACCTGTTACATACTTTTGCACGAATACAATATACCCTTTTACTCTACGAGTAACGGGTATAATTACCCAGTCCCACATGATGCAGACAGCGCTAGACGATTCATTGCTTTTTGCAATTATTAAAGTCGTTGTATCCAAAATTTTGACGAATATTCTCGTCACATAACAAGATTATGTAAAAAAGGTGTTGTATTCGAATGGACAACTGATTGCCAGAATGCCTTTGATTATCTCAAATCGGCACTAATAAATCCAAATGTAATACAATACCCAGACTTCAGCAAATAATTTTGCATAATAACGGATGCTTGCTTAGCATGTGGAGCAGCTTTAAATCAAAACAAAAATCGACTCCAACTTCCAGCTGCATATGCATCAAGATTATTTACTAAGGGTGAAAGTAATAAAAGCACAAAAGAACAAGAATTGGCAGCAATTCATTGGGCAATAACATTTTTCGGACCATATATATATGGTAAACACTTCACTGTCAAAACAGATCACGGACCACTTGCCTACCTATTTTCAATGGAAAGCCCCAGTTCCAAATTATCGCGAATGAGATTTTAATTAGAGGAATATCATTTTACAGTAGAATATCTGAAGGGTAATTAAAACTATGTCGAAGATGAAGTCATTCAAAATGATAAAGTACGTAAAGTAGTGACCTTGCAGGTAAATTAAAATTTGTGTTTATTTAAAAACGGAAAAAAAATTACTGCAAGATATGATGTTAGCGATTTGTATACTAATGGAACCATTGATTTTGATCAATTCTTTCAAAGGCTTGAAAAGCAGGCCGGTATTAACAAAATCAGACAACTCAAAGTGGCACCGTGGGAAAATATCTTTGAACATGTTTTAATTGATAATTTAAAAAAAATTGGCAATAAGATACTGAAATAATTGAGAGTAGCGCTACTCAACCAGGTGACCCTAATAACGAATACCAATGAAAAAGAAGCTATATTGTCTACATTCCATTATGACCCAATACAAGGAGCTCATACAAGCATTACAAAAACCTTGGCCAAGGTCCAAAGACACTATTATTGGAAAAATATGTCTAAAGATATAAAAGACTACATAAAAAAATTTCCTAAATGCCAAAAGTCTAAAACGACTAAAAACACCAAGACCCCATTAACTATAACTGAAACTTCACAAAGAGCTTTCGATAGGGTAATTGTGGATACAATTGGTCCACTACCAAAATCGAACAATGGCAACGAATATGCATTAACACTAATATGCGATTTGACCAAATATTTAGTAGCCATACCAATACAAAATAAAAGTGCAAAAACTGTAGCTAAAGCTATTTTTGTGGAATTTATTCTGAAGTACGGTCCAATAAAGACGTTCATTAAGAAATATTCGAATAAACATAGGAGACCTAGTTTTGCTTAAAAACGAAACTGTAAATAAGTTAGATTTCAAATATACAGGTCCCTACACTATCGAAGACATCGGAGAAAGAGATAACATCTTAATCTCTGATGATAGAAATAAAAAGCAAACAGTTCATAATGATAGGTTCAAGAATTTTATTCATAATTTTCAACCAATGGTCTGATCAACAAAATAAGTTATAATGATATATTCTAATATAAAATATAAAATAATAACAATTTGTTTCTAATTTAAAATTAATATATTATATAAAATCCAAAAAAAATAGTAAATAATTAAAACATTTTAAAATTTTGAATACCATAAGTGCATAAGTCAGCGGATTCCCACGCCTTGACTGCACATACACTTCCAGTACTTAGAACCTCTCACAAGCTAACCGCTGTCATCAGCGAGGAGCATATTTAAATAGCTTTAAGGTACATTGTAAGATATAAGCCAATCAATTGAATAAAGATATGTGTACAGCGAAGTCGTACTTCAATTCAATTCATATGAATTGAATAAAATAGCTTTTAGAGAGCAGACAAACAAAATCAGTTCGAACACCTCACGCAAGCGTATATCTATCGTCGTACGATTAGTCATATACTCGTCTCTCCTAAGCAATTAAGAGACCAACTAGATAATTTCGAGATCATTTACTACCAGATCTACTGCTGCAATTGAACTCTGTGGGATTGTTCTAGGATTGAGCAATAGGCAAAACCCAGGCGTTCGTTGGTGTCTTTGGAAGCTCAACAGGTTTACAGCACTCTCCCAATCTACATGGCAGAGCTCTGTCATTACTATTTGAAGACTGGCTTAGGAATAAATAGAATTGTGAATAGAAATCATAACTTTGCCATGAATTCATAGTTTGTTGATATTATATGAGCGAGAACAAATGAGTGGGGCCGCCAAGATTCACTTATTGTATTGTTTACATTCAGGTCGCTGGAACCGCTGGACCGCGGGCGGACTCTTGACTTGGTAACCAGCTATGGTAAACTCTACGAGTATGTGGGTTACAGGCTTTATCAGTAACCACGATAAAATTCGGTCGAGGAAGGGTTTACTAATTACGATAAACGATAATTAATTAATTGGGGTTACGGATCCGCTACGTTTGATCAATTTTTGGGTTAGGATTATTATCGTTTGTTTTAGTTATTTGTTTATTGGGCGAGCTTGATTATGACGGGTCGAAGGTCAGGGAAAAAAAATACATGAAAAAATACAATGACAACGAGTCAAAATTATAACTCATTATTTCATCTTTTATTCACAGTTGGCTTTTTTCGCCCTTCTCGTTTCGTTCACATAACTTCACAATATTCTTCGTTCTATTTTTAGATCTTTTGTGTTCGAGGGTATGCCCTATGCTTGGGCTGCTATTGTTGGCTAAAATGTGGGTACTTGGATTTCTCCAAGTTTAACTTCTTGAGTCTGATCCTGATTTTTCTTCGTTTTCGGTTTTCTTACTATTTTTCTAAACAAAAACATGGGTGTAATTAGAGTTACGAATTTTGAAATATAGAGCAATTTGACCAAAGCCAGAATAACTATTATAAACATTATGTAAATTGTATTATTATTTTGTGATATCAACCAAATTCAAATGGTGTTCAAATTCTGGTTTTAAATAGTTTTCGCTTAAAACAATATTTTAAATTTTTAAATTACATTGTGTTACTCTTATAAGTTTGTTTCCACTTATTGTTTGGTCTTTATTTAAATTTTGACAATTTTTGGAATGGCGGTTTCGTATACATTCCATGTAAATTTTGCATTTGGTACAACATATTAAATAATTTAATTTTGTGGTAATTAGACACTTAAGTCTAATATGTTTGTAATGGTCTCGCTATTTATTTCTTCATTTTTTTTAATTTATGGGGATATTGTTTTCTATTAACACTAGAAACAAAAATAAATAACAAACAAATAAAAAATTAAGTATGGTAATGTCTTTTTCCGTTTCCCCTCCGTAAGGATCAGGAATAATTGTGGCGGCGTCGCCGTCAACCCTAGGTTGAAATCGATCCCGTCCAGGTCCTCGTCCTTGTCCTCTACTCCGGCCTCGGTTTGGGGTTCCACCTCTTGTGTGGATTGGGATTCTTCGGGTTCGATCGTTGTGGCTTCGGAAGTTCGTCGGCGTAGGCTTAGGGTCGGGAATTGGGTGTCTTGGGAAACTTCGTCGTCCTCGGACGTGATCAAGTCCCAAGTACTGTATTTCCGACGGCGTATCCGATGGCAACGGGTGGCTCTGGATCCTTCGACGGCGTATTGTACCTCTTCTGCATAGTGTACCGGGCTCTGTACCGGTCTCTGTACCGGGCTCTGAACGGCATCGTCAACTTCCTCCTAAGGTGGAGGTGGGGTTGCCGGGTCGCCTGGGTGTTTTCGCTGGCGTCCCCTTTTCTTCGCAAAGGTTCTGCCGCAATTCGACTCGAACCGAAACGCGGGCCCCTGTCCTGGTGGTGGACACCTGCCGGACTTGTGTGACCCGATATCCCCCAAGGATTGTCGCACAGTGATAGTCTTCCCGTTCTCTTATGAAGCTGGCAGTCCACTCGCCGTCTTCGTCCTCCTCCTTCTCGGATTCTTCCAACTCCCTGTACGTCGTCTCCGCTGTCCGGTGATATACCCCTTGCCCTCGTCTAGGGTCGCGCGAGCGACCTCCTGTCGGTGAGTGGTCGTCTCGCCGGGGTTCATATATACTTCCCACCAGGTTGGCAAAGGATGCTGGGTGAGGAGAATGGTACCGTTCACAGGGAAAGGGTTGGTAACGCCTATACGTCGAGGGAGGAGATGAGTAATCTGCGAATGATTCCTCCGTTGCTGGGTTTGGGTGTAACTCGTACCAAGGTAATGTATAATACGGAGATGCTTAACGGGGAGATTTCCTCCTCTTATGCCGTCGCAGCCTCCTGGTCGCTATCCTCCGCCAAAGTGAGGTCGATAAGGCCGTCGTCCGTCTCGCCAACACCGCTACACTCTTGATTTGAGTCCGAATCTCCTTCTTCCATAGTATCAGTAGTGGGTAGATAACTTATTTTATATAAATGACCTTCAGATATTCCTGATTACTGGTGCAGCTTACAATATCTAGTTAGAATCTAAAGATACTTGATGTTAGTTATAGATACGCTACTTCTTCACCTCGGTCTGGCTCGTCATCTCGGAATTCTCTTAACTGTGCAATGTTGGCCACTTGCGTCTTACGTTCCCTGAGCTTCTGAATCCGCACCATGTTCGGCGATAAAAACTTTGGGACTCGGAACGGACCAACTTCGCCGCGAAGCCGTCAAATGCTCTGGACAGTTGGTGCTATTTTACTTACACAAGTGAGCCCAAGGCGGGTGCCATTCGCGTCTTCTCAGATTATAGTGGCGCATCTGGTCGGGACTCAATCGCTCCGCATTGACTTTGACGATCTCAAATATTTCCTCCATCTTGGTCGCCTTGATCGTGAAGTCCACTGGGGTGTTCCCCTTCCCTCGTGTCTTCTCTTCGTACAGCGCCTTGGGCATCCTTGGTTAGCGACCTCGCATGAGAAAAATGGGGCTGAAGTTTGTAGTATCTGAAATGCTAGAGTTGACTGACAGTGTCATCTCTGGTAGGAGGTTTTCCCAACTTGACAATTCGTCTTCGATAAATTGCGCGATCATGACGGTGCGGTTTGCACGCTCCGTGGGATGGCGCCGTATACTGTAACTCACCTCCGAGTTCTTGCATATATTCTCTGAAGGCTCGGCTTGTAAGCTACGTGCTGTTGTCACACACGACCGTTCGTGGGACCCCAAAATGTCACAAAATACGGTCGCGGAATGCCTTGATTAGGGTGGCTGTGGTTGCCTTCTTGAGTGGGATGAGCTCGACCCATTTGGCAAACGCGTCAAAGAAAACCTGCCTTTGACTTCGGGAAGGGTCCAACATAGTCGGCATACCATGCCGAACAGGGTTCTTCTATTCGACGAGTCAGCATCTGTCCCGCCTGCTTCTGTTGGTCGACCTTGAACCCTTGGCAGGTTAGGCAATCTTGAACATACCTTTTGACATCCCGATACATCCATGGCCAGTAATACTTCGAAGCAACTAACAGGATTGTCTTTCGTATGCCAAGGTATCCTGCCGTTGGTGCTTCGTGGCACTCTGCCAGTACTGGACTCTAGTGGTGTTGAGGTACACACAGCTTTCGTGGTACGAAGTCGGCATCGTCTGGTTGGATCCCAAGACGACGATATAGCTTCCCGTTCTCATAGGGAACTTATCCGAGCTTCCTAAGATCTGTTCTCGTTTCTGTACCCACCATTCACATTCTTCCTTGTCTGTTTCTGTACACTGTAATACTGCTAGTGGTGGCCGGGACAGAGCGACCCCCACGATGTTCTGATACCCTCCACTATACATAGCTGAATATCGAAATTGTTGTAGCTCGAGGGCTCATCGAGCCACTTGACCGAATATACTTTTAATTGAATTCTGTCACTTTAACGCTAGATGATCCATGATATTGGTGAAATCGTATCCTTCAAGATAGCAGCGCCACCACCGAATGGCCCATACGATCGCCAAGCACTCCTTTTCAGTCGTGGTATAGTTTTTCTTCGGCTTTCTCTAGCCGGCGTTTGATGTAGGCAATCCTTCCGACGTCACTCGCATCTGTCTGGACCGTGAATCGTTGGTCAAAGTTTGAGCAGATCAGGGTGGGGGCGCTCATGCGACGTTCTTTAAGCGTGTTGGTATTCTTAGGAGGTTGGTCGTTGGCTGAACGCAAAGTTCGGTACGTACCTACGGTACTACGATGCAATACCTAGGCATCGTATCAGTTCTTTCAGAGAGGTAGGTGGCCACTTACCATGTGGCCAAGGTACTTGAGTTTCCAATTAAAAAATGAGCATTTCTCCTTATTAATGCGTAGTTTGGCTGTTCTGAGTCTCCGAAATAACTCCCGGAGGTTTCGTGTATGTTCTGCCAAGTCACTCACAATCCCAATAACATCATCGTTATCCAAATACTCAAACGCGAACTGATCTAGTTCGGGCCCGATGACACTATCTTAGGCGCGTTGGAACGTAGCGGCTACGGAGTGTAACCCGAGTGGCATGACATGCCACTAGAAGAGACCCCGAACCGGGACTGTTAGTGCAGTATACCACTTTTTAGGTCTTAGGTCGACAAGACACGGGCCTGGCTGAGTAGCTCAAGGATATAATTAATACGAGGTGTCGGATACGCGTCTGGTATTGACCTCGGAAGTCGACACACATCCGGCACTCTTTATTCTTTTTACGAACTAGGACGCTGGGTACACTGTATGGGCTTTTGGACGGTTCTATTTGTCCTGCGGTTAACAATTCGTTCACTTGGTCGTCCATAACTCGTTGCATCGCTGGATTCTTTAAGTGGTATCGTTCTTTCACAGGACGATCGTCTCGCATTGTGATCGTATCTTGCGCGATGTGTGATAACCCCGACATCCCCTCGAATCCTTCCAGCTCTTGTTCGAGGAATTGATCGATGTGTGCTTGGTCAGCTGCTGACCACTCCCTTTCTTGCCGAGGGGCGAGTCTTCTTCCTGGTTATCCTGTGTTTTCTCGACTTCCTCCAGCTAGTTTTCCGTGTGTTCCTCGGTTCTCCCTTGGGTTTCCGTTTTCTCCCTATTCTTCTTGAGAACGCCTTGCCTGTCGGCGGTAGATCCTTCTTGGGTCTTTTTTTTTTGCACCGAACCCCAGTAAATTACCCACGACCGGCTGGTTCCCTGTGTGGTGGTTCTCGTTGGCTCTGGTGGTTTTCGGCCCCGCCTCACGAAGATGACGAGTACATCGTCCTCATGGTATCGTAGTGCCGATCGCAGAAAGAAAGTCAAGTCCTAGTATTATTTTATCTAGCATCGAGTTCATTACAAGCAGCGCTAGTTCTACTATATGTCCTCCAAAGTTGATGTTCTATTCCTGTTATACTGACGCTGGTCCCGTCCGTGAGGAGTGTTTTATTGATGAAATCCTCGCGGCCCCGCTATCGACAGTGGCTAGCACAGAGATTTCGGCGACTAATACTTGCGCTACGATCTTTCCGTCTTCTACGCGCAGGTGTGCGCCTATTCCCGGTTCTCCGGTACTCTCGTCTCTAACTGTTCCCGGGTTGGTCGAGGACACTGGTCGTTTCCCGACTCGGTACGTCTACAACAATCAATAGTCCTCATCCCTTCCCCTCTACAATCCCAACACACCAACGGTCGGGTGTTCTGGCACACCCTCGCAAAGTGACCTTCTGCGCCGCAGTTGAAACAACTCCGCCTGTCGGGTTCATTATCCTATTAGAGATTTCTTCCCGTGGTATGTGGGACGTGGTTGGGCGGGAGTTTGTGAGTTACCTCGGAAAAGGTTGCGCGCCTGGATGGCGTTCGACGGCATCTGAGACGTCGGAGACTTTCGAGTGTTCCCATCAGTTCGTCCGGGACTCTGGTACGAGCGGTCTTGGGACTGTAACCGTATACGGAACTCGACTGCGAACTCTTAAAGCTAGTCTAAAGTCTCAAAGTCGTTACGTTTTACGTACATCTGGTATGCGGGGAGGGAATTCTCGTAAATCTTACCCGGCGTGTCGCATCAGCGTTCGGATTTCGATAACATAATCTTTGATGTCGTCTTCCAATCGCTGAAAATAATGTGGGGGTAAGAAAAAGTCTAAGAACTCCCTTCGCAAGTTGCTCACTGTAGTTGGCTGGTCCTAAGCTAACGGAAGGCCCCGTCTGCAAGAGTTTCTGTCCTTACTCTTGGTAATTGGGCTAAGGGAAGGGCGTACGACGTAAACCTCTCCTCTAGCACCTATAGGAACCCTAACGGGTCAGTATTAAACTTGCTCTGCTCTCTCGTCCACCTTTCCTGTGCCGTCAAATCCGAATTCCTATGCAAAGATGATAATTTGTCCTTTCCTAACGTGTAAGTCCAGCGAGTCCCTATCCGACTGTCCGTCGAACCTAAAGTAGTCTTCTTCCCTTGTTCGTTTTCCGCCATTGCGATATGCCCGGTGTGCTTATTTTGTGTTTTCCGTCAAAGCCTGTTCTTGATCGCGGTTCTTACTCCTTAACTCCTTAACTTAAAAAACCAGCCTCACACTTTAAGGGTCTTTAAACCGCCTGATGTTTTTGGTCCTGATCGATCGTGATCAGATTCACATCCGTCCCTGCTAAGGATGTTTTCTCAACCAGGTTATGTTCAGGAGTTGGCCGGAGGGTACGTGATCAGACCCAGGATCTGTTACCAAGCTCGGGCAGACCCTGGACTTGGTAACCAGCTACGGTAAAATTCTTTGTTGGTTACAGGCTTTATCAGTAACTACGGTAAAATTCGGTCGAGGTAGGGTTTAATTACGATAAAACTCGGGCGAGTCCCTGGGTTTTACTACTAATTACAATAAACTCGGGCGAGTCCCTGGGTTTTATTACTAATTACGATAAACTCGGCGAGTCCCCTGGATTTTACTACTAATTACGATAATCTCGGACAGGCTCTGGGTACATTAATAACTACGGTGAAACTCGGGCGAACACTGCGTTTTATTACTAATTACTATAAGCTTGATTAACGGCAGGTATATTAATTAATTAATCGAGGTTACGGATCCGTTACGTTTGGGTTAGGATTATTATTGTTTGTTATAGTTAATTTGAAAGTTTCCTCCTGATTGAGATGTTTTAATCGAAACAGTGAAAAGTCTATTTTTTAATAGGTTTGGGAATTAGGGTTTTGTGTGGATCTTAGTCTGTTTTTGAATATATCAATTGATAGGTCTTATCAAAAAGTGTTACTATTATATAATAGCTTTTGCTTTATTAAGAAATTTCATGCCGATCAGCAAATCGTAATCGTCAGAAAAATCATGTAAGTAAAACCGTTCGGATGTTCTGTTGCTGGGTAAAATAACGAATTTTTTAAATATCATGGAGCCGTTTGATATTAAAACTTCGCTCGCTGCTTTTGAATAGAAAGCGAAAAAAATTGTATGAGTATCTTTATTGTGGATCCAGGTCAATCAAACATTTCTAATATAGCCTTTGTGGTTAAATTCTAAGTACTGATATTTTCCAAGGCTGATAACTGAGAATTTTCGTGAAATTTCAGTATGTTTTGATTGGGTGGAATTTGAAATGCTTCTTTATTGATCTGGTCCTGTCAATATATATATATAGTCAAAGTATTCTTATTCACAAAAATTGTTACTTTGGCTTAAGTTCTTGTGCATCGGTTATGTACCTGTTAGGACCGAAATAATTTGGCTGTATTTCATCTGGTGATTGTTTTATCGGGATGGGGGTATCTTGGTTGATATTGGGGTGAATGAGTTGGATTTTTGTTCATATTTATACTCATAAATTCCCTCGTTTTGTACAACATTAATAAAAAATCTTAAGTTCGTAATATCGTGGTGAATGAATATAGTAAACAGTTGTATTCATAGTTTTCTGATTAATGTCTTAATCGACTCGCTTAAAGATAAATAATTAGGTTTGCCTGGTTACCTTTTAAATGTAGTTTCGAAATAAGCAGCCGACGTTGTCTCTCGGTTTCCTCTTTTGTAAGGCGTCACACGGAAATTCAGTGTAGCAACAGGCATCGAATGAGAGTCCGAAAATTACTGACAAAGATTTCTACATCCCAAATACATCCTAATTGCATAATGGAGTAGAATCAATGATGGGAACTATAACAAACACAATGGTAGCAATACAGCAAACGCTTCTGGAGCTTATGGGCAGCTCAAACCTCCTAGAAATTCCAATCCAACCAAAATCTATTTAGACGGTTTTTTTAAACAAAAGCGAGCTCTTGCAGTTCCTAGATCAACATGACAAGCTAGAAATATTTTCATCTAATCAGCCTGATGGTGAGGGTCATAAAGGATTCTGGGAAATAATCGCATAATTTACATCATCTGTATCCATTACTTGCTACTAAGATAGCTAAGTGAGTATGGTTAATATGGCTTTGTAAGGATGCTCTCTGGCCGGGGTACAACTCTCAGTCGGATCCAGAGGTCCAAAAGGACCTTATAAGAAATTTTTAAAATCACTGAGACACTGGGCGAGAGAGTAATGTCTGCGGGGCGAACGATGATTTTTAATAAATTATCCCGAAGATTTACGCCTATGCGGTCGTTGTTGTGGGCGTAGGACTTGCTATTCTCGAATGACCCTCGAGGATATGGGGACTTCGGAACACTAAGTCCTTTCATGATGAAAAAATTTCACGGCCTGGACCTTCGGGCCGCAGCCGGATTTTTTGTAAGTGGTCGAGGTGCAAGGGCGTGGATAAGCCATCAGACATTCATAGTGCCCCAACAACATCTGTTTACAACAAACCCCTAGGCGTACCCAAATGCATTAAATAAATAGAACCTACAATAAATGTTTTGAAAACGAGTCACCTTTTGTAATAAAAACAAGAGAGAACGCTATAGTCGGGTCCCCGACTATCAGATACCCGTTACTCAGGTAAAGGGAGTGCGAGGGAGATGGAGATAGAAACTTTGATCACGCATAACTTTTTAACGAATGGTCCGATTTGAAAAATTTCTTCTACATTTCGATAGGTATTGATAAACACAATAAAACTGCATTTTTACTTTTCCGAAATATTTAAATTTTTAAAATCGTATTAAGCGATTATGGGCGTTAAAGGGGGCGTGGCACCTTTTTGAAACAAACTTGCGCTGCGTAGGAACTCCTAGAATCTGCATGCAAAATGCCAATCTTCTAGCTTTTATAGTTTCCGAGATCTCAGCGTTCATACGGACAGACAGACAGACGGACAGACGGACAGACAGACAGACGGACAGACGGACAGACGGACATGGCTATATCGACTCGGCTAGTGACCCTGATCAAGAATATATATACTTTATAGGGTCGGAAACGCTTTCTTCTAGCTGTTACATACTTTTGCACGAATACAATATACCCTTTTACTCTACGAGTAACGGGTATAAAACAACTTGCATTTGCATTTTGTAGAAGAAGTTGAATCATGTAAAAAACAGAACGCAACCTTACCGAGCGCAAAAAAAGAAAAGAAAAACAAGAGAGGAAGCAAACTTCGGCAATCCGAAATTTATATACCCTTGCAGTTATTACAAAATTACTACATTTACATTTATATGCCTACATTACTATGAAGCTATGTCGATTTGCGCTGCATTTTGACAAATAGAAAAAACAGCAAATTATATAACTATATCAAAAAAAAACAAAAAAAAAATTAAAAACAATATTATATTTAAAAAAAAATTATCCGATGTTCCTATGTATGAATGTTGGTTTGCCCAATCGTCGGGCGAACGGCGAGCATGAGAGCGGGAAAAAACCAATTGAACAGGCCAAAATCGGGATAGAAAGTGCACTGAGAAATACACTTAAGTGTTGCTATTTCAGGCCTATTTCAAATTTTTGTTTGGGTCAAATTATGGAGATATGCTAATACTTTTAAGTTTGTCTTAAGCAATTAATATTATTATAAAAAGAGTTCTCTATAGATATAAGGCCTAAGCATAAGTCATAGTTTCCATTTAAAAAAAAAAAAGTTTTATTCTGACTTATGTAGGTCACATGGCTCATTATGGCTTTATTATTATTTAATTAAATAGTTAATTACTCAAATTTAGTCACCGATTCCTTCTTAAGTCACCAGTTGATAAGGGTTTTGGTTTGCCCCTCCGAGGACCAATTAAGCAAACATTTTACGCGAAGTAGAGATGCTATAAAACGAGAGAGACAGTTTCCCCAATCCGGCTCCTTCCGACTTATATACTTCCTGCAATAGAAAGACAACTTTTGGCAAGGTTTCAAACAGATACCGTATTTCGGAATTATTTAAATTGAGGGACGAGTTTGCAACGGTACGGACGGAGAGACGGACATGGCTAGATCGACTCTCCTGGTGATGCTGATTAAGAATATTTATACTTTATAGGGTCGAACACAACAAGTTACAGAAGTTCGAAAAAACGGGACCTATTATTATTACTTTTGCCTCACTTGATCTCCCAGAATCGCTAAGCATTAGATATGAAAAGATTCCCGTTCACCCATATATCCCAATGCCGTTAAGGTGCAAAAAATGACTTTACCATGGCCACCCAATTCTAATCTGAAAGTGCCATGAACTTTGCAAGAATTGTTTGTAAAGAAGTACCGTCACCCTGAACTGGACACCCAAAGCCACGCGGCAGCGCATGAAAGGCGAAGCAAAAACGGCGGGACGATGTCTGGCCGCTGGGATTATGGCCCCAAGGCCATTTGCGGGTGTTACCCGCAAATTGTATATGGAATACTTTGACAAAAACAAGACGGCAAATCACGAACTGATTTACGCCATTGTGCGGAGTTTTTAAACTCCTCACATTCTCCCCTTTTTTCGGGTGACGAAAAGAAGATCGTTCCTTCTCTCCGGCTGTTATCCTGTGAATCCTCGTAGCCTTTGAGTCATATCGCTCTTCCTCTCGGTACATTTCCACCTGAAGACGCGGTTCCGCCGTTGTCTCCTTCTACTCCTCCGGTTACACTAACCGTGCGTGATCGATAGTTCATCGGCTATCGATACCGATGGCGACGCGTTGTCACCTGCTCCTTGCGATCTATCACCCTTTGCCGATATTTCCAGTATTTCAGTATTTCCTTGTCCATCGATCGCCACTATCTTCCAGTGACAATCGAATCGCCCCCATCCCCAGGCCAGGATGATGCAGCGAAATTCTTCTATTCTGGTGAATATTCCCGCATTTCTTTTGCTTTCCCTCTCTCTTATTTCCTCCTGGGCTGGCGGCATGCTGGAGAGCGCAGAGAGGATTTCCTTTCCCTTGCTCGGCATTACCATTCCCCTTTAGCCCCGGGAGCCGTCGTTGTAGGAGCAACAAAAGATGGAGAAGGAAAATGTGTGCAAGGACCACGAGGAGGCGGCGGCAAGATTACATGTCCGGCTGCGAGAGGCTGAGAAGGGGGAACGGCGGCTGTGGGAGGACCTGGTGGAGGGCTCGCGGGAGGACCCGATGGAGGGCTCGTGAGAGGTCCGAGGACCCTAGTCGGGGGCGGAAGGCGCCGTCACCTCCACGGTGGCTGACGGAGGTGCCACCCACTCCCCGCTACGAGGGGGACTGGTCGACGGCGAGGACCGGGATAGCGATGGATGGGCCACGGTGGGCACGCCTCCGTGGAAGTTCGCTAACGCCGAAATTCGAGCTGTTTTAAAGTTTTCTTCGTAAAAGGTAAATCCGCTGGATAAACATTCCGTGAGATTAATGGTGTTTAAGGGGATGGTACTCTATCAATTAGAACCGCGGAGGAATAGTTTCGACGATTCAGAGCCGGTGAAATCGACACCATGGATAAGACAGCCGGCGGAAGACCTGTGACGACGAATACCGATCAAATCATGGAAAACATCGAACTAGACCGGCATGTGACATCTCGTGACATCGCCAAACAGATAGGAGTTGGATGTTTGGGTGCCGCATGATTTGACGCAAAAAAACCTGTTGGACAGAATCAACGCCTGTGATATGTTGCTGAAACGGAATGAACTCGACCCAATGAATCACATACGACAATATCAAGCGAAAACGGTGGTGATTGAAGGCCGGTGAATCGTCCACAACAGTGGCCATGCCGGGATTGACGGCCAGGAAAGTTTTGCTCTGTGTTTGGTGGGATTGGAAGGGAATCATACACTATAAGCTGCTCCCATATGGCCAGACGCTTAATTCTACCATCTACTGCGAACAACTGGACCGCTTGAAGCTGGCGAGCGACCAGAAGCGACCAGAATTGGCCAACAGGAAGGGTTTAGTGTTTCACCAGGACAACGCCAAACCACACACTTCTTTGATGACTCGTCAGAAGCTACGGGAGCTCAGATGGGAGATTTTATCGCATCTACCATAGCGCCAAGTGACTACCACCTGCTCCTGTCCATGGCGAATGTCCTTACTGGTGTAACGTTGTGCTCAAAATAGGGTTGTGAAAAGTGGCTGCCAGAGTTTTTCGCAAATAAGGATTGAAGTTTCTACGAGAGGGGTATTATGAAGTTGCCGTCTAAATGGGAAACACATTATCGAACAAAACGGGTAATTCCGTTCAAACATAAACTGAACCAATCCAGAAAATGATCACTTCAAGAGCACACAAAGCAATAATGTACCATGGTGGAACAACAATTTAAATACACGGAGAGAAGAAAAAAATTTAAAAAATGAACAATTTTAAAAGAGTTATTTCTACCCCAACTAATAATAATTACATAATAAAAAGCAAATGCCATTTTTAGACTAATACTAAAACAAGAATAGAAATTTTAATTGAAAAATTCACCATGCAAATTTCACGCGACACCTCTTAAAAAGAATCTGAAGTGTCACCCAACGTTTATGCAGTCTTAATGCCCAAAATGACGTCTACAATAACCCATACATTCGCAGAAAAATACCAATATAAATCGAAAAACCAAGAACATATTTAGAATGTACAACAGCATTAAATCAACTTAAAGGAAATTCGCATGGCCTGGACATAATAAACTATGCGTAGATAAAAACAATAGCAAAAAAAACAAAGGTTGAATTATTACCTTTCAAAACGAATTACTTAATAGCTACATCCCCCATGCCTTCAAAAATAATGTAGTAATACCGATTGTTAAGCCAAACACAGATAAAACCATGCCAAATTCATAGCAAGCGACTGTGGTGGTTTGTATTAATCAACAAACTCATTTACAACAGTCAAACTGGTTTCAAGAAAGGGAAATCGGCTATAGACCCCACAAATATTCCGAACACTCTTCACCAAAAAGCAAACCAATCATTATTGGTTCTCAAACAAACAACATTAACATTTAACAATAACCTTATTCTCCTCAGTTTTCACAGCAGAACTTCTAGCTATTATAGGGAACGTAGAAACTTACAAAAATAAAAGAGGAAAATTATGCATATCCTCGGACTCTCTTTCTGGCATTAACGCCAATATTAACAACAACCAGCCCTACACCCCACACGCCCGCAAACTCTTAAAAAAATCGGTAACAAATTTAAGCTTCTTTTGATACTTGGACACGTTGGAATACCATGAAACGAAGACACCATGAAACGAAAGACAACAAAAACAACCACTCACTATTGAAAACTTTAAAACTCAGTATAAATTTAAATACCTCAAAAACAAATGTTGGCAAAAAAAAAAAAGTTGATTTTATTTGACGTGCCCAATGTTAAGGTTTAAAATTTATTTTTCGTTAAAGGGTCGTGGTTGTTAGTGTCTTGTGTTTCAGTACCGTATCACATGGAATAGTCTTGAAAGAAGTTCGATATTTCGAAATGTTAAATTTCGTTGGTTTGGTTCCTGTGTACTTGTGGACGGTTGTATTGTATCGCGTGCGATACGGCAGAATATAAGTAGCCATCATGATCCCGTTTTTTGTCCACTGAACCGTGTTAATTGCCTGGACATTCTTGTGTGATAGGAAAAACTATCAGTTCCTGTCATGGACGTGAGGTTCCGTGCCAAGAAGTTTTTGTAATCACAGTTTTAAAAGTTTTGTTTTTTTGCATATTTTTCTCCTTTTTTTATGTTTACATGCTTTTCAAGTCCACAGTTTGTGCAGCAGGATGTGTACTTGCATTGAAAAAGGGATATAGAACGTACCAGGACTCTCCGTTTTTATGAGATTGTGTTTATAGTTCAGTTGAGTTGGATTTGTTGCAAATTACAACTCATCCTTGTTAATAATAAATGGTGATATTCGAACTGAGATTCATTATCGGTTATACCCACTACCAGAAATATCCCGCCTGGGGTGTGTGTGCATCCAAATTTCTGGAGGATCGCGCATGATAGGGTCAATAAGCCTTTTAGGGTTCTTATAAGCTGCTGAAACTATTCGTCGCACTGATCGAAATTTGGATAAGAGATCTCAACTACGCTGAGGTTTCTCGGAAGAGCACGACCGATCGATTGGAATTTTAAAAATAGTTTTATTTTGAAATGACAAAAATTTAATTGTCTATACTTTATATGTACATCTTAATGTTTTATGAGCAATGTTATGAACCTTCGTTGCAGAAATTTTGGGATCAGATTTTGATCGCCTTGACTTTTTTTTTAAATCAAGTAGGTATAATTTTTCTTTTTTGTCTTCGAGTACTGTTTAAAAGGAGGCTTGCACTTTAAAATATTTAAAATAAACTCACAGTGTTGGCTGTACTCTTAAAAATTTTTCCCAATAGTAATCAAAAATTATCGAATTGATATGTATAAATCACTGTCAATATAGTCATTGCATAAAAAATAAGAAACATCCAGTATCCGTAAAGAAACTTGATCCAAAGCTGCAAGGACATCTGAAAAACCATCAAAAAAAGTAGGAAAAGGGACATGTAGCATATTCGAAATCCTGTCATTGTTCGATCAACCATGGCACATAAGAAAATTAAAAATATCAGCAACCACATCCAATCCGAGTTATGAAATTCGATGCGGTTTTGAATACAAATATGATGAGCTGTGGAGCCTGCGACTTTTGAAAACAAGACCTTCTGAACGGAGTGATGTGGTCCAAAAATTTGTTGGAGTAAGTCACTATGTGTTCGATCTTCAGCTTTCTCTTTAAAATACTGTCGTGAGGTTATCCAAAAAACAAAAGAAATCCAGTTTTACTGATAGTGGGATCCAAGGTTGGCTGCCTTTATTTTGTGGATGAACAAAACCAACTTGCTCAAGATTAAGTCCACAGCTCTAAAAATAAATCAAATATTATATTCTGTATTTATTTTTTACAAAAAAAAACAATCTGAAAATTTAATGAAACATAAATTAACTCTACAGTCATGTTCTTCGACTAAGTGCCAGCCATAACTACTGACATGGACTGCCTGAAAAATTTTGATTGCAAATTTTTATAAAATTTAAGTCATAAATCTGAAATAAAATTATTGTATATCGGAGTATATCCCCTTATATTAAAACCCAAGTTTTTTTTTTCCTATTTTTATATGGGAATTTTTTGATATCAAACAAACAAAAGGAGTGATTACATTTTTGATGAAAAATATTAAGCAACCTACCAAATAAATTTTCGATTTAAGTACTTCGTAAAAGTATAAGGCTATAAGGACAAGAAGAAATCGCGAATAGTATTCCCAGAAAAATCGTTAAACGTGATCACAGAAACTATCTTTTGGCTATAATTTTTTAATTACTTTAATTCAAGAAATAATGACAAGATGTAGTACAAAAAAAAATGGGTCATTGTGATACAAACGCCTTGCACGAAAACAATTGCTTCGCTGTCGGGTCAACGGATATGTTGGCTTAAGTATAAAGTTGTCATAAAATTGTTAAAAATTGAAGTGTAAGTTAGTTTAGGGAGAAGGCGGGAGCACAATCAAGTTCTCTCTCGATCTCGGCAAAGTCGCCCCGTCTTCGCCAACCTTCGTTAAGCTAGGCTCTAAGTAATTTGTCTAAATATAGAATGTCTTTCGTTGAAATTGAATTGAGCCGTAGAGACGTTTATTCTTTTCGTTTTCGGTTCGTTGTTTTTCTTTAAATTAATAATTTCAGCCACCACAAAGTTTTTCGGTCTTTTAATTAGAAAACTATCTAATTTTCATGGCGCCCCCGGGTGGACACTAAAACTATTAATATTATTAAAAGGCAACTTAGTGACAATGACACAAATAAAAAATAAAGTGCAAGTGCAAGTTAGAGCAAATACTTAGCAAAGTGCTCTTTGTTGGGATTAGTAACCAAATCACACAACAGCCCTGCTAAACTTATCGTGCCGGTCGCGAAAAACCCTGTTTATCCAACAAAGTACTGCCGCCAGAAGGATGCCCTGCGATTGTTCGATGTGCAAGAGGAAAGATGCAGCTGGATTAAAAGAACCTAACGCAGAACCTGGGGTATTTGTGCAAAAATTGAAAGCTTGTTTATTGTCTTGTGCTGAAAAATTGCACCTCGCTTTCAATTCTTGGCATCAATATAGTAGAGCTAGTTGTGCGTGCATTTATTTATAATAACTAAATAAAAATTGTATTAAAATTTATTAAATACACATATATAAATACATACACATTATATGACCTATTTGAACCGCTATCGGATGCAACATTTAATTGTGTTATATTATTGCAATCACCCCCAGTTTTTCGTTTAACTCTCAAGACTGCTTTTCAAAATAATAGAAAAAAGTATAAAAATAATTTTTTTTTAAATGAATGAATGCATTTTCTGTTTTTGCCGTCATTGGCAACCACTATTAATTTTGATACTTCGTTTTTTTTCGTCGTTTTCATTGTGGATAAATATTAAAATCATTTATTTGAACAAATTTAAAAATTAAATTATAATTTACTTTTGTTTTTGTTTTGAAAATTGATGTAACATTTTCGTAGTCGTTCAAATTTGAGCAATTATCCTGTTTTAAAATTGATTTATGTTTTTAATTTATTATTCTTTGGATAAATAATGTATTTATATATATTTAGGCCATTGTCAGCCTGAAAAAAGTGTATGATAACGAATGTTTAAAATTTATGAATAATATTTAACATTGTTTAGTCTTCCGAAAATAACGCAACAGTCAGCGTCGTCTTTAAGAAATATTATCGACACCGTATCATCTGCATACGGTTCTTTGTTATCGATAAGAATGTTGATCTATATTGTTTGAACAGAGTAGAACACAGTGACCAAACAAAAATGGGAAGGTTACCGCTTTGGTCCGATTTTTAAAATATGTTAACCGCCGATACCAGCATTTATCTGCCTGAAGATCCACGAAACCAAATCAATTTAATGTTATGTCGAGCAATCCACATAATCGTAGCTCATGTTCTTTTTCTTCGTCCAACAGTAAATCCCAGCAAAGTTGTGGCTATTGCAATGCAGGAGACCATATCATAGCGAACTGTGGTCCGTTTGGTAGTCTTTCGGTAATGCAAAGGTTCGACTTTGTAAAATCTGATTCCTTATGCATCAACTGTATGCGAAAGGGTCGCACTATGTCCCAATTAAATTGAATAAATGTCGAGTTTGTGGCCGCTCGCATCACGTTTTACTGCATAGATATACAGTGTCCGAAAATAGTTTAGCGTTACCACCACCCCAATAGATTTTATTCCCTCTTAAATCAAGATCAGCCTTCCACGTCACATGTTATGAATGCAACATCGTGTCCGGGCCGGTCACACCAGACGCCTACACAGTTCTACCTGACGGTTCAGGTGTACGCTGGAAGGCCGCCAATGCAGTCCCTGTTGCAGGACGCTAGGTTCAACGACGAACGCTTCCGCCTCGCCCTCTTAGCCGTGGACCTGAATACGTTGGAGTATCGCTTGCTTGCTGCTGGGCCTGCGATGACCGCTCGTCGTTCTTCGTGTCCTCGATGTCCTCGCTCTGCTCACGGCGCGATATCCTGGCTTTGCTGTCTGCGTGCTCTTGCCTGACTAGGTGCAGCGGGTCTTTTGCTCTCGGGATTCGGTCAGCTGCATTTCTAGGACTCTGGCGGTGAACTACTGTGCTCTCGACGCATACGCCTCTCTCGAGACACCCGTGGTTTGGGCGCGCGTCCTTCTTGGCTAGTCGCACCAGGTCCTGCACAATTCTCACCCGACGGTTCAGGCGTACGCCGGAATTTGTCATTTCCTTCCGAGCCACGGTTCTTTGTCGAAGGACTCTTTTTGTTCAACTCTGCCGGAATCGCCAAGCAATACGCCAAGCTCAAATCGCGACAAGAGTTGGAACAAAGCGCCTGGACTTAGCCGCGTGATGCCTTAAGGACATCAGCTACCTGTTTCTCAGTTCGGAGACTTTAACTGTAAGATGTAGCGGTCATGCTCCTTATTGACTCGGAGCGGCTCTGCTTGCTCCTGATGTTGATTTGACTTGTGTTGTTCACTCGCTTAGTGATCCATCTTCCAGCGCTTGGCCTGCTTATATAGGCCGACGTATCCCGTTAATTTACGGCGTCTCCTTGCCTCCTAGTCCAAAGACCATGGTTTTACCGTTTTGCCCTCTGCGCACGGTACCACGGTAGAGTTCCAAATCCGTGCCGTACCGTTATTCCCTTTTGCACGGCACGTGGAATCTCTGGTATTGCCCTATCGCTCTAACGTCTTCCTTCTCTCTCGCCGCCCTACCGTTACTACGGCCGAATTCGCCGCATATCTGGCTACGGGTAGGCCTTCTCCTTGGTGATCATACACACCCCTTGCTGTATTTGTGCGGAGTTGTCACGAAATACTCGCCATCGCTCTGCGATATTATAAGGAACCGCATCGGCCCAGTCCAGAACCGTCTGCGTGCCATCTGCATGCCTTGTCTTGACCATGTTAACCTTCTTCAATATAAGCTTTCCCGAGATGATGACCGCAATGAGACCCAGCGGGTCAAACAACCTTGCTATACTGGATAAGATCATCCTCTTCGTGGAGCTGACTGGAATCTCGAAGTTGATCTGGTACTTAAAACAGTCCTTGTTTGGGAGCCAATACATTCCTAAAGCCTTTATAGGATCTGTAGTGTCCCAACTTAACAGGGTCTGAGTGCAATTGTATTCTGACGGAATCGAGAGCAAAAGTCTCGAATCGTTACTGGCCCACTTTCGCAACTCCATGCGCGCGGATTTTATAGCACCTGATACCTGAAACAGTTTATCCTCTGCCTCATCTATAGTAGGTCCTCCAGAAAGAATGTCGTCTACACATGTTTCGTTCATCATCACCTCCTCGGCCTTATGAAATGAAAGCTGCTCATCCTTTGCAAGCTGTTGAATAACTCTGATAGCTGTGAACGGCGCTGAAGCCGTCCCAAAGGTCAATGTCGATAACGCATAAACATTGATGGTTCCATCCGCCGCCCGCCATAACATCCGATGATACTAGGCGTCTTCTGGGTGAACATCTATATAGCGATACATCTTCTACATGCCCTTGGATGTGATCCCATCGCTTAGGCGAGAAGCTGAGACTGGGGAGGCAGGATGTTACGGAATTGAGCACATATGCGGAACTAACATCTAAAGAAAAATTGGAATTGATAATACTGTTGATGTCAAAGTTGACCGTATACTTGCAACGACGACCACCCCCTTGACCTACCCCAATGGATGCTCTGGATGCTCCCTTCAAATGAAGGGATTGAACAAGGTGTTCAGATACTATGGTTGCCTCAGATCCTTGATCGACGAGAGCGTTTATTACAGCTTGCAGGCCGTTGGTTGGGTTTCGTACCATAATACGAGCCGTAGCGTAAAGTACATTTTTCGAGGAAAGGTTGGATGACGTCGCCGAATGACATCTGTAAGATGCGTGCGGATTTTGATCCGATTTGGACTGTATGATGTGTGCAGACACTGTTTCCCTGAATGCCGGCGTCACAAACTGCGGTGTCGGCGGCCTGGCAGGATGCGTTTGATCGAGGTTCGAAAGCTAGTTCTGCGCCGGAATCGGGAAATGTAGCAACGTACGATGGCGCTGACCGCAAACCTGACAGCTCTGGTTGCTGGTGCAGCGAGCAATTGACGCATAATTTAGCCCTGCTGACTATATCCTTGCGCTTGTAACAGTCCAGCGCCAAGAAGGATAGCGACGCAGGATGTGGTCGACGCCACAGTGATAACAAGGGTTATTCGAACGCCTTGAGTGCTCCTGTGGATTATGCACTCGCACGCGTTTCGTCTGGTCTGTTGAACCTGGGCCAGGATTGCAGTCGTACGACAAGCTTCGATTCTTAATCGCATCCATTATGACTAGCCGATCGTTCAGAAATTAATCCTTCCTAAAATTCTGTAACACAGACCTAAGAGCTTGGTGACAATCTGATTGAAGATTCACCAACTTGTCCAAATCTGAAACATCCGACTCAGGTTTCATATTGCCAAGTGTACGACTAAGGCCTGTGCACTCACCACCCCGAATAATTATATTATATATTAGAAAAATCTGTAATACTTGTCTCGCACACAACTTGGTAACTCACACAGTTTGCATACCAGAACCACACCACAAAGAGGAAGGGAAGAGATAAGGGCGTTTTGCAAAGTCCGGGTTGCCGTTATTGCGCTTATGTATCGATGTCTTCTTTGCACTGCTTCGTTGAGCCGGCGTGTCGATCTGACGCAGCCGCTATCTAACGGAATTTATTTAACAAAATTCTAATGAACTTTTTAAGAACTGTATTTGCTTTGCAGGTTCCCTCATTGACCACCATTTTAGTTGTGTCCCCTTGTATTAGGTCAACGAGGTGTCATTGTAAGAGAAGTTCCCAGGCAAAGGCAAACACTAAAGGATTACAAGTGTATGACAAAGTGCAAATTTCGTTAGACCGGTGGTTTACGTTCAGCGTTGTTCGACCGTGCAGACTTTTGCTTCTGGTTGCGTTCCTTTTTCTATGCTCTCGCCCTACATAGGTCCAGATGAGCGAACGATAAGCTGATCGGGTCCCTCTCAAACTATCGGGACAAGCAGTAGACTGAACAACTTCCATTGGAACAAGCCTTTGCCGGGTACTGTAAACGCTTTGAACTGCGCGTTTATTTGTCTGAAGGCAACGCATAGTCTCTACTTGCCCGCCTTCTTTTTAACCATTACAATGGGAGAGCTGCATGGGCTTCTTGAATGTTCTATAAATCCCATTTATAAAAGCTCGTCCACCTTTGCGTTGATCTCTCATTGAACTCTTGGGTTCTTAGGATATTATCTCTGTTTGATTGGCTTGTCATCCTTCATGGTGATTTGGTGCTCGGCTACGGTAGATGTTCCTGTCATGGTGCTGAATTCTGATAGCTGTTTGTCGAGAAATTGTTCTCTACTTCCTCTTCCTCACTTGAGTGTGAAACCATTGCCACCGACAATGGTTCCTCCAGCCATCCATTGTGGCATTTATTTGTAGGTATTCGCAATTCAAGACCGGCACATTTTATTTCCGCCCCGACTCCTGCAAGAAAATTCCATCCCAACACTGACTCGTGCACCACTCCTGGAATTATTAGAAGATTCATGTGCATTCGTTTGTTGGCAAACTCCACCGTGACTTCGAGCTGTGAGCTTATTTCGCTGCATCTTCCACCTGCCAACCTAACCTGCCGGGTTGTCCTTGTGATTCTTCCTTCGCCAGCCAGTGTATCCGCAAGCTCCTCGTTAATGAAACTTGACTTGGCTCCCGCGTCAGTTGGGGCCTTGTATGCGACTTCTCCAATTTCCACGGTCGCGGACAACTGCTGCTTTTCCTCGATCAGTTTGCCAGTTATTTGGAGTGGAGTCACTTCGCGACCCATGTGCGCTATTCTGCGACTGGGATCGGTGCGCTTTTTTCCGCTTTGTGGCAGCACGCTCCTGACGCCAACCTTGCCGCACACCCAGTAGAACAGTTGCTTCTGGTTTCGGCATCCTCGTGCCCAGTGTTCGTGCCCTCCACAACGGCGACATGCCTCCTGTGGGTTCATTGTAAGGGTTTGTGCATTGGCTCTTGGCATTGTTTTGCGTCTCATGTGAGTGGTGGTTGGTGGCCTCCATAAGTAGTTTATTGGCTGTCTTTGTTGTATTATATTAGATGGTGTCAACTGCCAATAGGACGATGTTTGCAGTTATCCTTGATTATCTCTAGGATTTTTTTTTTTGGCGAGAACCGAGTGGCCTTATCATCGTCGGCATGTCGACCATTTAGTCTTTGAGGCGTCAGACCTTTTGGGCGTCAGATGTAACGAACTGATTGTTGTTTGTCTGCTCGCTACAAATGACGTGCGACTAGCTCAGAAGTTGTGTGTGTTCGTCTCACCAAATGTATATAAACGTGACTATCCGACTGTCTAGTGAAAACGCACAGAATGTTAGAATGTATACTTGATTATCTTTATTTGCCGACTTAGGCCTCGCCCGGGACTAATGGTGACAAAAAAATGCCTTGACGCCTTCTCCGTTGAGTGGTGGGTGTTTCGCCGTCGCTCTCCTTCCACTGTTGTCGCTCCGGGATGCACAGTTGGTCGCCTCGTTGTTCGTTGATTCGGGATGTATCCGTTGTATTTGGCTTCGGGGCCGTGTGGGTTTAGCGATGCGTTACCTTTCGCAGACTAGGGTCAACAGGCACTGGGCGCTCAAAGATACGCAGCCACAGCCTCCTGTCCCTGGATCTCACGGCCGGTCAAACCAGACGCCTACACATTTTCTACCTGGCGGTTCAGGCGTACGCCGGAAGGCCGCCAATGCAGTCCCTGTGGCAGGACGCTAGGTTCACGACGAACGCCCTCGCCTCTTAGCCGTAGACTGAATACGTTGGAGTATAGCTCGTTTGCTGCTGGGCCTGCGTTGACCGCTCGTCGTTCATCGTTTCCCCGATGTTCTTGCTCTGCTCACGGCGCGCTATATCCTGGCTATGCTGTCTGCTTGTTCTTACAGGACCAGGTGCAGCGGGGTTTTGGCTCTCGGGATTCGGTCAGCTGCCTTTCTTGGGCTCTGGCGGTGAACAACTGTGCTCTTGGCTCATACGCCTCTCGAGACACCAGGGGTTCAGGCGTACGTCGGAATTCGTCAAGGCAATCCTTTTCACACGGCAGCTGGTTCTAGACAACTTTCCTTCCGAGCCACGGTTCTTTGTCGAAGGATTATTTTTATTCAACTCTGTCGGTATCGCCGAGCAATACGCAGAGCTCAAATCGCGACAGGAGATGGAACACAGCGCCTTGACTTAGCCGCGTGATGCCTTAAGGATCTCAGCTACCTGTATCTCAGTACCGTTATTCCCTTTTGCACACGGCTCGTGGACTCTCCGGTATCGCCCTCTCGCTCTAACGTCGTCTTTTTCTTTCTGTGCACACGGCACCACACTCTCTCGCCGCTCTACCATTACTACGTGCGAAGTGCGAAGTTATTTAACTCCTCATAATACATATTATTTTCCTTCTTGTTTTTCCCATGGTTTGGGAGGTAATCGGTGCTTTCTTACTATTTTTGATTATATGATTGAAGAGTCCATAATCGATGTTTGGTTTTTTGCTGGTCGCATTAAAAATCCTTCTATGCGTTCACTTTAGGTGTGGTTTTTAACATATTTTCAGAATTATTTAGTTTCCGACACCACCAAATAGAGATCTGCCTTTCCGGAACTGGTCAATGAGGTCGGTCCCTGCTTTTGGGTGGCTCAGAGGGATCCGCAGCTTGTTCTGTTTCGTAAATATGGCGTTTACTGGGCTAATCTTTTGAGAACAACGGCGCTAGTCTTGTGATGGAGCGCTTGTATACGCAGAGGTCTTTTTGATATCGGCTACCCGAACACGTGTGTCCTCACCCGATAAGTCTTGATGATTCCTGCCATTGTCCAACTCAACTGGTATGTGATCTTTCCTGACCAAAACCAGTAGACCTTCCCGAACATTTGGTGGTTTTTCACTTATGTCTAGCCTTAAGCTCCTGTAAGTGTTCAGCTAACAATTGTTTCCAGAACGCTTGTTTCGTTCTATAAATTTTTCCTGGCGAACAATGTTAACGTCAGGTGACGCCTTTGAATATTTTCCAATAAGGTAATGTCCTGGGGTAAGCGGAGCTATAGGGACTGGATCGATTGACTGAGAATTGAGGATTGCCTCAATTTTTACCATGGGTGTATCAAGCGGATTTTACAGCTGCTTCCCAAAGGCCTCCAAATGATGGTGGTATGAATTTAAATTCAACTTTCCGTTTACTGCTATTGTTTAAAATTTGATCTTTTGCCTTCTCATTGAAGATAGAATGCTCAAAATTTTTAAGTTGGTTATTGGAATCGGCGCCTGTAGTGGTTTTCCATGATCTGTTGCATCAACCTAGGCATTGCTATAGTATAGCTTAAACTGCTGTGGCTCTTAGTACCTGACCCCGCAAAGCCTATTTTTTTCGTGATTTTTCCAAAGAAGCATCCCTAAAATAGGATCGTTATCAACAATAGGAAGTGTAGCACTCCAGTAATAACGCGTGCGTTTCGGTTTAATATATTTATTTGTTCAGTCGTTGACCGCTCGGTCTCGTTGCCTATATTCGACTCCTCCTTGAACTCAACATACGATGCAATCCACCTTGCGTCGTGGTGAATTTATGGTTCCCTTGTTGGGCTCGAATTCCGAAACCCTGGTACGGGTTCCCACATCTCTCCAGACGCAGTTTTAGTCCTTCCTGTGGCATCTTGAGGTGGGCTCCGCATCAATTTGTTTGGCTGAGGATGATTCATCAGTCCTTTTCGGGGATTGGCCCTCCTCCGACTGAACTGCAGCAGAGGATTCGACTTTCTTAAGATGACTGACGTTCCTTGTATATGACTTTCCATTTCTGGTTACCTGAGCCACATCCCCGACTCTGCTGGTCACCTCGTAAACCGTTGGATCGAAAGTTGGTGTTAGCTTGTGGGGGAAAATAACATTTTTAATTAGAACCCTGTCACCTACAGTTAATTCAATATCTCCTGCTCTTCTAGCTGCATCTGCTATCTTCTTCCCTTTTTCTTTCTGGTACATATCCCTATCTCTTTCCTCCGAGTCCACACCCTGATCCGAAATATCCTGAATTCCGGGAATTTTATCTCGTATCGTCCGATTGTACATCAGCTGCGTTGGAGTTGCACCCGTTGTACTATGCGGTGTTACATTATACATTAGAACGAATTTTTGCAACTCTTTCTTGTTGTTACTTCTCTCGCATATGCGATTTTGAGACGTTTAACAAGTGATTTATTCATATTCTCCACCTCTCCGTTCGCTTGTGGCCAATATGGAGGAGTTGTACGCAACTCGATCCCGTTTGTTGTCCAAAATTCTTTGAATTCCGCGCTTATGAACTGTCGACCGTTGTCTCTTCCTCCTCTCGGTTATTATAACCTTTGATGTGATGCTCCTCGTTATTTTGTACTCCATATATCGGAGTAATAATCGATTAGTACCAAAATGTATTCTCCGTTTGGTAGCGGGCCTAACAGATCGGTTGCCAAACACATCCATGGGCCATTTGAAACGAGTGCCTCTTCATTGGGGCCGGACGTACCGGAGTAGACACCAAAACAAAATGCCTACGACAGGTTTTTACGAATTCTTCAGCCACTCTATCCATTCGCCGCCGCTTCATTGCATTCTCGCCTGGGTGACCCTCATGTGCTAACTCCAACACTTTCCGTCGCAGATCTTTCGGAATCACTAGCTTTGTTCCTCTTAGCAGAATATTACCGAGCGTAGATACTTCAAATCGAAACGGATAGAATGGACTCGATGTAGCTAGCTTCCACGAATCCTCCTTTAGGCACGTCATTGCATCTATTATTTCCTCATCATGAGTACTACTTTCAGCTATCTCTGAGATTGATAACGAAACTGGTATTGAATTTGAGACGATATGAAATATGTTTTTCTCCCCCTGCCAATCGAATGAGTTTGACTCGGTTTCCTGGACAGTCTCGACAATGAGTCTGCATGTTTTCTTTTCCTGGCTTATACACAACGATTGTAGGCGTAGGAGCCACCTTTCGATGCGGGCTGGCTTCCGAGGGCTTAAATATGGCCTCAAGAGGCTTGTGGTCGGTTACTAGGTCAAATTCTAATCCGATCAAATAAAAATAAAACTTTTCTACCGAGAGTATCTTTTTTCTACATCTGATAAACTCTTGCTGGCAAACGAGATAATACGGGGAATTCTATCTTTGTCAAGTTGCACCAATACCGCACCTAAGGCTACTGGACTAGCGTCCGCAATCAATTTAGTCCGATCCGTTAAGGTAAATAGGACAGCATGGGGACTACCGAAACCTTTTTCTTTAACTGATTAAAGGCTAACTTCTGCGCCCACCCCATATGAATTTCTCGTTTAATTTGGTCAATGCTCTCAATGGTTCTGTCGTATCCGCCAAATCGGGTATAAATTTCCCACATACGTGACCAAACCCAAAAAACTGCGGACCTCTTCCTTATTTTTGGGTTCTCTAAAGTTTTGTATTACCTCAATCTTATCTGGATCCGCTCAATCCCCTGTCGGAGAGGATATGACCAAGGAATTTTAGTTAGTTGTCCGCCAAACACACTTCTCCTCGTTGAGTAACACATTACGTTCCACAAAAACATTTTTCACCTTGCTCAGCGCCGTGTCGTGCTCATCGAGGGTATTGCCAAACACTATAACGTCATCAATATAGTTTATGGCATTTGGGCACTGTGCCAGCATCTCCTCCATCAGCCTCTGGAAAATCTCCGGAGCTGAGTTCACTCCAAATAGCAACCTCTTATACCTGAACAGCCCACGATGTGTAATGAATGTCATTGTCTCACGGCTCGAATCGTCAAGCTCAAGTTGGTGATAAGTTCTTTAGATCGAGTCGAAAAAGTATTTAGCGTTCTTTAGTTTGGTCATCAATGAGTCGAACGTCGGAAGAGGATAATTCTCCCTTTTTATGGCTTTATTTGCTCTGCGCATGTCCAAACGCATTCGAATATCTCCACATTCTTTAAATACGATGACAATTGGCGATATCCAAGCGCTCGGCCCAGTCACTGGCTCTATAATATCAAATTTTAGGGTTCTTCTAGTTTTGTGTTTACCTTGCGCTCCAGCGCCGTCGGGACTCGCCTCATGGGTTGTTTGACAGGCACCACCGTTGGATCAATTGAAAGCCTTATCTGAACATCTTTCCATTTGGGGAACGCCCCAATCTGCTCAACTCGATTTATGTTTAACCCTAGTTTTAAAACATTGAATTTAATCGCGGTATCACATCCTAGTAGTGATTGTCTGCTATTTTCTATAACGTAAAACGTAGCAATCACCTCCGGGTCCCTTCTTACGCCTATCGGAGCTTCAAATACCCTCAATATTTTGAGAGGTTGATCTGAAGCATAGAACCGAACTGGTTCGATGATTTAGTGCGGATGTTGAAAATGGTTGCCTGGTCGTCGATTAGCTTCTGCCAATCTGCTTGACTGCATAGATTGTGTTTGGAACCAGAGTCGATAACCACCGGAGTAGTTCATCGACTTGATCACTGATGATCTGCTGCATGGCCGGGTTCTTTGGGAAATACCGCTGCTTCAGTGGCTTTTCGTCCCGCATGACTATTTGGTGCTCCGCGATGTGGGTCACCCCGGCCAATCCGTCGAATTGCTTCAGCTCTTCCTCGAGGAACGCTAGGGTTCGGGGTTCCATAGGCTCGCCGGTGAGTGTCTGTGGCTGCTGTTCTTCCAGACATTCGGCGATGGCGGCGAGATTTGCTGTAAGCTTATCGTGATTGGTCTGGTTTCGGAACGGGTTCCTCTCACGGGCCACTCCTGCATCCGCTAGTGGAGTCAACCCGTACTTGCTGGCCCCTCCGGTAACCG
>JAYMZC010000334.1:0-18317 GCA_036346975.1 Drosophila prolongata
AAGTGTCATTTACAGAAAAAAACTGCATTTGAACAATTTTTGAAAAAAATGACGACCACCACCCTTATGACAACGCCAAAATCCGGATAAATCAGCTCGATTTTTCGGTATTTTAATCAAAACCCTGGGAAATAGTGGTCGAATGTTGGAATAGCATACCTCGTTGAATTCGTTACAAAATTTTCAACAAAGTGTTATTTACAGAAAAAAAACTGCATTTGAACAATTTTTGAAAAAAGTGACGATGACCCCCCAAAAAATGATGACCCCCAACCTTATGACAACGCCAAAATTTTGAACAATTTTTGAAAAAAATGACGACCACCACCCTTATGGCAACGCCAAAATCCGGATACAATCAGCTCGATTTTTCGGTATTTTAATCAAAACCCTGGGAAATAGTGGTCGAATGTTGGAATGGCATACCTCGTTGAATTCGTTACAAAATTTTCATCAAAGTGTTATTTTCAGAAAAAAAAACTGCATTTGAACAATTTTTGAAAAAAGTGACGACCCCCACCCTTATGACAACGCCAAAATCCGAAGAAAATCATCCTCGATTTTCGGTATTTTAATCAAAATCCTGGGAAATAGTGGTCCAATGTTGGAATGGCATACCTCGTTGAATTCGTTACAAAATTTCCAACAAAGTGTCATTTACAGAAAAAAAACTGCATTTGAACAATTTTTGAAAAAAAATGACGACCCCCACCCTGATGACAACGCCAAAATCCGAAGAAAATCACCTCGATTTTTCGGTTTTTTTAATCAAAACCCTGGGAAATAGTGGTCGAATGTTGGAATGGCATACCTCGTTCAATTCGTTACAAAATTTCCAAAAAAAGTGTCATTTACAGAAAAAAAACTGCATTTGAACAAATTTTTGAAAAAAAAATGATGACCCCCAACCTTATGACAACGCCAAAATCCGAAGAAAATCCCCTCTATTTTCGGTATTTTAATCAAAACCCAGGGAAATAGTGGTCGAATTTTTGAATGGCATTCCTCGTTGAATTCGTTACAAAAAAAAACTGCATTTGAACAAATTTTTGACAAAAAAATGACGACCCCCACCCTTATGACAACGCCAAAATCCGAAGAAAATCACCTCGATTTTCGGTATTTTAATCAAAACCCTGGGAAATAGTGGTCGAATGTTGGAATGGCATACCTCGTTGAATTCGTTACAAAATTTCCAACAAAGTGTCATTTACAGAAAAAAAAACTGCATTTAACAATTTTTGAAAAAAATGACGACCCCCACCCTTATGACAACGCCAAAATCCGGATAAAATCAGCTCGATTTTTCGGTATTTTAATCAAAACCCTGGGAAATAGTGGTCGAATGTTGGCATGGCATACCTCGTTGAATTCGTTACAAAATTTCCAACAAAGTGTCATTTACAGAAAAAAAACTGCATTTGAACAATTTTGAAAAAAATGACGACCCCCACCCTTATGACAACGCCAAAATCCGAAGAAAATCACCTCCATTTTCGGTATTTTAATCAAAACCCTGGGAAATAGTGGTCGAATGTTGGAATGGCATACCTCGTTGAATTCGTTACAAAATTTCCAACAAAGTGTCATTTACAGAAAAAAAACTGCATTTGAACAATTTTTGAAAAAAAATGACGACCCCCACCCTGATGACAACGCCAAAATCCGAAGAAAATCACCTCGATTTTTCGGTTTTTTAATCAAAACCCTGGGAAATAGTGGTCGAATGTTGGAATGGCATACCTCGTTCAATTCGTTACAAAATTTCCAAAAAAAGTGTCATTTACAGAAAAAAAACTGCATTTGAACAAATTTTTGAAAAAAAAATGATGACCCCCAACCTTATGACAACGCCAAAATCCGAAGAAAATCCTCTCGATTTTCGGTATTTTAATCAAAACCCAGGGAAATAGTGGTCGAATTTTTGAATGGCATTCCTCGTTGAATTCGTTACAAAATTTCCAACAAAGTGTCATTTACAGAAAAAAAATTGCATTTGAACAAAGTTTTGAAAAAAAAATGACGACCCCCACCCTTATGACAACGCCAAAATCCGAAGAAAATCACCTCGATTTTCGGTATTTTAATCAAAACCCTGGGAAATAGTGGTCGAATGTTGGAATGGCATACCTCGTTCAATTCGTTACAAAATTTCCAACAAAGTGTCATTAACTGAAAAAAAACTGCATTTGAACAAATTTAAAAAAAAAAATGACGACCCCCACCCTTATGACAACGCCAAAATCCGAAGAAAATCACCTCGATTTTCGGTATTTTAATCAAAACCCTGGGAAATAGTGGTCGAATGTTGGAATGGCATACCTCGTTGAATTCGTTACAAAATTTCCAACAAAGTGTCATTTACAAAAAAAAAACTGCATTTGAACAATTTTTGAAAAAAATGACGACCCCCACCCTTAAGACAACGCCAAAATCCGGATAAAATCAGCTCGATTTTTCGGTATTTTAATCAAAACCCTGGGAAATAGTGGTCGAATGTTGGCATGGCATACCTCGTTGAATTCGTTACAAAATTTCCAACAAAGTGTCATTTACAGAAAAAAAACTGCATTTGAACAATTTTTGAAAAAAAATGACGACCCCCACCCTTATGACAACGCCAAAATCCGAAGAAAATCACCTCCATTTTCGGTATTTTAATCAAAACCCTTGGAAATAGTGGTCGAATGTTGGAATGACATACCTCGTTGAATTCGTTACAAAATTTCCAACAAAGTGTCATTTACAGAAAAAAAACTGCATTTGAACAATTTTTGAAAAAAAATGACGACCCCCACCCTGATGACAACGCCAAAATCCGAAGAAAATCAAAACAGAAAAAAACTGAACAACACCAAAATCCGGATAAAATCAGCTCGATTTTTCGGTATTTTAATCAAAACCCTGAGAAATAGTGGTCGAATGTTGGAATGGCATACTTCGTTGAATTCGTTACAAGTACACAAAGCAACCAAAAGAAGACAAATCTACAAATAGAACAGCTCGTCCTCGAAAAGCGACGCTTACGTCGAGAGTGGCAACTCCACAGATCACCATCTGCTAGGCAAAGCTTCAAATATGCCTCACGTCAACTCACAAAAGCTTTACAGCAAGAAGAAGCACTTGTCCACCGACGCTACATAGAGCAATTGTCAACATCTAGCACAAAACACTCACTATGGAGAGCTCACCCTACTCTAAGCTCACCGAAAGTAACCGTGATGCCTATTAGAAACCCCACAGGCGGCTGAGGCGCGCAGCGATGCAGACAGAGCCAGCACGTTTGCCAACCACCTTAAAAATATCTTCCAACCAAATCCTGCCACTAGTGCGTTCACCTTGCCGACTTTACCACATGAGCCTCAGCTTCAACATGAACCAATTGAGTTTCGCCCAAACGAAATCGTTAACATCATCAAAAATCAGCTGAATCCGAAAAAATCCCCGGGCTGCGACCTCATAACTCCCAAAATGATCATTGAGCTCCCATATTGCGCCGTTTCGCACTATCACCCAGCTTTTTAATGCCATCGCAAAACTTGGCCACTTTCCAGTGAGATGGAAAAAGTCGATTATAATAATGATAGCAAAGCCAGGAAAAGACCACACAATTCCCACGTCGTATAGACCTATTAAGCCTACTCTCATGCTTATCTAAACTCTTTGAAAAATGCGTATTGATTCGGATAAACACATACCTAAGAATCCAGGAAGGAATTCCGTCACATCAATTTGGGTTTCGTGAAAAGCACGGAACAATTGAGCAGGTCAACCGGATAACTTCAGAAATTCGGAACGCGTTCGAAAAACGAGAGTACTGTACTGCCATATTTTTAGACGTCTCTCAAGCATTTGATAGAGTTTGGCTAGAAGGTCTAATGTACAAGATCAAGACAATGCTCCCCTACAACACCCATAAGCTTCTAGAGTCTTACCTCTACGACAGAAAATTTGCTGTTCGATGCAACACTGCTATAACTGACGATTTCACTATTGGAGCTGGAGTTCCTCAAGGAAGCGTGCTTGGGCCAACATTATATGTCCTCTACAAAGCAGACATCCCAACAAGCACACGACTAACAACATCAACGTTTGCTGATGATACAGTCATTCTCAGCCGCTCAAAATGCCCGATGCAAGCAACTGCGCAGCTCGCTCTTCATCTGGTCGATGTAGAAAAGTGGCTATCAGATTGGCGAATTAAAGTGAACGAACAAAAATGCAAGCACGTCACGTTCACAATGAACAGGCAAAACTGCCCGCCGCTCATGTTAAACCATACTCTACTCCCGCAAGCAAACGAAGTGACATATCTAGGAGTACACCTCGACAGAAGACTCACATGGCGCCGTCACATTGAAGCCAAAAGAACACACCTAAAGCTAAAAGCCAGTAGCCTTCATTGGCTTATCAACGCTCGGTCTCCCCTTAGTCTTGAATATAAAGTCCTGCTGTATAACTCGGTACTAAAACCTATATGGATGTACGGCTCTCAGTTATGGGGGAATGCCAGCAATAGCAATATTGACATAGTCCAGCGAGCTCAGTCGAAGATCTTGAGAACAATCACCGGGGCACCGTGGTACGTTCGCAACGAAACCATACATCGCGACTTAAACATTCTACCAGTCAAAGAAGTGATCGCAGAACAGAAGGAAAAGTACTTTACCAAGCTATCGTTGCACCCTAACCACCTGGCGAGAGGTCTTACAAGGTTGATCAACCAATCACGCCTTCGTCGCAATGACTTACCCACCCAGCGACCGACTTGAGGCACGCGCAACCAGAATGCAGTCTTATTATACTGTTAGTTAAATTTTAATGTTAAGATTCGTAAACTTATTGTTAGTCTCAAAATTAAGAGAAGATTCTATTGAAACTATCGTAACAACACTGTAACCTCTAGAACTTAATATGTATCGATAGTTTGTTTTGAAGTCACTATAAGTATCGAATAAAAGGTATTCCGTTTCTATATACTCAACCAAGCTGGACGTTCTTTCTTTTACTCAAGCGGGAATAACATCAAGAGGTTATGGGCCCAGGGCACACACATACATAAACAAGTATGGGCCACGTGATTTTTGAGTAAAAAATATTTCGAGAAGTTGTGAAATAGCAGCGGCTCTTGCGTTACGAATGCAAGCAGTCAGTTTCTTCGAAATCGGAATCGGATCGTTTTATTGAAAGTTTCAACATGAGTTCGCTATACCAAATCGACAACTTGGAAGAAAAGAATTATGATTCTTGGCATATTCAGATGCGCAGCGTACTGGTTCACGCGGAGCTATGGGATGTGGCGTCAGGCGAGTTGAAACGGGAAGATGCTGGTGAAAACGACGATTGGCCAAGATGGGACAGTAAGGCTCTGGCCATGATTACCCTCAGCGTTAAAACATCGCAGCTAAGTTACATCAAAACGTGTACGACATCATTTGAGGCTTGGACAAAACTGAAGGAGGTGCATCAACCGAGTGGTCCAGTCAGAAAAGTATCACTCTACAAAACGTTGCTGAGTTTGAAGATGGAAGACGGCCAAAATGTTTCCAGTCACCTTAATGCGTTCAGCGAAGTTTTGGATCAGCTCTCGTCGGTGGGAATTGAGATAAGTGAGGAGCTGCGAGCAATAATTCTTCTATCAAGCCTTCCCAAGGAGTACGAAAATTTTGTAGTCGCCATCGAGACGCGCGACACACTGCCGGAATTCGAGGTACTGCGAATCAAGGTCAAAGAAGAGGGAGAGAGACGATCTCAATCTGGAACGAGCGACATGCACGCACAGGCTTTCGTTGCAAACACTGCAAAGCCAGTTTCCAAAAAAGATTAGAAGAATGTCATATGTTATAACTGTGGCAAGCGTGGACATGTCAAGGCCGAGTGTCGGTTGGAAAAAAAGAAGCATGTTCTAACTGGTCAAAAGCAGTGCAGCTTATTGGGAGCTCTGGATGCGGATAGCTTTGGTCGCACAAAATGGTGTTTGGATAGCGGAGCTACAAGCCACATGTGCTGTAATGAAGACTTGTTTACAACCCTGGAGAAGCATACCGAGACGATTGGATTAGCTGGAGACGGATTTCTGCAGGCGGAGGGAAAAGGAGTAGTCAAGCTAAAGACAGATCGATATACAATTGTACTAAACGATGTCCTATTTGTTCCTAAGATGAAGGGAAATTTTATGTCCGTTAGTCAAACCGTTTCTAAAGGCAATTTGGTGCACTTTAACGAAAAGCACGCAAAGATTATTCAGAACGGGGAGTGTATATTGCAAGTAAACAAAAATGGAAATCTATATACATTCGAAGAAAAGTCCAATCAGTGTTTTGCTGTTTCCAATGCCGATGGTATTTTATGGCACATGCGATATGGCCACATTAATTATCGCAGTCTGGCTGATATTGTGAAGAAGAAAATGGTTCGTGGAATTGAAGGTTGTAATTTACCACAAAACACCTCCTGTAAAACATGCATGTTGAGCAAAATAACCGTGCAACCGTTCCCACATAAATCTAAAAGCCGAGCCAGTGAAGTATTGGAACTTGTTCATACAGATGTATGCGGTCCTTTTAGAACAAGATCACTGGGTGGAAATCGATATTTTCTCACGTTCATCGATGACAAGTCACGTCGCATGTTTGTTTACTTTCTGAAAGGCAAAGACGAGGTATTCTCAAAGTTCGTGGAATTTAAGGAGCTCGTGGAGAGGCAAACTGGAAAGCTTCTAAAGTGTATACGAAGCGACAACGGAAAGGAATTTGTCAACGTAACCTTTGACAATTTTCTCAAAGCGAATGGGATCAGGCGGCAGTTGACAATCCCGTACAGCCCACAACAAAACGGCGTAGCGGAGAGGGCTAACCGTACGTTAGTGGAGATGGCCCGATGCTTGCTGACGCAGTCTGGACTGGTGGAGTCTCTATGGGGAGAAGCTATATACACAGCCGTGTATCTACGAAACAGATCGCCTACAAACGCGCTAGAAGACATGACTCCGATGGAAGCGTGGAACGGTAAAAAACCATCAATATCTCATTTTAAAGTTTTTGGTTCTTTCGCAGTTGCATTGGATAAGGGCCACACACGAAGTAAATTCAAGCAAAAAGGAAAGGAATACCGAATGGTCGGTTATTCTCGAACTGCCAAAGGGTATAGGCTCTACGACCCTAGCACTGGACAAGTTATCGAAAAGAGAGATGTACTTTTCGACGAGCGAGCTGATAGCATGTCAAAGGATGCTGGACTCGTGGTGTTTGACCTACCACAAGGCGGTGGTGATTCAAACGCCAAACTGGAGGCTGAGAGGGACAACTGCAGCAACGATGTAGGCCTCACGTGGCGAAGGTCAACCCCGGGTCGCACGGATACGGCAGTTCGGACGACGAAAGCTCATACGACCAGGACAAGGTCGGCATAAAAAATGATCACAGCAGCGACGATTTCATCAGCGCAGAAGATGAGAACAGCGCAGAAGATGAGGACAGCGCAGAAGATGAGGACAGCGCAGAGGATGAGGACACCGGAAGGAATGAGGACAACGCCCAAGACGCAAAACGAGTGGGTCCTGGCAGACCTAAACTAATTCGCACGGGCAAACCTGGACGCCCGCGAAAGCAATTCAATGTTTTAGGAGCAGCAATCAGCAGCGACGTATTTATTCCGCTAAGCTACGAAGAAGCAATTAGATGTCCTGATTCTGAATTATGGTTGAAAGCGATGACTCGAGAGTACGAAGCTCTTATGAACAACCATACTTGGCAGACGGTAAATCTTCCCAAGACAGAACGCGCTATAGGCTGCAAATGGGTTTTTACTGTGAAGAGGGATGCCAATGGCCAAGTGCAGCGATATAAGGCACGGCTAGTAGCCAAGGGTTGCTCACAACAGTATGGAATTAATTACTCGGAGACTTTTTCACCTGTCTGTCGAATGGAGAGCATTCGTTTCATACTTGCCCTGGCTGCACAGTTAAAACTATATTTGCACCAGATGGATGTCTGTACGGCTTATCTAAATAGCAATTTAACAGACACTGTTTACATGAAACAACCATGCGGATTTCTGGACAAAGATCACGCGGACGGCGTGCTTTTGCTAAAGAAGGCAATTTATGGCCTTAAACAGTCTGGAAGAGAGTGGAACTGTAAACTGGATGGAGTTCTGCGTGGCATTGGTTTCAACCCATGTAAAAACGAGCCATGTCTATACATGAATTCAAGTGGACCGCACTTATTCTTGTATACGTGGACGACCTGATCATAGCTTGTCAAGATAAAAATGATCTCATGAGTATTAAAAGCAAGATATCTCAGTCTTTCGAATGTGTCGATCACGGACAGTTGCACATGTTTCTTGGAATGGAAGTTCAGCGAGAAGGCGAATTGGGCGAGATAATGCTGAGTCAAACTTTATATATTGAGAATCTGCTTCAGCGACACGGCATTGGGGATTGTAGAGCAGCTACAACTCCACTGGATGCAGGATTCCAAATCACATGCGACAAAGAGGGATGCGAAAGAATCAACGAGAAGATATTTCAAGCGGTCATAGGAGAACTCATGTGGCTGGCGCTATCATCAAGGCCAGACATTTTACATTCAGTATCTAAATTGGCGCAGCGCAATAAGGATCCCCATATTGAGCATTGGACAGGAGTAAAACATGTACTCAGATATTTGGCATCGACAAAAGACCTTAAATTGCATTACAAAATAAGCAATGAGCCTTTGGCTCTCAGTAGTACAGAAGCCGAATACATGGCTTTATCATCCGCATGCAAGGAGGCGATTTCATTGAGACGACTTATTTTGGAGATCCGTTGCGGAGAATCTAAAACATCAACAGTTATGCATACTGACAATTTAAGCGCTCAACAGTTGGCAAAGAATCCAGTACATCATTCAAGATCAAAACACATAGATATCAGGTATCACTTTGTAAGAGATGTAGTTAAGGAAGGGCAGATTATTTTGAAGTATCTTTCAACTAAACAGATGATTGCAGATATATTAACAAAGAACCTTCAGAAACAAAAACATTGTGAGCTTACTAAAAAGTTAAGTTTGTATTAAAATATAAAATGAGAGCTTACATTGAGGAAGGGTATTGAAACTATCGTAACAACACTGTAACCTCTAGAACTTAATATGTATCGATAGTTTGTTTTGAAGTCACTATAAGTATCGAATAAAAGGTATTCCGTTTCTATATACTCAACCAAGCTGGACGTTCTTTCTTTTACTCAGCAGTTAGTTAAATACAAAAAAAAACGAGGACGGAAGCTAACTTCGGCAAGCCGAAGTTTTAATACCCTTGCAGACTTTGCCGAAATTGCTAAAATTGAAAAAGTAGCGAAAGGAATAAGGTATACATAAATAAACTAGATTTGCATCGTTTAATGTCAATTGCTTTTATACTGCAAAAATGTCATATAAAAATAGAAAAAAGGGATACTTTCGCAGCCTTTAACTAATTTTCATTCGGAAGCTATAAGAAATAGACGTCCGATCGGCAAGCGCTTTTATCCTAATCAAGATATGCGTAAATAAATAAGACTTGGAAAAATTTATGTCAGTAGCTTACACACTACGCGAAAAAAATTCAGAAAATCGTCAAATTTTGACCGATTTCACCCTGTTGTTCCTATGGGAGCTGTAGGATATAGACGTCCGATCGTCACGTGCTTTTACCCTAATCAAGGTATGCATAAAAAAATACGATTTGGAAAGATTCATGTCAATTGCTTATATACTGTGCGAAATATCCTAAAAATCATTAAATTTTAACTGATTTCACCCTATTGTTCCTATGGGAGCTATAGGATATAGACGTCCGATCGCCAAGCGCTTTTTCCCTGATCAAGGTATGCATAAACGAGGACGGAAGCTAACTTCGGCAAGCCGAAGTTTTAATACCCTTGCAGACTTTGCCGAAATTGCTAAAACTGAAAAAGTAGCGAAAGGAATAAGGTATACATAAATAAACTAGATTTGCATCGTTTAATGTCAATTGCTTTTATACTGCAAAAATGTCATATAAAAATAGAAAAAAGGTATACTTTCGCAGCCTTTAACTAATTTTCATTCGGAAGATATAAGAAATAGACGTCCGATCGGCAAGCGCTTTTACCCTAATCAAGATATGCGTAAATAAATAAGACTTGGAAAAATTTATGTCAGTAGCTTACACACTACGCGAAAAAATTCAGAAAATCGTCAAATTTGGACCGATTTCACCCTGTTGTTCCTATGGGAGCTGGAGGATATAGAAGTCCGATCGTCACGTGCTTTTACCCTAATCAAGGTATGCATAAAAAAATACGATTTGGAAAGATTCATGTCAATTGCTTATATACTGTGCGAAATAACCTAAAAATCATTAAATTTTAACTGATTTCACCCTATTGTTCCTATGTGAGCTATAGGATATAGACGTCCGATCGCCAAGCGCTTTTACCCTGATCAAGGTATGCATAAAAAATAAGATTTGGAAAGATTTATGTTAATAGCTTTTACACTGCGCGAAATATCATCCATTCTTGAAAGTTATATCCGATTGTTCCTATGGAAGCTATAGGATATAGACGTCCGATCAGCACGCGCTTTTACCTTGATAAAGGAATATAAAAAAATACGATTTGAAAAAATTTATAGCAATAGCTTTTACACAGCGCGAAATATTCTGAAAAACATAAAATTTGGACCGATTTTACCCTATTGTTCCTATGGGAGCTATAGGATATAGACGTCCGATCGCCACGCGCTTTTTCCCTGATCAAGGTATGCATAAAAAAATACGATTTGAAAAGATTCATGTCAATAGCTTTTACACTGCGCGAAATATCATCAATTCTTGCTAGATATATCCGATTGTTCCTATGGGAGCTATAGACGTCCGATCGGGGCGATTTTCAAACTTGATCTGCGTACACATGTTTTAGGACGAGTGTGAAAGTTTCAGATCGCTAGCTTTTAAACTGATCTCGCAAACGGTATTGAAACAGACGGACAGACGGACAGACGGACGGACGGACAGACGGACAGACGGACATGGCTATATCGACTCCCCTATTGATCCTGATCAAGAATATATATACTTTATAGGGTCGGAAACGTCTTCTTCACTGCGTTACAAACTTCTGACCAAATTTATAATACCCTCTGCAAGGGTATAAAAAATACGATTTGGAAAGATTCATGTCAATAGCTTTTACACTACGCGAAAAATCATCAATTCTTGCTAGATATATCCGATTGTTCCTATGGGAGCTATAGGATATAGACGTCCGATCGCCAAGCGCTTTTACCCTGATCAAGGTATGCATAAAAAAAAAAGATTTGGAAAGATTTATGTTAATAGCTTTTACACTGCGCGAAATATCTTCCATTCTTGAAAGTTATATCCGATTGTTCCTATAGAAGCTATAGGATATAGACGTCCGATCAGAACGCGCTTTTACCTTGATGAAGGAATGCATAAAAAAATACGATTTGAAAAAATTTATAGCAATAGCTTTTACACAGCGCGAAATATTCTGAAAAACATAAAATTTGGACCGATTTTACCCTATTGTTCCTATGGGAGCTATAGGATATAGACGTCCGATCGCCACGCGCTTTTTCCCTGATCAAGGTATGCATAAACGAGGACGGAAGCTAACTTCGGCAAGCCGAAGTTTTAATACCCTTGCAGACTTTGCCGAAATTGCTAAAACTGAAAAAGTAGCGAAAGGAATAAGGTATACATAAATAAACTAGATTTGCATCGTTTAATGTCAATTGCTTTTATACTGCAAAAATGTCATATAAAAATAGAAAAAAGGTATACTTTCGCAGCCTTTAACTAATTTTCATTCGGAAGCTATAAGAAATAGACGTCCGATCGGCAAGCGCTTTTACCCTAATCAAGATATGCGTAAATAAATAAGACTTGGAAAAATTTATGTCAGTAGCTTACACACTACGCGAAAAAATTCAGAAAATCGTCAAATTTGGACCGATTTCACCCTGTTGTTCCTATGGGAGCTGGAGGATATAGACGTCCGATCGTCACGTGCTTTTACCCTAATCAAGGTATGCATAAAAAAATACGATTTGGAAAGATTCATGTCAATTGCTTATATACTGTGCGAAATATCCTAAAAATCATTAAATTTTAACTGATTTCACCCTATTGTTCCTATGTGAGCTATAGGATATAGACGTCCGATCGCCAAGCGCTTTTACCCTGATCAAGGTATGCATAAAAAATAAGATTTGGAAAGATTTATGTTAATAGCTTTTACACTGCGCGAAATATCATCCATTCTTGAAAGTTATATCCGATTGTTCCTATGGAAGCTATAGGATATAGACGTCCGATCAGCACGCGCTTTTACCTTGATAAAGGAATGCATAAAAAAATACGATTTGAAAAAATTTATAGCAATAGCTTTTACACAGCGCGAAATATTCTGAAAAACATAAAATTTGGACCGATTTTACCCTATTGTTCCTATGGGAGCTATAGGATATAGACGTCCGATCGCCACGCGCTTTTTCCCTGATCAAGGTATGCATAAAAAAATACGATTTGAAAAGATTCATGTCAATAGCTTTTACACTGCGCGAAATATCATCAATTCTTGCTAGATATATCCGATTGTTCCTATGGGAGCTATAGACGTCCGATCGGGGCGATTTTCAAACTTGATCTGCGTACACATGTTTTAGGACGAGTGTGAAAGTTTCAGATCGCTAGCTTTTAAACTGATCTCGCAAACGGTATTGAAACAGACGGACAGACGGACAGACGGACGGACGGACAGACGGACAGACGGACATGGCTATATCGACTCCCCTATTGATCCTGATCAAGAATATATATACTTTATAGGGTCGGAACCGTCTTCTTCACTGCGTTACAAACTTCTGACCAAATTTATAATACCCTCTGCAAGGGTATAAAAAATACGATTTGGAAAGATTCATGTCAATAGCTTTTACACTGCGCGAAAAATCATCAATTCTTGCTAGATATATCCGATTGTTCCTATGGGAGCTATAGGATATAGACGTCCGATCGGGGCGATTTTCAAACTTGATCTGCGTACACATGTTTTAGGACGAGTGTGAACGTTTCAGATCGCTAGCTTTTAAACTGAGCTCGCAAACGGTATTGAAACAGACGGACAGACGGACAGACGGACGGACGGACAGACGGACAGACGGACATGGCTATATCGACTCCCCTATTGATCCTGATCAAGAATATATATACTTTATAGGGTCGGAAACGTCTCCTTCACTGCGTTACAAGCTTCTGACCAAATTTATAATACCCTCTGCAAGGGTATAAAAAATTCGTTACAAAATTTCCAACAAAGTGTCATTTACAGAATAAAAATTGCATTTGAACAAAGTTTTGAAAAAAACATGGCCACCCCCTCCCTTATGACAACGCCAAAGTCCGAAGAAAATCACCTCGATTTTCGGTATTTTAATCAAAACCCTGGGAAATAGTGGTCGAATGTTGGAATGGCATACCTCGTTCTGCATTTGAACAATTTTTGAAAAAAAAGACGACCCCCACCTTGATGACAACGCCAAAATCCGAAGAAAATCAAAACAGAAAAAAACTGAACAACACCAAAATCCGGATAAAATCAGCTCGAATTTTCGGTATTTTAATCAAAACCCTGGGAAATAGTGGTCGAATGTTGGAATGGCATACCTCGTTGAATTCGTTACAAAATTTCAACAAAGTGTCATTTACAGAAAAAAAACTGCATTTGAATAATTTTTGAAAAAAAGTGACGACCGCCACCCTTATGACAACGCCAAAATCCGAAGAAAATCACCTCGATTTTCGGTATTTTAATCAAAATCCTGGGAAATAGTGGTCGAATGTTGGAATGGCATACCTCGTTGAATTCGTTACAAAATTTCCAACAAAGTGTCATTTACAGAAAAAAAACTGCATTTGAACAATTTTTGAAATAAAATGACGACCCCCACCCTGATGACAACGCCAAAATCCGAAGAAAATCAGCCTCGATTTTTCGGTTTTTTAATCAAAACCCTGGGAACTAGTGGTCGAATGTTGGAATGGCATACCTCGTTGAATTCGTTACCAAATTTCCAACAAAGTGTCATTTAAAGAAAAAAAACTGCAATTGAACAAATTTTTGAAAAAAAAATGACGACCCCCACCCTTATGACAACGCCAACATCCGAAGAAAATCACCTCGACTTTCGGTATTTTAATCAAAACCCAGGGAAATAGTGGTCGAATGTTGGAATGGTATACCTCGTTGAATTCGTTACAAAATTTCCAACAAAGTGTCATTTACAGAAAAAAAAATGCATTTGAACAATTTTTGAAAAAAATGACGACCCCCACCCTTATGACAACGCCAAAATCCGGAATGGCATACCTCGTTGAATTCGTTACAAAATTTCCAACAAAGTGTCATTTACAGAAAAAAAACTGCATTTGAACAATTTTTGAAAAAAAATGACGACCCCCACCCTTATGACAACGCCAAAATCCGAAGAAAATCACCTCAATTGTCGGTATTTTAATCAAAACCCTGGGAAATAGTGGTCGAATGTTGGAATGGCATACCTCGTTGAATTCGTTACAAAATTTCCAACAAAGTGTCATTTACAGAAAAAAAAATTGCATTTGAACAATTTTTGAAAAAAAATGACGACCCCCACCCTTATGACAACGCCAAAATCCGAAGAAAAGCACCTCGATTTTCGGTATTTTAATCAAAACCCAGGGAAATAGTGGTCGAATGTTGGAATGGCATACCTCGTTGAATTCGTTACAAAATTTCCAACAAAGTGTCATTTACAGAAAAAAAATTGCATTTGAACAAAGTTTTGAAAAAAAATGACGACCCCCACCCTTATGACAACGCCAAAATCCGAAGAAAATCACCTCGATTTTCGGTATTTTAATCAAAACCCTGGGAAATAGTGGTCGAATGTTGGAATGGCATACCTCGTTGAATTCGTTACAAAATTTCCAACAAAGTGTCATTTACAGAAAAAAAAATTGCATTTGAACAAATTTTTGAAAAAAAATGACGACCCCCACCCTTATGACTACGCCAAAATCCGAAGAAAATCACCTCAATTGTCGGTATTTTAATGAAAACCCTGGGAAATAGTGGTCGAATGTTGGAATGGGCATACCTCGTTGAAATCGTTACAAAATTTTCAACAAAGTGTCATTTACAGAAAAAAACTGCATTTGAACAATTTTTGAAACAAATTACGACTCCCACCCTTATGAAAACTCCAAAATCCGAAGAAACCACCTCGATTTTCGGTATTTTAATCAAAATCCTGGGAAATAGTGGTCGATTGTTGGAATGGCATACCTCGTTGAATTCTTTACAAAATTTCCAACAAAGTTTCATTTACAGAAAGAGAACTGCATTTGAACAATTTTTGAAAAAAAAGACGACCCCCACCCTGGTGACAACGCCAAAATCCCGAAGAGAAATCAAAACAGAAAAAAACTGAACAACACCAAAATCCGGATAAAATCAGCTCGATTTTTCGGTATTTTAATCAAAACCCTGGGAAATAGTGGTCGAATGTTGGAATGGCATACCTCGTTGAATTCGTTACAAAATTTCCAACAAAGTGTCATTTACAGAAAAAAAACTGCATTTGAACAATTTTTGAAAAAAAGTGACGACCCCCACCCTTATGACAACGCCAAAATCCGAAGAAAATCACCTCGATTTTCGGTATTTTAATCAAAATCCCTGGGAAATAGTGGTCGAATGTTGGAATGGCATACCTCGTTGAATTCGTTACAAAATTTCCAACAAAGTGTCATTTACAGAAAAAAAACTGCATTTGAACAATTTTTGAAAAAAAATGACGACCCCCACCCTTATGACAACGCCAAAATCCGAAGAAAATCACCTCGATTTTTCGGTATTTTAATCAAAACCCTGGGAAATAGTGGTCGAATGTTGGAATGGCATACCTCGTTGAATTCGTTACAAAATTTCCAACAAAGTGTCATTTACAGAAAAAAAACTGCATTTGAACAAATTTTTGAAAAAAAATGACGACCCCCACCCTTATGACAACGCCAAAATCCGAAGAAAATCACCTCGATTTTCGGTATTTTAATCAAAACCCTGGGAAATAGTGGTCGAATGTTGGAATGGCATACCTCGTTGAATTCGTTACAAAATTTCCAACAAAGTGTCATTTACAGAAAAAAAACTGCATTTGAACAATTTTTGAAAAAAAATGACGACCCCCACCCTTATGACAACGCCAAAATCCGAAGAAAATCACCTCGATTTTCGGTATTTTAATCAAAACCCTGGGAAATAGTGGTCGAATGTTGGAATGGCATACCTCGTTGAATTCGTTACAAAATTTCCAACAAAGTGTCATTTACAGAAAAAAAAACTGCATTTGAACAATTTTTGAAAAAAAATGACGACCCCCACCCTTATGACAACGCCAAAATCCGAAGAAAATCACCTCGATTTTCGGTATTTTAATCAAAACCCTGGGAAATAGTGGTCGAATGTTGGAATGGCATACCTCGTTGAATTCGTTACAAAATTTCCAACAAAGTGTCATTTACAGAAAAAAAATTGCATTTGAACAAAGTTTTGAAAAAAAATGACGACCCCCACCCTTATGACAACGCCTAAAATCCGAAGAAAATCACCTCGATTTTCGGTATTTTAATCAAAACCCTGGGAAATAGTGGTCGAATGTTGGAATGGCATACCTCGTTGAATTCGTTACAAAATTTCCAACAAAGTGTCATTTACAGAAAAAAAATTGCATTTGAACAAATTTTTGAAAAAAAAATGACGACCCCCACCATTATGACTACGCCAAAATCCGAAGAAAATCACCTCATTTGTCGGTATTTTAATCAAAACCCTGGGAAATAGTGGTCGAATGTTGGAATGGCATACCTCGTTGAATTCGTTACAAAATTTCCAACAAAGTGTCATTTACAGAAAAAAAACTGCATTTGAACAATTTTTGAAAAAAAATGACGACCCCCACCCTGATGACAACGCCAAATCCGAGAAAATCACTCGATTTTTCGGTTTTTTAATCAAAACCCTGGGAAATAGTGGTCGAATGTTGGAATGGCATACCTCGTTGAATTCGTTACAAAATTTCCAACAAAGTGTCATTTACAGAAAAAAAAATGCATTTGAACAATTTTTGAAAAAAAATGACGACCCCCACCCTTATGACAACGCCAAAATCCGGAATGGCATACCTCGTTGAATTCGTTACAAATTTCCAACAAAGTGTCATTTACAGAAAAAAAATTGCATTTGAACAAATTTTTGAAAAAAAAATGACGACCCCCTACCATTATGACTACGCCAAAATCCGAAGAAAATCACCTCATTTGTCGGTATTTTAATCAAAACCCTGGGAAATAGTGGTCGAATGTTGGAATGGCATACCTCGTTGAATTCGTTACAAAATTTCCAACAAAGTGTCATTTACAGAAAAAAACTGCATTTTAACAATTTTTGAAAAAAAATGACGACCCCCACCCTGATGACAACGTTGAATTCGTTACAAAATTTCCAACAAAGTGTCATTTACAGAAAAAAAACTGCATTTGAACAATTTTTGAAACAAATTACGACCCCCACCCTTATGAAAACTCCAAAATCCGAAGAAAACCACCTCGATTTTCGGTATTTTAATCAAAATCCTGGGAAATAGTGGTCGATTGTTGGAATGGCATACCTCGTTGAATTCTTTACAAAATTTCCAACAAAGTTTCATTTACAGAAAGAGAACTGCATTTGAACAATTTTTGAAAAAAAAGACGACCCCCACCCTGATGACAACGCCAAAATCCGAAGAAAATCAAAACAGAAAAAAACTGAACAACACCAAAATCCGGATAAAATCAGCTCGATTTTTCGGTATTTTAATCAAAACCCTGGGAAATAGTGGTCGAATGTTGGAATGGCATACCTCGTTGAATTCGTTACAAAATTTTCAACAAAGTGTCATTTACAGAAAAAAAAACTGCATTTGAATAATTTTTGAAAAAAGTGACGACCGCCACCCTTATGACAACGCCAAAATCCGAAGAAAATCACCTCGATTTTCGGTATTTTAATCAAAATCCTGGGAAATAGTGGTCGAATGTTGGAATGGCATACCTCGTTGAATTCGTTACAAAATTTCCAACAAAGTGTCATTTACAGAAAAAAAACTGCATTTGAACAATTTTTGAAAAAAATGACGACCCCCACCCTGATGACAACGCCAAAATCCGAAGAAAATCCCCTCGATTTTTCGGTTTTT